>JAINUW010000373.1:0-167001 GCA_020205615.1 Panax quinquefolius | reverse complement strand
ACTTTGATCTCAGTAGTATTTTGTGGTTCTTGAACCTCTTCAAGATATATCTTACTCCCAATCGACCCCTTCAAGGATAAACTCCTTTTCCAAGAAGGCGATGTTTCGCAACAAACACCTTTTGATCACTTGATGATAGAAATAATACCCCGATGTTTCTTTAGGGTATCCCACAAATCTACATTTGTCGATCTAGTCTACACACTTTATCGCTTTTCAAACTTTTTTGACATAAGTCGGACAACCCCAAGTCTTAACATGCTTAAGATTTGGTTTCTCCCCGTCCATAACTCATATGGGGTCTTGGGGGACGGATTTTGTAGGTACCTTGTTAAGTAGGTATGCAAATTGATTCTAGGCATATCCCCGTATGAAACCGAAGGTCAGAAAAGCTCATCATAGATCGAACCATGTCCAACAATGTTCGATTTCTCCTTTCGAGATACACCATTCATTTGTGGCGCCCCCGTGGAGTCCATTGTGAGATTATACCATTTTCTTTGAGACAATTGAGAAACTCACCACTTAAGTATTCTCCTCCTCGATCGATCAAGAATCTTAATACTCTTACCAGCTTGCTTCTCAACTTCACTTCAACTCTTTGAACTTTTCAAATGATTCAGATTTGTATTTCATTAAATACACATATCCAAATCTTGAGTGGTCGCTCAATGAATGTAATAAAATAAGAATACCCTCCTCGTATGGTCGTTTGTCATAGTCCACATACATCCGTGTGTACCAACCCTAACAACTCAGAATCTCTTTCTCCTTTTCCACTAAAAGGAGATTTAGTCATTTTACCCATGAGACAAGATTCACAAGTTGATATGATTCATAATCGATAACTCTAGAGAGCCCATCTTTACGCAACTTGGATAATCTTGTTTCATTAATACGACCAAAGTCTCTAAAGGCTACATGAAGGTATAATTAACATCATCTCTTTTCCTTTTATTAGTTTGTTCAATTTGAAATATATTTTCATGCAAGTCAAGTATATAAAGTCCATTTCAGAAATTACCAACACCATATAAAACATTATCATTATAAATGGAACAACTGTTGTTCTTTATTATAATATTAAAACCATCCATATCCAATACAGTAGATAGAAATAATGTTTCTAATGATATTTGGAACAAAATAACAATTATTTAAATTAATGAACTTGCCTGGTAGGCAAAGGTTAAACAATAAGTCCCTACAAACTAATGCAAAGAACCTTTGCTCCATTTCCCACTCGTAGGGCGACCTCATCCTCGCTCACCTTTCTACTTCCTCGACCACCCCTCGATATTATTACATATGTGAGAACCACATCGGTATCCAATACCCAAGTAGAAGATCGACTTTCGTAAAAATTAATTTCAATCATAAACAAACCTCGATTAGGATTCAAGCTTCTCAAGCTTCTTCGCTTTTGTTCGCAAGATAATCCTTGCAGCCTCTTCCAAATGACCCTTTACTTTGTTGCAATGGAAGCAAATTCCTTTGCTAGTGGATCAGTTTTCTTTCGATCCTTCACTTTCGCCTTTCCTTAGCCTTCTTGGATTTCTTCTTTCGTAAAGATACCTTGGGCCTCTTCCTTTCTTGGAAGAATCATCCACCAAGAAGATATGGTTCTTCTTGATGGGAAGTGACCTTCAGCAGCTTTTCAACATGTTAAGTAATTCAGCAAGTCGACATCCAACTTATTCATGTGAAAATTCACAACAAATTGTGAGAAGGTGTCCGGAGTGACCGCAAGACTAAATCTCGACTCAACTCCCCATCCACGACGAACCCAAGTCGCCCAAGACGCTCAATCGATTGATCATCTTTAGGACACGAGTCTCAATGGCAAAGTGCCTCTCGGCCATCCGAGATCTAAGAGCTCCTTAGATATTTCATATCTAGCAAATCCCTACTTTGTTCACCATACAACTCTCCAAGGTGCAAGAAGATAAGAGAGCATCCATGTTTTCATGTCGACCGAGCTCAAGTTCACTCATGGATGCGAGCATGATGCATCGAGCCACGATGCATCATCTTGCCACCGCTTAAAAGTAGCAATCTCTTCCTCGAGGTCGTCTCGCAACTTTTGCAGTGCTGCTGGCGAATTTAGACATAAGAAATCTTTTCAAAGAAGGAGAACAATTCTCAGATTCCTTAACCAAATTGTAGTTCTCGGTCCCATTACTTTGTTAAGATCAAGTATGCTTCAGCAGTTGAAATTAGTGAATGTGACATTTTCAAAATTCTCGCATGTAAAAAGACAATATTTTAGCAAACATTCATTTATTAATTACCAAAATAAATTAGGTCTTATTTTATATCGGTATCTCCCACTATTTTCTTCAAACTATATTACCCTCATTTATATAGTTCGCAAAATCTAATTAAAGTTTTTGCTAGTGAGAATAAGGATCCCATTTCAAATATATATAGCCTTGTGGTGACACAACAAACTATATATAAATAAATAGGTAGACAACTCCTTGTCAATTACATCAACATGTAACTCCTTATGTTTTGCCTCTTGGATTATTTTGATCAAGTGGTGGCACATCCTAATCAAAATTATCTAAGTTAAGTCCAACCTAGCACTTCCATATATTCAAAAAAAAAATATCGCCTTGTGGTGACACAACAAAATAATATTGTTCAATTTTCTTTATAAGCATCAAATGTGATAATTAACATCTTAAATACTTAATACTTGCCTTGTGGTGACACAACAAACTCATATTAAATATTTAATACTCTATTAATTTTATCATGCTAGAAGGCTTACGCTCGATATTCTAAATATCTTTGAACGCTTAAGACTTAATAAAAAACTTTGAGGGATTTGTTATTATTTGTCTCATCTGCTTAAGCGCATTTAAATATATATATAAATACGCGTCATATTATTAAACATGCGAAGCATGTTTGCATAATATATAATATATATACTACTAGCATGCATATATAGAATACTATATTCTACCCGATTGATTATGGACTTTTATTCTAGTTTGTTCACTAGAGCCACCAAGTGAACCAAAAGGTCAAACCCTAGGGTGCAAAGAATAAACATTTAAATATAACTATTACATTTAAACCCTGCTCCATTACAAACGGGTCTTTAAGCGCCTCGATCTCCTCGATCTCCTGTTCTTCAAAAAATTCTAACTAATCCTATTACATTAAACTATTTAATTTAAATAGAAACCTTGATCGCAAAATAAGGGAAGTACATAGAGAGAGATAAATTTACATCAAGAAGAAAACTAGAAAAGACGAGGTACGCAGAATTCCATTTAATAAAACTCATTCATTCAAACATCCAACTAAAATAAATCCAATCATATCGGTCAATTGTCCATAATCAATCCCATTTATTATCATACATATCATCATATGTATCAATAAATAAAATCATTCCATATATATATGAATATCATTTAATGGGCAATTTTATGTCAGATGAAATCCAATTTCAAGATTAAAATAAACTCTTTTATTTTAATTATAAAATTATTAAAATTAATATATATATATATATAACAATTATATATATATATAATAAAAATCCTTATTGCATTCTTTGGTCAACGTGAAACAACAAAAAAAATCTGACCAAGCAGGTGATCAATAGCAAGTACGGTTTTGTCCAGAATTTTTTTTTTTTTTTTTTTTTAAATCGTAGCAGCTCCTTGTTTAGCTACTTCCTCGGTCAACGTGTGGCAACAACCGGACCTGCACTTGTTCTATTCCTTATTGAAAACGGCAGGACCATTCTTATAATGTCTAGACCGCCACGTGGACAAGCAGGTAATACATAACCACCTCCCTTAAACAAACCTCAACACCCTTGTACACCGAAAACCGGACTACTTTACAACCAAAAACCGGACTGATTATGCAGTGTTGTCCACTTTTGTTTTATTTGTTCGGCGATCATGCCTTAAAAAAAAAAAAAAAAAATTCCGAAAACTTTTTTTTTTTTTTTTTCAAAAAATAATAATTTTATACAACAAATTATGCCCAATAAATTATTCAAAATACATACCCATACATATATAGAATCAAAATAATTAATAATTAGCATAAAGTTTGGCTCATGATACCACTGTTAGGTTTTATGAAAATCAAAGTAGCAATCAAATTGCAAAATATAGCGGAAGCGAGATAAAATCAGATTTTAAAATTTTTTTCACAAACCAATTACCCGGATCATCCTTTATGCATATTATTAATTAAACGAAGAATAAGAAATTATGAAATCATACCTCAGAGAAAACGAGCTTCCTCAGTACGAAGTTCACCTCCTACTTCCATGATCTCCTCAATCTCCTGTAGATTCTTCCTTTGATTAATGTAAGCCACCCAAGTGTATGGCCTCTATAGGTGATCCACCAAGGAAGAGGAATTTTTCAAGAAGAAGGATTTGGCTCAAACCCTAGTTTTTCCTATCCTCAATAAGAAAAAGGGTGTACTCTCCAAATCTTGGAATTACGATATTTCATATCTCATATAAGACTCTCTTATAAAGATATTATATAACCCTATTTTAATTAAAATAAGGTATTATTTATTTAATTAAACTCTTTAATTAAATGGGCTCCTAATCCTATTAGGGATAATTAGTTAAACTCCTTTAACTAATTTTCTTTCCTAATCCAATTAGGAATAAATGAGAGTACTAATATTAAATTAATTCCTAAACCTTTTAGAAATTAAAATAATAATAATTATAATAATATTAATAAGACTCTCTTATTAATTTATATTTAATATTTCTAAATATTAAATAATAATATTAAGCTATTTAATTTATTCTATCACCATAGATTAAATTAAATATACTTAACATATTATTACAATTATGCCATTAACTTCTTAAATAATTATTCTTCCTTTTATGGTGTGACCCTTTAGGTTCTCCATATTAAACCTATTGTGAATAAATCAATTAGAACAATTCTAATCTCATTTAAATAAATAAATTAACAAATAATTTATTTAAATAAATAATATTTATTCTACAATAGGATAAGCCTCCCCCAATGATCAACGACTTTCCGTATAATATAGATTTCAACATTAATCATAAAAGAACCTTTTGAGTAAATAGTTACCGACAATTCAATCCTTCCACCATACAATGTCCCAATTAAATATAAGACATGGAATTACCACAAGTCTTATTTTATTTAATTATATGTATTTCGATTCCTAAATGAATAACTCCTAATGAATGCAAATTAGAAACTACTTTCTAATTTCATTCCACCTCGCCAAGGATTCCTGGGTCATCATTTATCGAATCACATAGACATCTCTCCTTTTTACTAGAAGTGGTAGATTCTTTATCGATCATTCATTATCTTCATACATAACTTATTACACCCAAGCATACCCTTTGATATACTCTAAGAGTCTTAAGGAATAAGTCAAAGTGTAATTCATTATATATAAGATACTATGATGATCTCAAGTCTAAGGATCATTTCAGACTACTATCACTACAGAATTCCTATCGACAGTAAGTAAAACTCCATTAGGTATTCCTTAGCGAGTCAATGCTCAAAGAACTTATTCTCTAATAAGCACCTACATACTTGCTTTTAGTGTCTCCACACAAATGATCATGAGACCAATCATCCTCATCCAACGAGCAAGAAACGATGTATCAATCTATCCTCCGGATTCACTAATCCCCTATTTAGTAATCCAATGATTGGGAACTATTTTAGTTTTAAGCTTTCTAAGAATTTAGATCTCATTAGAATGATCATCATCATTATTCTAAAAGCGCTTGCTTAAAACTACGGGTTTATCACATATTATTAAAACAAAGACCATGTAGATAATAAATGCCTTTAATAAATAATTCTTTTATTAATAAATAAATAAGATTGATTACACAAGATATGCTTTATCATCATACATGATCGGCTTTGTATGCATAATACTTTCAATTTCATGTAGTATAGAAGTTAAAACTTTAACCAACCGAGTATATTAAATAATGGAATAACAAAAGAAATCACCACGCATGCATGTGGTACTTAGCATGTATACAGTTATTCCAATGTAATAATAAGTAATCTAAACCAGTGTCAAAGTAAATTAAGCACCGATAGGATGTTCCAAATGTAATAATAAAGAATAGAATAACAATGTAAATCACCATACTTCGTGATGTATGTGTTATTCCAATGTAATAATAAATAATGTAACCGTGTCGTGAAATTCACACCGACAGATATTCCAAATGTAATAATAAATGCTAATAATAAATAATGGAACCAGTCCCACAGAAACGCATGCATACATGATATTCCGGCGTAATAATAAAGATTTTAACCAGTCCGGTGTAAAACACATGCATGTGATATTCCAATGTAATAATAAAGATTTTAACCAGTCCTGTAAAACACATGCATGTGATATTCCAAATGTAATAATAAAGATGTAATAATAGAAGAATGTCACCAAGTATAGGTAGGCCACTGTATATACAAAGTTATTCCAATGTAATAATAAGAAATGGAATAACAACAGTTCTCTTCATGAATAAGAAAGAATAACACCCCTACCAGTATAAAGAAGAACTGAATAAAGAAGTAGTGAAGAAGCAGGATATTTTTCTTCTTTCTCTCTATAGTTTCTCTCTCTAGAGTTTCAATGAATTCGTAAGAAATAATGAATGAATGAGCTTCTATTTATAGAAGAATGGAATGAATAGTAACCAACCCATGAACGGTCCAGATTGATTTACTTTAATCCGACGATCCATATTTAAAGTAAAATTTTTTAAATAAAATAAAATATATTCTATTTTATAGAAAAAGATTTTTACTATGCAAACACTATGCAAGCACTATGCAAACACTATGCATAATAAAATATAATATATTCTATTTATAGAATAACTTTAATAAAGTATTCTGTTTTATATAAAAAGATTTTACTATGCAAAATACTATGCATAATAGAATATAATATATTCTATTTATAGAATAACTTTAATAAAGTATTCAGAAAAAGCTTTTCTCGCTTTATTACATTAATAATATCAATAAAACAAAACCGAGTGACTTATCACATAAGCATTAATAATCAATACCGCAGTACTACTACGCAACCACACGACATCGTATTTTTACTAACTACCGAGTAGTTCAACAAGATCAACCAGAAAACTTTCGTATATTATTTTTAATAAAATATTTTTGTCATTTTTTCAATCCGACAATAATTCATTCCATTATGGGGTCCACCAATGATTGTGTCATCGTACAAATATTCTCCGACACAAAGAATATTTCCCAACCAATCGAATATAATATGACAACTTGCATACTTTACAAAATTTATAAATACTACCCACAACTATAACATTATATCAAATCCACACCATAATATAAAAAAAATATTTCGAGAAATTTAAATCTTTATTTATAAAATATGGGGTCTCACAAATGGAACACAAAATAGTAGGGGCAACCGGATTTACCATAAATGGTCAGATCAATTTTGTCTGACAGAGGGGACAAACCGTAATCTGTGACCCAAGACCCCACCTAATGTACCCCGAAGCGTAAAGCGCCAAACAAACCAAACAAATTCGTAAATTGACCATTTCAAAGCACCTATGAACGCGATTAACTAAGTTAATTGAACATAGGAAGAAAAATCATAGAGAATGAGACCGTGATTTCCCCCAAAATAGGTATACACAACACCCATTCTCGAAATCGCCAAATACATGGTACGTAAACAACTACAACTTTATTATTACAACAAGAAATCTGTGAGTTTGAATACAAATATTATCTTCTGATAATATCTATACTCAAATAAATCCTCATCACATTATTGATTCATTATTTTACAAAAATGGTGAGGACTACTAAACAACTCTCTCTAGAATCTTCATTCCATACCCCGACTAAGACTCGCCACATTCTCGCCTCCCGAGAAGAAAAAAATGGAACAACAAGGAAAAGGGTGAGCTCAACTAGCCCAAGAAAAGATATTATGACTAAGATAATATACAACAAATTATCGTTAGTCTTCAACAGGAAAAATCTGATAGAATACAATAGACAACAAGTTTCAGATCAATATTCGCAATGAAATAATAATTCATAGAGGAGTTACGTAGAGAATGAAATCTACTATAATCTATGAATTTAATACCCATCATCAATATTTTATCCTCAGAACATCAATCAATATACATCTCGAATCAAATATTCATCTTTGCACTATAGGCCAAAGATATTCATCACTAGTCATGTTCATTTAAACACTGCTCATCTTTGCACTACAGCCAAAAGATATTAATCAATCCATCATGTTCATCTCAACACTGCTCATCTTTGCACTAGAGGCCAAAGATATTCAATAATATCATCATTTAAGATCGAGGATGATGAAAAATATTTTAAAGAAACGAATCCAAAGAAACAAAATGACAAGGATTAAGGATTAAGGATTCGTATTTGGTTTTATCCACGCCAAAAATACCTCAAAAATAATCATAGTGGTGTAAAATTCAAGAATGATCAAAACATGGATACAATCGAGTTAGTATCCGTATTAGATGTTTTGAGACGAAAAGAAGAAATTTTATTTTTCGATTGAATAATACCAGATACGTGAATAAAGCCAGATATACGAATAAAGGCCGATACGTGAATAGTAACTCGACACCAAAAAGATAGAAATTCCACAAAAACATCTTCACGCTTCATGAATAGTACTCGTGAATAAGAACTCGTGAATAAGAACTCATTAATAAGAACTCGTGAATAAGAATCGTGAAATAGTAACCCATGAATAGTAACCCCACATGAAAAAGTTCCAAATTTGATAAAACTTCAGATCAACATTTTAGCATAATGATATTGAAGAAATAATATCATTACGAAAAAAAAAATAATATCCCTTACCTCGAAAGATCAAGATTTCAATTGTAGAATACCGTATATAGTCTCAAGGAACTTGCAATCGCCTAGCAATACTCAAAGTATACTCAAAATACTCACAAGAATACGCCCAAAATATTGAGAGAGAAATAGAGAGAAAACTTCAGTTTCTGGTGTGATTTTCAATTCTAACCTAAGCACCCTATTTATAGGAAAATGCTAGAACACCAAAGCGTAAAATTTAATATAATATTAATATAATTATACAAATTTTCCTTAGCCCACCTTTTGGTCAAAACACCAGCCACACATGTTAATGATGTCCAAAAAATACAAAAAACGTTTTTCTTAACAAAAATAATTTAAACTCCCAAAAATCAATTATTTTGAGCTTCTAACTTCAATAATTCATAATAAATAGCTCTTTCATCAGAAAATTCGAATCTCATGAGTTTTTATAGGAAATTCAATTCTCTACAACTTTGCAGAAGAAAATTTTTCCAAATTCCAAACAAAATCGACCAAAATCCACAAACGGGCGATTTTACAAAAGCTATAATCAAATTTCTATCAATAATTGTGTCCACCAACACACAAAACATGTGTTAAACATTTAATGCCACAAAATACTCTTCCTCCTCATATACTCATATATCCCACATTCATTGTAAAAATATCACCGCTTAATATATTATTAAAATAATATATTTAAATGAATTATTTTATCGTAAAAAGATAAAATATTAATTTTCAACAATTGTCATTTTAAAAATTTTCTCCATCTATATCCACATAAAATCAATATTTTCCTCATCATATAAATCAATAATTAATTATTCACAAATAATATTACGTAATCACAATATTGACAACCAGTGCGCCTCAGAAAGAGGGGCTTTCAATAAGAATTTCTTCTTCATCGCGCGCATTAGATGACCAAACCTCTCCTTATGTAACTTTCTAGACATTGCCAATAATGTTATCTAATAATATTATTCAGATAATATGAATTATTGCTTCGATAATGAAAGATACCGTAATGACAATTATCAAAACAACAAAGAATATAAAATATCAACACAAAGAATTATTAACTCAATAAAATATCGAATAAAGAATTATCGTAACCATTATTGAGTAGTGCCTTCTTCACGTAAGAATCAATAATTGGTGCAATACCGTAGTGCTACCGCTCAACAACGCTGTATTAGTGTGTTTTAACCACCGGTATTCCAACAAGATAATCTAACGAACAACTACAATCGTTATTTAAAACAACTTATATTTGTCGCTTTCTTCATCCAATCGCTTTCACATTATGGGCCCACACATGGTCAAGCTACCGTCAGTCATTTAATATTCCCCGACAAAGATTAATATTCCACGACCAAACGAATATTCCCAAACAACAATGAATATTTTATAACCACTTGCTTATTTTGAAATATTTGCGATTTAACCCTTAACTATCCACATTAATCAAATCAACCCTTACTATTTCAAAATAAAGGAAATTCCTTTTTATTTAAAAATTTCGGGGTCTTACAGAATCTATGACTAAGACCAAGATTTCCAAAATTGAACGTTAACAAAGATAACCATTAAAGCAACACGAAGCTCAGATCGGGACAAACACAGATCAAAAGGTGCCCCATCCGTCAGCCAAAAGGAACCGACACCATGGAGCCCAAAACGTGCAAACCCAAATAAGACGGATCTGACTCGGGATGGTTCGGATTCGAGGAAAGTGAGGCGAGCCGACGCGAAGGAGGCGAATTCGAATAATGTTGAAGGATTGATTCGTGAAAACGTTGCGAGTCATTTGCAGAAGTATAAGCTTTATTTGAAGAGGATGCAAGGTTTATCGAATGAAGGGCCATCGGCGTCGGATCATTTGTTTGCCTCCACACCGGTGCCACGAGAGCTTACATGAGTCCTCCGGTATGAATGGATCCAGGAACGAGAATAGTGTCGGGAATGTAAATGGACGAATTGTTATTTGTTAGTTGACAAATTTACCCCATATTAAATCAAATTTATTTATTTTATGATTAAAAAATATTTTTTTTGCCACACCAGCTTCCTAAGACCCCACACAAGTTGACACGTCAACAATTTCTAACGTGGCATGTTCAATTTGTTGCAATTAAAAAAAATTAATAATTTAATCATCTAATTGACAAAATTGAAAGGTGAATCACCGAAGTGGAATATGACCTATAGTTTAGGGTACTAATTCATATTTAAGCCAATTTATAAATATTACCACAACTATAACATTATATCAAATCCACACCATAATATTCAAAAATATATTTTGAGAAAAATTAATATTTATTCATAAAAGTTGGGGTTTTATAAAAATAATTAATTATCCTAATTTAATTTAAAATTGTATATATTATAAGATAATGTATCGAACATCTAATCGAATTTGTATCAAATCACAATCTAGAATTCGAGTAGTTTGAATATTAAACGAGTCGAGTATAACTTTTTTCAGTTTTTACTCATATTTTTATTTAAACTATTTTTAATGATCAGATTTGAATCATATTATTAACAAATTCAAGTACTATTTTTTTGAGTAGAGGCCGAATAATTTAGCTCGTTTACATACATGGTAACATGCCTTTATTTCTTGAAAAACGTTTTTTCACGTTTACAGTACGGACATGGTAACACGTTGTTCACGTTTGCATCTCTCTCTTCTACCACACACACACAAAGCTCTCTTAAATTCCCCCAATCAACTTGATTGCTCAAAACTCTCTTGAATCTCTTATACCTAGGGCTGTAAATGGTAACCGGAAAATTCGTATTCGTCCGCATCCGTATTCGAAAAAAAGTGGATATTATTTGTATTCGAAAAAAAACGGATATATCCGTATTCGGTTTAAAGATATCCGTAAATAAACGGATACGAATACGGATATAGGCGTATTCGTATTCGATTAACATCCGTCCGTAAATATATCCGACGGATACGGATATCCGGATTCTGATATCTGGAATCCATATCCGAATAACTTATATATATATATATATACACACACACACACTTAATATTTACATTAATTAAATTATTAATTAATGTAAATTATTAATTAATAATTTACTTATATAAGTTGTTAATAATTTAATATATATATATATATAATATGTATTTATTAATAACTTACATTCATTAATTAATCACTCACATTTATTTATATAAGTTATTAATATATACGTGTGTGTATATATATATATATATATATATATTAATAAATCATAACTTAGATTCATTAATTAATCACTTTAACTTATATTCATTAATTAATAACTTACATATACATTTATATATATAAGTTATTATATATATACACACATATATATTAATAACTTGCATTAATTAATTAATAACTTACATATATATATATATACAATATACACTCACACATATATATATTAATAACTTACATTCATTTATATAAGCTATTAATATATATTTATATATATATACACACACGTTTAAGGACAACCGTCGAGAGGCGGGAGCAATGGACAATATAATTTTATTGTTAAAATGTGTTAGGTCTGAATTAATTTAAAATTAATCTAGAAGGGAGAGTTAAATAAATTAATTCACGTTTATGAATTTTTGGGTGGAGAGAGTATTTATCACTTTCATTTGCCTAATTATTTAGAAACTAGAAGTCCAAATATGTAAAATAAGTTCAATGTCAATTTTGAATCAAGTTAGATTAACTAGTTGTCACACATACATTATAACTCGCACTCTCTATAAATATAATGAAATCAAATAATTTTTTATAACCATGTAATTTATTTATTGAGGATAAATAATAAATAAATCTCCCATAAATATTACTATTCATTTATTAAATATTAATTTATTTCTCTTTTTATTATTTAATAAAATTTGAAAGAATAATATTGAGATTTTAATTTCAATTTGATCCATCAAACAAAGTATCGGCTACATTATTGAATCTTTTTATTTTCACCCAAAACGCCAATTAGCATGTTCTTCCCTTTATGATTAGGATGTTTAATTAATATGTATGGTTTAAATATTAAATTGTGTTTAATTAATATGTATGATTTAAACTTTAATTTTTTTTCGTAAATATTTTGAATGAATTTTATATTAGGTTACTTGATAAACGAATTCAGATATTCTGATATCCTAATAATTTGTCTATTCGGATAAAATAAATCCAGAATTGGATATTATCCGTATTCAATATTTTTCCGAATACCGGATACGGATAATATTTTAAAATCACGGATAATCTGATACTTGATATACGGATAATCTAATTAGTTTTTCCTGGATACGGATACGGATATACCTGTATTCGTATCCGTTTAATACCGTTTACACCCCTACTTATACCCAATACCCATCCCTAATTTTAGCCCCAAATCTCTCGTACTCAACCCTAAATCTCATTACCAGCCCCTAATGTACCAGAGCATAAACAAAGTAGAAGAAGAGGTTGAAGAGAGAGAACGAAGCAAACACCACAAGTCGCAGTCATCTCTCTCTCTTCTACTCTCCCGCCGACGTAGCAACGATTCGCCGGTGCGATAACGGCAGCGTAGCATACACAGCCGCTATTTTAGCCCAATCTCTCTCTTCCTCTCTTCCTCTCTTCCTCTTCCTCTCTGAACTCGGTACTATTAGAGAACAAAAAAGTTTGAAGTGCAACTGTTTGACCATGAATGAGAAAGCCAGAGTCTCCAAAGAACTCAATACCAAACACCGAAAGGTTTTATCCTTTTTTCTGTTTTACAGCTTGATTTTTTAGCATATTTTGGTGATATTGCTTCGATATACGATTTTCCATGATTTTCAGAATGAAATTTTATTACCCTTTTCTTTGGTTTACTAATATGCTTAATTTGAGCTTAGTTTGAATATACCCGTTTTTTTCTGGATCATTATTAGGCATTTGTTTCGATTTTATAGTTTTTATTGATGGTTATTTTGTTTTGGGTATTTTTGTTTATAGCTGTTATATGTTTATGTTCTTTTTCTTTTTGTTGTTGTTGTTGTTTAAGCCATGATACTTGGGCAAACCATGAAGTGAAGGGCCTATGATTGTGATTATATTGTACAAATCCAAATATTCATGTTTTTTTTACTATGTTTGGAGTTAATGGTGTATTTTTTATATGATGGTGTATTTTTGTTTAGGAAAATAAGTGGTAAAAAAATATTTGAGTTTCTTGAATACCAGATATTTGACTTTGTGTGCCATAAGTGGTAAAAAAAATATTTGAGTTTCTTTGTAAATTCATTTTCTTTAATTTAACTTGTGGTTATTGCTTAGTAAGTAGTTAGCGGTTTTCCAAATTTCATCTCATATAACCTACTGACAAAATAAAGAACGAGAGTTACGCTAACATGATTAGTTTTCAAATTGGCTTAACTAATTAAGGATAGAAGGAATCAGTTATCATTCACAATTATAAGATGTTTGTCTTATGTTTGTGTGCTCTTTATATTATAGCTGTCAAAGGTGTTTGTTGATATTCTGTAATTATTTAATACCTAAAGATGAATGTACAACATGGGTAGGAGTTCTTGAGAGTATGCTAAGTGGTTGCAGGTTCATGTGAGTGAGAGTGACTATACATTTGGATATTTCAATTTTGTGACATGACTCCTTTTTACTTTTATTCAAGTATTTTACTACAATCACGGGATTATATGTAGACTTATAAATTTAATTTTGCGATGGGGGAAGGGGTTAGTAAGTTAAAGAGGATCGTTTACATTCTACTCTATGGAATCTATTTTCATTCTACTTTCAGGTTCTCCTTTTCAACATGACTCATCTTATTTTTGTTTTGAACTTCCACTCTTATCTTTTAGCTTGGCAATGAACTGGTACTGTACATTTGTTTAGTTTAAGATTTTTATCTGTATTTCATTTGTTGTACATGGGCTTAAGTACCCTTCCGTTATGTGTTCATATCTGTCATGTTACTTGGAATTTTGGTTGCCACAATATTTTTTTGTTGGTCTCACCTATTAGTATCATTGCTCTCACTATATCTTTCAACTTTTATGCTTATTAGACAATTTTTTTGGTATTACGCGGATAGTTCGTATTTGTGTATATTGTATAACTAATTTGTTATTTATCCATGTAATCCGCAGCTCTTACATGTTCATATATGTGTATAGCTATGTATCTACTTTCCTATGTTTATAAGTGTCCGATCTAAGCTTCACGTCATCAGCTCTCTCTCATTCCTCCTTGTTCAAATTTCAAACTTTCTATCTCTCTCTCTCTCTGTTCTTATCTCTTATCTCTCATACCCAGAAGCAGAAGAAGTCGATAACCCTCTTCCTCGGCGAAGCTTGAAAAATGGTAGGCCTTACAAGGAGCTTGAAAAACGCAGAAGCAGAAGAAGTCAAAGATCTACAACCTTCTCCTCTTGGCTCTCCTCTTCCTTGGCACCTTATCTTGGTTTTTCTTCAATTTCAGTTAGGTTTCTTACAAAATGTATGAAATTCCTCGGCACCTTATCTTGGTTTCTTCAATTTTTCTTCATTTTAGTTTTGGTTCGGCACCCATTGTCTGAGGGTTTAGCTTTATTGGGTTTATGGGGTTCTTGATTTGGTTTTTCTTTTTTTGGGGTTCCTTTTGATTGGTTTGATGTTTACAATTATGTTTCTTGGTTAAATTGATCAGCATTTCGTCTTGGGCTTCCCTTTGTGCGGTTCAGAAATGGTAATTAATTTTATTGTTCTGTTTCTTAGTCTTGGGTATCAATCTATATATAAGTCATAATTTGTAATAGCTTTTTTTCAAGTAAAATGAGTGAATGGATTTGGTTCGCAGACCATTTTCTGTATTATGAGCCCAAATAGTGACACTTAGTGTTTTGGGTACCCACTGAAGCTTGAAACTTTAGAAATAAGCGTAGAGTATGATGGAAAATTATAGGCAAGACTTCACTACTATATACACAAAAATAAAGCAAGGGTGTTTGCAAATTTGGCACTTCTGTACTTCTCTATGCCCTTTAAGAAAGCTAACCTGAATATCAAAATATATTATAGATTTGCTTGCTGATGTAATTAATCACGTCACCCTGCCCCAACTTGATTCTTTCTGTGTCTCATAAATATATTGATTTTAAACAACATATATACAAATTTGTGTTTGAAGTTTGTGTTTGTATTTGTATTTGTATTTGACTATTTGAGTATATCTTGGGTAGAAGCTTAAAGAACGCATGATTTAGGTGTTGGTCAAGGGTGTTTAGAATTTTCTGTGACTGGGTGCTTATATTCGTGCTTTTTTTCAAGTAAAATGAGTGAATGGATTTGGTTCGCAGACCATTTTCTGCTTATGATTTCAAAAACTTGTTCAAAAACTGTATTATGAGCCCAAATAGTGACGCTTAGTGTTTTGGGTACCCACTGAAGCTTGAAACTTTAGAAATAAGCGTAGAGTATGATGGAAAATTATAGGCACTACTATATATACAAAAATAAAGCAAGGGTGTTTGCAAATTTGGCACTTCTGTACTTCTCTATGCCCTTTAAGGAAGCTAACCTGAATATCAAAATATATTATAGATTTGCTTGCTGATGTAATTAATCACGTCACCCTGCCCCAACTTGATTCTTTCTGTGTCTCATAAATATATTGATTTTAAACAACATATATACATATCTGTGTTTTGAAGTTTGTATTTGTATTTGTATTTGACTATTTGAGTATTTCTTGGGTAGAAGCTTAAAGAACACATGATTTAGGTGTTGGTCAAGGGTGTTTAGAATTTTCTGTGACCGGGTGCTTGTATTCGTGCTTTGGTGGAGATTATTGTGCATATCAATATTTAGCGGAAGCTGCAAAAATAAGAAACCATGATATGACAAAATCTGCATCTTTACTTTCTTAATTTCTTTATCATTTTTTTATTTTAAAATTATTAGTTCTATGTCCAATGTAAGAGTTGTTTGTGATCCCTACTAATGAACATATGCAGAAGCATGATTTGCCACAGAATGATGGGGTAAAATGTGAAAATTTGTGAGAGTTAATTTGTAGATAATTACACAATAACCTCTATTGAATTGTAACCCAAGGGTTGCCACCAGTTAAAAGATCCCTCTATTCACAATCTTTTACTAAATATTTGGTGCAGAAATCCATTGTTTATCTTAGGGTATAAAAGTTCAGGATCATAAGATGATGACGTGCAAAATATCTTTTCATATTGCAGGTGTTAAAAATGCTTGGATTGGGATGATTCATGTTAACTATCTTTTCATGTTGCAGTAGTTTTAGAATTTATTCTCTTCGATAACATCTTATTAGTGCCTTCAGAAAGACAAATTCATTTCTAAAACACGCGTTGAAAATTTTATTACACTTCGAATTTTTACTTTTGAGGGGCAATTTTTGGGTGCTTTTTAGGGGGCTGGCGCTCGGTTGGGGGTAATAACAAGACTTTCTTTCGGTTGGGTGCCGTGTTCTCAATAATATGGGTGTTCTATTTATTATTTGGCACTTCTGTACTTCTCTCTGTATATTTTGGAAGTGTCCATCATATCCCAACTTAAGTAAAATTATACGGGTGTAAGATAATGTTTCAAGCTTGAATGCTTCATTAGAACCACCTATATATATATATATATATATATATTTATATATATCTGTTAATATGTCCCAGTAGTGGGAATTTGTTTAATTCTTTGAAGTTGAACATCTTGCTTTATTAAACTTAAACTTTGTTATTGGTTGTCATAGGATGTTTATTGATCTGTGCAAGAGGCTGAAGATCATGAAGGGTTCTGATGCTATTGGATTAGGTATGTATTATTTGTTAATTCATTCACCATTTATACAAAAATCTCTACATGAAGACTAGGGAAAATGTTTCCACATGCTTATACTTATATTCTACCTGGTCATATCCTGGAGATGTCCATTGAGGTCATACATATAATGCCTCCATAGATCTCTAAATATTGGCATCAACGCATAGTGAGAGAAGCTAATTAATGAACCAATTAAATATCAAAGCATTATACATTGTCTTTATCTGAGTGTTTCAATTTTATGTTGTATAAAAGATGGGTTTTATTTACTTACAAAGTGATTCACAAATTCAATCATTCATTCACTAATCACTTTTCCAAAATGGGAGTCCAGTCCCATTTCTAAAAAAGTCTACAAAAATACATGACAATTTGAAAAGCAGAACAGAGAAACATAGCCTCTCACATCACTGGGTAAAGATTTTTAAGCACTTAATTAATGCTCAATATTGAACCCTCTCTATCATTTCTTAGTCTTCGAAGTCGCTTATGATTCCTTTTGTTCTAAAGAAAAAGCAAATGCATGAGAAAGGTATGTTGGGGTTTTAGTTCTTCTAGCATCATAATAAAAATTTCCCAAATGAATGTAAAGTTGAAAAAATATTATTCTAATGAGTTTATAGAAAATATTTTGTTTTTAGCATCATAATAGAAGAGTTTATAGATAATTTGAACATAATAATAGGGAAAGGATTTGGACATAATAATAGGGAAATGATTAAATACAAGAAAAGAACATTTAGGTTGTAAGGCCAACATTTTTGTTAAGGTTATTAGAGCAACAGAAAACTAATTAGAGTTCAAGCTCTGGCAATCTTCAAATTGATTTTTGGCTTCAACTCTGTCAGAACCTGTAAATGATAAACATAGACATCATAATCTGTACATCTTACCCTTAAGAAAACCAAGTATATAACTTATCTTGTAAAGCCAGTTAAACTTAAAGGTTGATTTCTGAATGTAATATTTTTTGATTTTTAATTTAATTTTTCGTTACACCGTGCTTCCGGCACGGGTTATAGTTAGTAATTAATAAATGCTGGAGCCATTCAAACATTTTTCACATTTTTCACATCACATTTTCCCAAATTTGCAGGAGCCAGGAAGACATTTCTCTCTCCCTTTTGAGTTTCTTTTACAGAACCAAACAACACCACCAAATCAGCCTTCCTTTCCATTATTTCTCCTCTGAGAATGCTTCTTTTTACCTGCATTCTCTTATTCTCTCTTAATTTCTCTCTCTCTAATTAGAGCTACCCTTAATCTCTCTCTCCCTCGTCAACATCCCAACCCTGAAGCTCTAGCTCAAGAAGTCCACAGGTAAGCATATTACAGTAATGCCTGTATGGGTTTATTCAATATCACATTTTCTCATCTGGGTATCTATTACTTGCACACCATTTTGAAATAGAACACAATAAACCAAAAACCCCCTTTCATTTTGCTCATAGATGAGTTGAGTCTCTGTGCTAGTTCATTTTGTCAGAAAATAGATTTCATAAATCCCCATCTGGGATTTGCTCCTTGCAGCAGTCTCTGTGTTAGTCTTAGATTGTCTTATACTGCCCTTAAACTTAATAAAAAATCAAGAAAAGGGGTGAACTTTGAATCCAAAATGGGAAATGTTGTCAAGTATATACTTTACTTTTAGTTATGGATTTATATTGGATGCTCTTGTTCGGATGTATTTTATTCTTTCTGAACTTATTATATTGTTTCTCTGTTGGATAACTGCCTCTATAAAATCAATGGAATGAAAAAAGATTACATAATGACACAAAAATTAGGTCCTCACCCCCACCCCCTCCCTCTCCCTCTCCCTCTCCCTCTCCCTCTTCCCTTAAAAAGAAAAAAAAGGTGACAGTTGGTAGAAATAAAGCAACTAAACAAATTTTATGGAGGATTATACATGTTTTTACCCTTGCCCTTATGTTTAACAAGACTTGGAACTACTGTGGCAGTTGAGTTAATGCTCTATGGACTTCCTATTGAATATTATGTTACACAGACTTAGATAGAGTGTTCGATTGAACACAATATTTTGAAGAATCAGACAGTCTATATTCTTGTTAATGTGTTGTGTATTGGACACATATTTTAAGAAAAAGTGAAGAGTGCGTGTAACCTAGATTGAATATATGTGGCCTTGTCATTCATGCGGCTGTTTTCATTTTTCCGTTGATATACCAAATGAATATAACTTATATGAAAAATAATTTTAAAAAATTAATTCCATATTTGATTAGAATGCTCTATCCCCAAAACATTGTGATCAATAAAATTTTCTCATAAATATTTTGTAATATTTTATCTCTGGAAAGTTGAATTTGATCATCAAGAATATTTGATCCAACTGGGAAAGTAAATTATTTATAGCTAGGTTCTCCTTAGATGAATAGTAAACGTAAGACTCATGTGAGTCGTGAGACTATGAGAGAGATCTTGGGAACTCTAGCTCAAATGTCTGTGTATATTTTTTATATATGCCTTGTTTCTGTGTATAATTCTTACAGATTATATAGGTTTGTTTATACATCATGCATGCCTGGACAATTTCCATTTTGGTATGAAACATGCAAATTAACTAACACAGCATTATATTATGGTTGCCATACTCGATCGATCCTTCTGGATGCATTACTATACTAGGCCACAATAACTAGATTCTCATCTATCTCTACAAGAATGCTGACAAAAGCACTAATGCTCCTTACTTCTGATAAAACCGTGGTTGCCATGAGTGATTACAATGAGTTTCACAAGACAGTAAAGCAACATTTACTGGCACATATTTTGGGACCAAATGCTCAGGTTTGTGCTGCAAATCGAATAATTAAATCCTCAAAAACTTTTCTTGTATATACGTCTATTTTTTTTTATTGCTACTAGCTTTGATATATATTAAAACATGATCTTCGGGATATTATGGAAGCAGAAGCAACAGTGTATTCACAGAGATACTTTAATTGAAAACACATCAAACCGGTTGCATGGTTTATTGAAGAACTGTCCTCTGGAGGCTGTTAATTTGAGGGAAATATTCCAATCTGAACTTTTTGGATTAGCTATGAAACAAGTGAGCATCTTAATCTGTTACGGCTAAATCTAATTCATCTTGCTAGTATTTATAGTGAGTATTTGATATTTATTTATTTTGAAAATTTTCATGGGATTTGCAGAGTTTGGGAGAGGATGCGGTAGCTATTCATGTGGATGAACTTGGGATTACAATGTCAAAATATGACATGTTCAAGTGTCTAGTTGAAGACCCAATGGAGGGTTCAATTCAGGTAGATTGGAGGGATTTATTCCCATATCTAAAATGGATTCCAAATACAAGTTTTGACAAGAAAATACAGAACATGTGTATCCGCAAATAGGCAGTGATGAAATCCCTCATCCAGGAGCAGAGAGAAAAAAGTTCTTCAACAAAGGTACCATACATTACCTTTAAATTCACATTTTTAAGTCTTTGTATGGCGTAATACTTAATAATTAATTTATATACATCTGGAGGATATAGAAAACAGTTGCATCTGGGTGTCGCACAAAAATGATTCTTCACTATATGCAATGGGGCTAAAAAGAAAGGTGTTTCCAGTCAGATTGAAAGAAAGCAAGTGGGCTGGAAGTGCCTGCCAAGTCACTCTGTATCTGTCTTTGTACTAGTACGTAACGACTATATTTTGAACTGCTTGTGATGATGGTGACATTTAATTATATGTAGGTGACTAAGCGCGTAGACACAAACGAGGGAGATTGGGAAGGGTGGAACTGGAGAACAGATGGGGATGTTTTGGTAAATGGAGCATACTTTGTGCCCTCTGGTCAAGGACTTAGCACCCAGTATACCAAGGCTTCCAGTGTGGAGCCCAAGTCTGCTGCCATGATTGACCAGCTCATTATGACAGCCGGTGTCCTTGGTGGGCCCAGGTAAATATGTACCCCTTTCATTTATTAAAAATATAGTGATAATTGCATGATAGTTGTAACTTGTAATCAATCCAGTATATAATATGTTAAGAATTTAATATCCCCGTTTGAAACTAGAAATGGATCTGTAATGGAGGAATTATATGCATGCCTCTATCTATGGCCACTATACAAACTGAAATACCTGTCACTTCAACTATCTCTCAAGGGTACGCTTGTCTTTTCTCATAATATCTCTTGAGACTTGAAGTTCTTACATATTTCTCCAGTAGTCTATTCTGCCTGGCAAGTGGTTACAGAATAGTTTAACTAGCTACTTGTAGGATGGTATTATGGTAATAACTATAATTATTATAAATAAAAAAATAAAATTATAAAAGATAATAAAAGAATATGAGAATTACGTAATTCGGATTTTGGTAGGGGCAAAAAGGAGAAAAATTCAAAATTGATGAGTAAAAGAACTGCGAAGAAAACTCACATTTGAGATACTCAAATACTGAATTCTATAGAAATCCTATTTTGTTAAGTTAAAATCCCTAATCCTAATTTACTGTATTAGTAATACTTGGTCTTTTTTCTTTTTTTTTTAATTTTATTTTTTGGTGCTGTTTTGACGAAGCGAGTGCACAGCTTTTTATCTTGGCATTGAGATGAGATGGGTTTGTTGTTATGGAAAAAATTGCAAATCTACCCTCATATTTGTCATATTTTTACTAATTTATTCCTTAAATATTTTTTTATTACAAATGTTATTCATAGATTATAGATGTACTCCCTCCGTCCCATAGTTATAGGCTGATTTCTTTTGGCACATAGTTTAAGAAAATCAGTTTAAGTTAATTTTTAACACAAATTTTCCACATATACCCCTTAAAATAGAATTAATGAATAAATTAATTACTCCTTACTTATCACATTGAAACTCTTAACTTCATTGATTGTTGGTCCAATTGTCTTTTATACACAAAATATGTTAAACTAGTAAAGCCTAAAAAGTTGAATTCTTTTATTGAGAATACAACAACATTAAATGTAGTGATAAAAATAATGACATTGAAGGTTGTTTCTTCAAAAAAAGAGTAATAGTTGAATATTTATTATAAGGACATTAAAGTAAAATAATGAACCAACTAAATTTTATAAATAGTAAGTAGCCTATATATTGGGACATCTCAAAATGAAAATCAGCCTATAACTATGGGACGGAGGGAGTATTAGTTATGTATATGCAAATATGTTCATAGAATTTTTTTTAGCTAATAAACATATAATGTACATTCAATCTTAAAATTGGATCGAGTATTTCTTAAAAAAGGAGGTATATTGATGGGAAATAAATCCAAAATTGTGAACATGCCCAATAAATGAAGAGATATTTAACTAAGTTGTCATTTTTAGTATTTAAACTCCTTTTAGTATTTAAACTCATTTTAGTTTTCATTAAAAAGTTGGTTTTGTTTGATTGGATTGTAGTTTATTGATTACGAGGTTTTTAATGAGAAGATCACTTGATTTATAATTTTGAATTGAGGTACTAAATTAGGATATATTTTTTATAATTTAGAATCTAGTTATTAAATTAAGATTTTTTTTCTTTGTTTGTCTTAATTTAAAAATATTGAGTTCAACTTTTAATAATAGTCGTATGATAATTTTTTTTTTTAATATTTTAAAATTTATATTTTTGTTCAAAATATAGGATCGAGTTTTATTTATTTAAATCAATTTGAGATATATTTAATTTTAAAATTGATACACATAACTTAACCTTTGAAAGCAAATTATACAATTATTAATTATTTGGATAAAATCAAAGCAAATACTTAGGTTTATAATTTTGGTAATTATATTGTCTAAATTTAATAAATTATATTAATTTTGAATTTAAAGTTGTTTCTTATTGAATTCAAAACAAAAGGTTAATATCAAAATAAATAAAAAAAAAGAATAGTTTATTTTTAAACAAATTTTAAAAATAAAAATAAAAAAATAATAGAGGAAATTAAATTTTATATGTGAAAAAAGTTGGAGAAATATTTTTGACTAGTGTATTTATGAGGAATAATTATGTTAAAAAAAATATTTTGGGAACAGTTTAACAACATAATAAATAAAGAGGGTCAGATTTGTAATTTAGTTCATATATACGTATGTATGTTGCATATTTAGAGAGAGATTAGGGGGAAAGTTTCTGGTTTGTTTTGTCGTTTTTCTATTAACATCTTATTCCAGCTTTGATCTTCTCTTCCCCTTCTTCTAAAACAAGTTTTTTTTACATTTAGGTATATTCAGATCATATACTATAATACTATGTCTCTCTCATCCATTCATCTAAACACTTGTTCTGACTGCTGTTATTAGACGACAGCGGTAGGAGTGTGAGACAGAGATATAAATACTGTGTCTCTCTCATCCATTCATCTAAACACTTGTTCTGACTGTTGTTATCAGACGGCAGCGGTAGGAGTGTGAGACAGAGATATAGAGCTACTTTAATTGATTCATTTTTTTTTTCTTTTTAGAGAGTAGAGATGGAAAGGGGTTGGGAATAAGAGACGTCAGTCGCGGGCTTTAGCTATAGCTGTGCACACTTGCACTGCTTTTTGGTTTTTTATATATTAAAGTCTTTTTTCCATTTACATCTTATTTTTGTTCAGCTGTGATCTTCTCTTACCCTCCTTTTGAAACAAGGTTTTTTACCTACATTCAGAACTCGATGCGGATGAAGTGTAAGACTATACCTGCACCGGCTGCACACTTGCACTGCTTTTTGGTTTCTTAAATATTAAAGTACTAGTATAGTGGAGTAGTTTTACTGTATTAGTAATACTCACTCACCTTGTCTTTTTTCCATAACCTATTATTATCTCTCTTAGTAATTATATTAAAAAAGAAAAAATCTATGTACTTTTATCTTCACATATCTCCGTTCAACCCTTCTTTCCAATTATCAGTTAAAAATTTACTACAAATATATCACTTGAAATGAGTTGCATACATATTTGAAAAAATATTGCATCGGCAAAATTTCAAATTATTAATGCTAATTTTAAAATTGTTAATAACTCATATTAACTTAATAATTTTAATCCTTAATTAAATAAATTCACATCTAATTCATTTTTTAAAATTGTATTTGATTGTTAGAAATTCAAATTATTTATAATTATTGAAACTGAATTAATAAGTATAAAGATTAATTAAAAAGAATGATTAGTTATTATTGAAAATATGTTAAGAATTTTCAAACTAGATCACTGAATTCCTTTATACACATCAGATCGACCTTTGTAATTGGGTTCCAATCCAACGAGCGATTATTATGTTAATTTTTTTAATTGGAATGTGAATAGTACGAGGGAACATTTTAGTATTGTCATTAAAAAGTTTTTAAAGCATGGTCGTCCTAATCAAATGACCATGCAAGGATATATTTATAGTGTTAGAAATTTATACAGACAAATAAATTTGACCACTTATTTTAAAGAGAAGGCTTTGGAGTTTGAGGGTACACCCACAAATATTCAATCATTAATCACTTCAGTGAGCATTGTGTCTACTTTTCTGATATGAGTTATGCTTTCTTTAAAGGCACAGGTTCACAAGCGCAATTTATTTTTCGGGCGACAAAAAAAACTAGTAAAAATTAGAGTAAAATTCGATTTAGAGAATAATATGATTGATCAGAGGGTGATTAAAATCAGGCCACACGTGTTCTGTTCAATCATAAAGATAGAATAATAATAAAGAAAGATACAATATATAAGATGATTGAAGATGACACACTTGTGACGCAGGAGAAGAATAGTCTCATGATTAAAATGATTACATTCATATAACACCTTCTGATCAATCATCATTTTAATCTCTAGATCGATTTTTACTCTAATTTTGATAAAACACAATTTTTTTAGGAGTTTTTATTTTTATTTTTTTTGGACTTGTAAATCTAAAAAATAAATTTCGTTTGTTAACCTGTTCTTTTAAAGAAAGCATTACTCAGATTAGTAGAGTAGACACGATGCTCACTGGAGTGATTAATGATTGAATATTTGTGGGTGTTTTCAAACTCCAATTCTAAAATAAGTACTAAAATCTATTTGTTTGTATAAATTTCTAATAGTATAAATATATTTTTGCATGGTCATTTGATTAGAATGATCACGCTTTAAAAACTGTTTAATGACAATACTAAAATTAAGATTCATACTATGCCGATTAAAAAAATTAAGACTTATACTATACCGCTTTAAAAAAATTAAGAGTAGTATTAGGCCATTCGATTGGAGTTCAATAATGAAGGTCACTCCAATGTGTATGAAGGAATTCAGCCATTTCTTTGTCTTGCACAAGTATATTCTGCCATTTAAAAAATAAATTTTTTTATATACAAGTATTATTTTGCCATTTTAAAAAAAATCTTTATCTATTGATTAAAGAAAACCGTCTTAACATAATAATAATAATAAAATAGAAACAGATGAGAAAGCAATAAGAAAAAGCCAACATAATTACGATTAAGAGAGTAAATGTTGATAATTAAAATGACAAAAAAAAGTCTAGGTTTTAATATTTATTTAGGCAGAAAATAATAAAAGGGTAACATAAATCCCAAAAATGTACAAAAACATCATAATATAAAAAGAGATAAAATAGAATTTTTACAAACAAGTTACATTTACATAAAGATTTTCTCCGTCATGTTATACGAGTACTCCGTATAAATTTCTTGTTTTAAAGGATTTGCATTAACATATTCCATCCAAAGTCCATGTATAATTGTGTGTTCGTTCAAACGTCCATTCGTGCTTGCTATTAATTGGTTATTTGCGTTCATGTTGTGACTTGACAAATTTTGTAGGGTGTTTAGAAAATTTGCCAAGTCATCAATATTGAATATTCCCAACATGAACGTGGACAACCAATTAATAGCAAGGACAACAATACGGTTTGAACGAACACTAAAATACAAAGCTTGTGGGTATAATAGTTGGGGTGAACACCGAAAAGAAGAGTTGAGCAGAATTAAGTGCGAACACTAAAATACAAAGTTTGAGGGTATAATAGTTGGGGACGACATGTTTTGGAAGGAAAACTATTTTCAGATGAGATTTTTTAAGTGTTGATCAGCTCTAGGGAATCTTACACCATATTTTGAATGTACGTAAATGAAAAAAACTGTTTTAGAAGGAGGGGAAGAGAAGTTTATAGATGAAAAATGATGTGAATAGAAAAACGACTTAACAAAACAGCAGAGAAATTTTCCTCTAATATTTCTCTAAATATATAACATATATACGTATATATGAACTAAATTGTAAATCTCACCCTCTTTTCTATTATGTTGTTGCTAAGTTGTTTCCAAAATATTTTTTTAGTATAATTATACCCCATAAATACATTAGTTATACAAAAATATTTCTAAACTTTTTTTTAGTATAATTATACCCCATTATTAATTTGTTTAAAAAGTGAACTCTTCCTTTTTTTTTATATTATCCTTTTAAATTCAATATCAAACATTTCTAAATTCAAAATTAGTATAAATTTATTAATTTTAGACAATATAATTACTAAAATTGTAAACCTTAATATTTGTTTTGATTTTATCTTAATGATATTATACAATTTATTGTTTTCAAAGGTCAAGTTATGTTTATTAATTTTAAAATTAAATATATCTCAAATAATTTTTTTTTATTTGTTTTTTTGCCTAAATAAATATTTTAAACCTAAATATTTTGGTCTTTTTAATTATCAACATTTACTCTCTTAACCGTAATTATGTTGACTTTTTATTTTTGCTTCCTCATCTGTTTTTGTTTTATTATGTTAAGTCGGTTTTTCTTTAATCTGGATGAAGATTTTTTTTAAATGGCAGAATAATACTTGTGTATGAGAAAGTTTTTTTTTTAAATGACAGAATATGTTTGTGTAAGACAAGGAAATGACTGAATTCCTTCATATACATTGGAGCGACCTTCATAATTAGGCTCCAATCTAATGAGCTTCATAGAAGGAGGGGAAGAGAAGTTTATAGATGAAAAAATGATGTAAATAGAAAAACGACTTAACAAAACAGCAGAGAAATTTTCCTCTAATATTTGTCTAAATATGTAACATATATACGTATATATGAACTAAATTTGTTTAAAAAGTGAACTCTTCCTTTTTTTTATGTTAACCTTTTAAATTCAATATCAAACATTTCTAAATTCAAAATTAGTATAAATTTATTAATTTTAGACAATATAATTACTAAAATTGTAAACCTTAATATTTGTTTTGATTTTATCTTAATGATATTATACAATTTATTGTTTTCAAATGTCAAGTTATGTGTATCAATTTTAAAATTAAATATATCTCAAATAATTTTTTTTATTTGTTTTTTTGCCTAAATAAATATTTTAAACCTAAATATTTTGGTCTTTTTAATTATCAACATTTATTATCTTAACCGTAATTATGTTGACTTTTTATTTTTGCTTATCTGTTTTTGTTTTATTATGTTAAGTCGGTTTCTCTCTAATCTAGATGGATTTTTTTTTTTAAATGACAGAATAATACTTGTGTATGAGAAAGTTTTTTTTTTAATGGCAGAATATGCCTGTGACCTGTGTAAGACAAGGAAATGACTGAATTCCTTCATACACATTGGAGCGACCTTCAAAATTAGGCTCCAATCTAATGAGCTAATATTGCTGTTAATTTTTTAATTGAAATAATATGAGGCGACATTTTTGTATTGTCATTAAACAAATTTTAAAGTATGGTCATTTTAATCAGATGACTATGCATGAATATATTTATACGGTTAGAAATTTATACAAACAAATATATTTGACTACTTATTTTAGAGAGAGCAGTGCTTTGGAGTTTGAGGGGAACACCCACAAATATTCAATCATTAATCACTTCCAGTGAGCATTGTGTTTACTCTACTGATCTGAGTGATGCTTTCTTTAAAGACAGGTTGATAAGCGTAATTTATTTTTCAGGCTTACAAGTGCAAAGGCAAAAAAAAACTTGTAATTTTTTTTGTTTTTACCGAACTTAGAATAAAATTCGATTTAGACAATAATATGATTGATCAGGGGGTGTTATTTGAGTGTAATCGTTTTAATCATTAGATTGTTCTTTTCCTGCGTTACAAGTGTATCCTCTTCAATAAAGATAAAAAATAATAAAGAAAAGATACTAGATATAAGATGATTGAGTGAAAGTAGTATATCTTTTGGAGGGGAAGGACTGCGTTTACTTTTTTGTCGTATTGTAGTTACTTTGAATTCTCATAAGTAATGAATGAAAGAATTGTTGTTCAGCTATTTACTCACTGCCTATTTTGTACTGTGTTGAGAATTTTATTTTTAAATTTGATTCTTAAAAAATAAAATAAAAAACTGATGCAATTTAATTTAACTACATAATTGTAAGTCATGCTGTCCCAATTCTCAAAATTTACAGTACTTTGAGCCCATGCATGGTGACCCAATTAAAAAATCACTCCAATGAGTATAGAGAAATTTAGCCATCTCATTGTCCATGTGAAGAATATTCTGTCATTTAATCAAAAAAAAAACCTCAATCAAATGAAAGGAAAAGACTTGAACATAATAGAACAAATAAGCAAAAATCAACATATTTAAAGTTTAAAGAACAAATGTTAAAAATTTAAAAGACAAAAAATTACAGGTTTCAAATATTTATTTATGCACAAAATAAAATAAAATTAAGGGATCATATATAATAGAACTCGTATGCACAAAAATAAATTTTTTGCAAATTAAATATTTACATTAAATACTTACAAAAAGATCCCCTTCCATGTCGTCATAAGAGGAGCTGGTATATGTTTCCTCCTTTAAACGATTTCTGTCAAGGTCCTCCAACTACAATCCATGTATTATGGCATTGGTTTCATTCCTTGGTTGAGTTTTAAGAAACTTTGCCAACCCAATAACATTGAAACTTCCGAGCATAAAGGGTGAAAGCCAATTTATGGCAACAACGAAACTACGGTTAGATGAAACTTCAACATGTAAGGCCTGTGGAAGAAATAATGGCTGCGATAAGATTTGTTGGAAAGAAGGGTTGAGAGGAGGGAAGTTTGAAGATGATGCAGCCATTCCAAATATGGTCACTGTATTGAGAAGAGAGAGTACTATAAGGGTTTTGGAAGTGATTGTCACTGTATTGAGAAGAGGGAGTATTATAAGTGCTGTGCCAAGAAATTGGTATATCTTAGCCTGCTAATTTATATTTTGGAGAGCATATATTTTTACAATTTTTGTGTTTTTCAGGTGTGACATTTAGTTGAGAAGTGGACTTTTGAACGGATTAATTTAGAGCTTAAAAGCCAACTATTTCATGCTCTGGGCCAAGCCCATTAACTTAATTGAAGAAAAATCAGCAGCCTTGGCTTTAAAGAGGCAGTCCAATAGTCATTAAATACAACCCAACCAACTCTCTTTCTAATTAAAAAGCCCAAAAATAAATATAAATTGCAAGCTGAAAGGGTTTTAAAAGAGACATTATCAGTTGAAGAAGATAAGGGAGAGCAACAAATCAAATATGGGGATATCAGATCAAAAAAAGAGGAGAGACATTCAGGCTATAGGGAACCGCCATAGAGGATGACTGCAGCAATCTCGGAGGACTTATCAGTTTTAAAAAGCCTGGTGGCCTACTCTTTTGAAAGGAGGATGGCAAGGGATGTGGACTTTTGGAAAAAATCTCTTAATTTATTTGGCTTTTGGGTTTTTTGAATGATCAGTAAGTGCTTTATTTAGAGTTTTTTTTTTGTGGAGTTTTATCAGCCTTTATGTCATCACCATACTTCGATTTCAGTCTAATTTAAAAGGGGTTCCTTATTATTCAATTTTTTATTTGTTTTTAAATATTAAAGATATCATTGTTCTTATTTAGAGCAGAACATTTTGAGTCTTGAATTTCAGAATTTATTTATTTTCTTCTTCAATTAATTGGTACATTCAAGTGAGTATTCTGTTTATTGAATTGTGTACAATTTTATTATGTTTTATGTTTCAATTTCAAGCAAGTTAGGTTAGATTATTTTCTAGGGTTGAGGATGAATATATTTGATTGATTCCATTGCACATATTCATGCCAATTGATTCTACCAATTTAGTGATTTCGTGTTAAAAATAATTCTTTCTTTTGGATGTCTATTTTGATTGATAAAAAATGAGGTTGGATTCCCATTTTTATTTATTGGATTCAGTTTATAATTTGTTAAAAGCGGATTTAAACTGTGTTTTGATGGAAATGATGAGTGTTTTAATTTTAAACATATGTTTGGCTATGAAAGAATTAACAATTTGATTTTACAAATTAATTGGACTTAATTGAGTTTATTTTCCACATCTAATAAAGTCGAGAGACCAAATTAGTGCGAGATAAAAAAGTAGAGTTTATTGGGCATGAATATTAGGAAGATGATATCAAATATATGACTCCGCCACCCAAATTTTTTTTATTATTGATTATTTATTTTTCGTTTTTAGTTGATAAAAATTCCCTCAAAATTTCTAAGCTAGATTAGGAATTAATTAGAATTAGTGAGTGAGAAAAATACGTTCCATCCGTCAAGTTCTTATGGTTCAACCTCGCACTTGTAGGCTATACTAAGTATTCGATTCGTGCACTTGCGAGTATATAAAACATCCACAACAATAAGGGTTTTGGAAAAGAGAGTTCTCAAAGAAACTTGAAGTGTTAGCTTTACGGTTGTATAACAATTCGGTCAATCAAGTTCAAGTTGAAGGGTGCTCTGTGAGTGCTAGCCCTATGCATACATCGCAAACTTGCCCCTCTATGGTAGGATTCTCCGAATTCATGCCACAACAAGTAAATGCAATGAATGATTACAAAAAACAATTCAATAGCCCATTCACAGAGACTTACAATCCGAGTTGGAGAAATCACCCAAATTTTTCATGGACACAAGCTCAACCCAAGTCTAATATCGGTGCCCCAACCAATGTTCCACGTCAACAACCTCCTGGTTTTTGTCCACCAATCAATTCTTATCAACCATTTCACTCCACAACAATTCTCATCTTTGAGGACACTATAAAACAATTCATTTAGATGACCACCTAAAATAACCAGACTTCAAGTCAAATTTTGCAAGAAGTCGGGAACAATAGCCTTATGAATACTCAAGCCATCATCAAGTTAGAGAGTCAAATGGGTCAATTGGCTAGTCAATTGGGTGAGAGAGAAAAGGTAAATTTTTGAGTCAGCCAATTCCGAACCCTAAAGGTGTTTCCTTGAGTGGGATAGCTCCTAACCCACCAAATGCACTACCACGTGGGCAAGTTCCAGCTGAGGTTGAGCCTACACCTCATGTTGTGAACCAAACTCCTCTTGCTAAGCAAACAAATGAAGATCTCTCGAGTAGGACCTTTGTTCCTAATGCCCCATTTCCTTGTAGGCTAAAAGACAATAGGAAGGGTACTCAATTTGAAGAAATTTTTGAAGTGTTTAAGCAAGTTCAGATAAACATTCTATTACTTGATGCTATCAAGCAAGTACCTTCGTATGCCAAGTTTCTCAAAGACTTGGTCACTCAAAAGAGGAGAATAAATGATTTGAAAAAGTCATTCTTAGCTGAACATGCAAGCTCATTATTCAATGCAAGATCCTTGTCAAATTTAAGGACCTTAGATGTCCAACAATCTCATGAAAGATAGGAAATCATCATATTGAGCGAGCTTTGGTAGATTTAGGGGCTAGTGTGAACTTACTGCCATATTCTGTGTATGTGCAGTTGCATTTCGGAGAATTAAACCCCTCACCAATGACGATCGAGCTTGCTGATTCGTCGGTGAAAATTCCTCGGGGTGTCATTGAAGATGTTCTGATCTAGATACTTTCTATTTTCCTGTGGACTTTGTTGTCCTTGATATTGAGCTTGTTCAGAACACAAAAGGCTAAATTCCTGTGATTTTAGGGCGACCATTTCTTGGTACATCCAACGCCCTTATCAATTGTAGAAATGGAGTGATGAAAATTTCTTTTAGGAACCTCAAAGCTGAGCTAAATGTTTTAAACATCAGCAAGACCTCGATAGACACTGATGATAGTGATTTCAGACAAGTCCATTTGATTGATAGTCTAGTAGAGAAATCTTTCTTGCAAACTTGATGATAGCTTGTTTGTCCATTTTGATAGTGATTTCAGACAAGTCCATTTTGATTGTGATTTCGATATTGATGAATCTATAGAGCAAGTCAATGCGCTTTTAGATTCAGTGCCTGTCATAAGTACAAATTCTTTCCAACTAAAACTCGTGCCTCTCAATCTCTCATCGACTTCCCGACCTCCTTCCATTGAAGAACAAACGAAGTTGGACATGAAACCCTTGCCTGATAATCTGAAATATGCATTTTTAGGTCGAGCAGAGTTAATGTTTGTTATCATTGCTTCTAATCTTGATAATGTCAAAAAAAACAATTACTTGAAGTACTTAACGAGCATGGAGAAGCTATTTGGTGGTCTATTGCAGATTTGAAAGGAATCAACTCGTCAGTTGTCATGCATAAGATTCACTTAGAAGATAATGCAAAATCCTCTCGTGAACCACAAAGAAGGCTGAATCAAGTGTTGCAAGAAGTAGTTAGGGTCGAGGTACTTAAGATTCTTGATGCGGGTATTATCTACCCAATTCTAGATAGCGAGTGCATGAGCCCTGTGCAAGTAGTTCCTAAGAAGTCAGGAATTACAGTGATAGTCAATGAGCATAATGAGTTAGTTCCATCTCGTGTTCAGACGGGATGACTTGTTTGTATTGACTACCCGAAGTTGAATTCAATTACTAGGAAGGATCACTTTTCCTTTCCTTACATTGACCAAATGATGGAAAGGTTAACTGGTCATTCTTATTATTATTTTTTAAATGATTATTCTGGCTATAACCAAATTCCAGTCGATCCATCTGATCAAGAGAAGACAACATTCACGTGCCTTTTTGGTACATTCGCCTACCGACGCATGTCTTTCGGTTTGTGCAATGCACTTGCCACTTTTCAGCTGTGTATGATTTTTATATTCTCTGACATGGTAGAGCGATTCTTAGAGGTTTTTATAGATGATTTTTCTATGTTTGGGTCTTCTTTTGAGGAATGTTTGAAACACCTAGCTCTAGTCTTAAAGAGGTGTAGAAAAAAGAATCTAGTGCTTAATTGGGAGAAATGTCATTTTATGGTATAAAAGGGAATTGCTCTTGGGCATATAATATCCAAAGAGGAAATTGAAGTAGACAAGGCTAAAGTAGAATTAATCTCTAATTTGCCGTCGCCACGAACAGTTAAGGAGATTCGCTCATTCTTAGGTCATGCTGGTTTTTATAGGCGTTTTATCAAGGATTTTAGTAAGATTGCTAGACTTCTGTGTAGTCTCGTCGCTAAAGATGCTCCAATTGTATTCGATGAAGCATGCCTAAAAGCCTTTGAGACTTTGAAATCTGTTCTGACCTCCGCACCTATTATTTGGTCTCATGATTGGAACCTTCCATTTGAGATCATGTGTGATGCCTTTGATTATGCAGTTGGGGCAGTTTTAGGTCAGAGAATTAATTAAGTCCCTCATGCGATTTACTATGCAAGCAAGACCTTGAACAACGCTCAACTCCATTATTCTACCACAGAGAAAGAGTTGTTAGCAGTCGTATTTGCCCTAGACAAGTTTAGGTCTTATCTTTTGGGATCTAAAGTCGTATTTTCTTAGAAATACTTGTTTTCTAAGAAGGATGCGAAGTCGCAGCTGATTCGGTGGGTCTTGTTTCTACAGGAGTTTGATTTGGAGATTAAAGATATGAAATGAGCTGAAAATGTTGTTGCAAATCACCTATCTAGGCTTATAGTTGAATTTTCAAGTGATCCTTTGTTCGAGGTGAAACACTTTTATTGGGATGATCCTTGTCTCTTCAAGTATTGTCCTGATCAAGTAATTAGGAGATGTGTACCTGAGGAGGACCAAATGTAAATTATCTCCTTTTGCCATGATCAGTCATGTGGATTTTATTGGCCTTCCTTATTTCATGATGCACATGCCTATTGTGTTGCTTGTGAAAGATGTCAAAAGTTAGATAGTCTCATGCGAAGAAATATGATGCCCTTTAATCCCATTTTGATAGTGGAGATTTTTGATGTGTGGGGGGTAGATTTTAACTCGTTTGGCAATCTCTATATTTTGGTAGTCGTTGAATGTGTCAAAGTGGGTAGAGGTTATTGTGTGTAGAACAAATGACCACATAGTGGTGGTTAAATTTTTGAAAGAGAATATTCTTGCACGATTCGGTACACCCCACGCTATCATTAGTGATGGGAGTTACACTTTTGCAATAGACCATTTAAAGATCTAATGAAGAAGAATGGAGTAATTCATAAAGTGTCAACTGCGTACCACCCACAAACTAGTGGGCAAGCTGAAATTTCAAATAGGGAGATTAAGCATATCTTAGAGAAGACGGTAAATCCCAACAGGAAGGATTGGTCAGTTCGACCGACAAATGCTTTATGGGCATACCGTACTGCATACAAAACTCCCATTGGAATGTCTCCCTACCGTTTAGTGTATAGCAAGGCATGTCATATGCCTGTTAAGTTGGAACATAGAGCTTTTTGGGCAGTTAGACAACTTAATTTTGATGTCGACCAGGCAGGGAATCATAGAAAGCTTCAAATTGCTGAGTTGGAAGAGATAAGGAATTATGCTTATGATTGTGCAAAATCATATAAGGAAAGGATGTAAAGGGTGCATGATCAAAAGATTCTTAGGAAATCCTTTTATCATGGCTAGAAAGTCCTATATAATACTCGTTTTCATCTATTCCTAGGTAAATTAAAGTATAAATGGTCATGTCCTATCATAGTTCAGCAGGTGTATCCTCATGGGGCCATTGAGATCCAAAATCCTAAAGATGGTACTGTGTTTAAAGTGAATGGCCATCGTTTAAAATCATTTTTTGAGTTGAAAAATTCAGACGTTGAAGTTATGTTTTTGGAGGATCCCGTTTACTGGAATTGATTGTGATGCCATGATTCATGTATATTATTTGTATATTTGGATTTACTATTTTGCTTTTCTATTTTTGCTTTTCTTTGTTCTATTTCTAACAAAAGTGCAGGATTATCTCTTTGAGCTTTAAATCTGGAATTTATTGAGCGTTCTATACGGGGCATACATCCATATTCAGGTGATAGCCTTCCTTTACTTATTTACTTGTCTTTATACATTGCGGACAATGTAAGTTTAAAGTTTTGGTGTGGGATTTATTTGCCTTATTATTCCATGCACTTCACAGATGCCACTTTGTTAGGATAAGAGCAAATTATTTTATTTTCTTTTGCAAAAAAAAAGGTAAAAAAGTAAAAAATAAAATAAAATAAAATTTTAAATTTTTTCATGCAATTATTCTTGAGCTGATTTTGAGTTTTCTTTTGTCTATTTGAACACATAAGACAACAAATGCACGACTAAATGGATGAGTGAGTACAACTTGATTTTCCTGAAAACATAAATGCGGAGACCAAATAACTTGTGAAATTTGAGCCAATCGTTCTATTTAAGAGGCTTTTACATCAACACTAATTTTTTTTTTGAAAAGCGTATTTTGTTGAGTAGTCTCATTATTCTTTGTTTTGATTGAACACTAGAAAGGTACATCCATGAAATGCAATTTTTTTTGAAGGATTCCTAATATTGCTTGAACTGAAGAACTCTAGACCTTAGGAAGTAACTTGGGCCATCTTTGAAAGCTGACATATGAGCCTAATCCCACCTTTATATATGTACGGCTAGTAACTCTTTTGAGCCTTTTATATAGCCTTTCTTTGGTAGCCCGATATCTTTACGCTACTCCAATTTAGAGTGTAAACCGTATTTATGGCCTATCCTTTATCTAAGGATGTGTTGAGATTGTTTCTATGTATGGGCAATAGTGAAAAGTGAAAAAAAAAAGAAAGAAAGAAAAGAAGACAAGAAAAGAAAAGTGATGGAATACTCAAATGAAGTTGAATTAAGCCCAAATGTTAATTTTATATCTCTAGGTGTTTCTTAGATCTTTGAATCCCTTATATATTCCTTCGTTTCATAACCCTTGCCCTAATCCTTGCATTACATCCCTAAAAAGTCTTAATGATCCTTTGGAATATGGTTTAGAGGTGAGAGTAGTGGAGGGGATCCATTTATGCATTTCGCCTTTCTAGTGGGATTTTTCTGTTCATGAGACTTTGTTCTTTCATTTATAACGTTTTTTCATATATACATGTGAGAGGCATTTGAATTTGAATACACTTACTCTTTATGACCCGCTTTTTGAGTCTTTTATTTCGAGAGGCTTTTTAGGTTAAGAGGTGTAGAGATGTCATTATTTACCAAGACAGAACAGGGGTAAAATAGACTAATCATTTGGTGAAACTAACTTATTAAAAATTGTTACTTATTATTTTTGACTTATAAGTCAAAAAATAAGTCACAATTTAAGTTGCAAATGAACACAAGAACAGTAAAAAACAGCTTATAAGTTCTTCAAACTAACTTGTAAGTTCATCAAATCAACTTATAAGTTGCTCCCTAATTATAAAGCCTGTTTCTTTATGAGACCGAGCATTCCTAATTATAAAGCCTGTTTTAGGGATAAGAGAGGTCACGGGCTTTAGCTATAGCTGTACACACTAGCACTGTTTCTTGATTTTTGTTAAAGTAGTACAGTGGAGTAGTATAGTGACCGTATGTATGCAGGTATTTCTATTCCAAAACCTATGTTGTGTTGTCTTTCTTGGCAAATATATTAAAAAAAAAATTATTTACTTTTATCTTCACACATCTCTGTTCAACCCTTCTTTCCAACTACCAGTTAAAAATTCACAACAAATATATCACTTGAAATGAAGTAGTTTATACTAACTCGGACTTTTTTTTCATTTACATCTTATTTCAGCCCAACTCTGATCTTTTCTTCCCCTCCTTCTGAAACAAGTTTTTTTTTTCCTTCCATTTACCTACATTCAGAAGTCGATGCGGATAAAGTCTTAAGATTTCCTTAGAGCCGATCAACACTTGTAACAGGTATTTATATTCCAAAACCTATTATTATCTCTCTTAGTAAATATATTGAAAAATAAAAAATCTATTTGCTTTCATCTTGACTCATATATCTGCTCAACCCTTGTTTCCAATTATCAGTTAAAAATTTACCACAAATATATCCCTTGAAATAAGTTGCATACATATTTGAAAAAAAATATATCACTTGAAATGAGATCTATATCTTAGATAAATACAATTTCAACAATTGTATAGACAAAAATTCAAATTATTAATGCTAATTTTAAATTTTTAATAACTTGTATTAACTTTTAATAATTTTAATCCTAAATTAATTAAATTCATGTTTACTTAATTTTTAAAATGGTATTTGATTGTAAGAAATTCAAATTATTTATAACTATTGAAACTGAATTAATAAGTATAAAAAATAATTTTAAAGAATGGGACCTGATATTAAATATTGTGTTATTGAAATGATCATGTCAATTAATTGCCAACTTCAATTGGTAAGAGTGTGTACGGTGAAATCTCGTGGATTTTGTTTAGATTTGATTTTAATTTTAATTTTTGAAATGTGCCGAGATACTAGTACTATATTAATAAGACACATAAAACACTCTGCACACCTTAATGCATTTTTAAACAAACTATTATTACGGGATAAGAATATAACATTATATTACAAATTTTTTTTATAAATATTTAACTAAAAAAATTAAAATATGTTTTTTTTCATTAAAATAAAAAAAGTCAAATTTAATATTTTAAATTAATCGTAAGACATTTTCAAATTCAGTAGTTGATTTATCATTTTAAAACTCTTAGATAACACTTATATTTATAAACTATATCGACTAGATTATAGAACTTAAATAAAACAATTAAATTAAAAGCATACTTTACTTCAAAATTTTAATTTATATTTTATTTTGAGATAGAAAAAGTATGCTTTTATAAATTTTCAAATAATTTTAATTGCTAAATATTTTAAAAATGAAAAGAGAACACACTTATGTAATTTAATCTTTTTTTTGGTCAATAAGAAGACTTATTAGCAAATATTTTCAAAAACAAAATAAAAAAATTAAATCGAATGGAAAAATAATTAAGTATTATTCATGCGTTGGAAGTTATAACAAATTATTTCAAAATTAGAGGTATATTTTTTTATTATAACTTGAACTTTTAAAATGTTATTATATTTATTTAATTGATTGAGTTGCATACATTTTTAAAAAAAAATTATTTTTAAAAACAAATATATCACTTGAAAGGAGTGGTATTTCTTAGATAGATACAATTTTAATAATTTTATAGTGAAAAATTCAAATTATTAATGCTAATTTTAATTTTTTTTAATAAATCATATTAACTTCAAATAATTTTAATCCTAAATTCTTGTCTACTTAATTTTTTTAAAAAAATTATATTTGATTGTAAGAAATTTAAATTATTTATAATTATTGAAATTGAATTAATAAGTATAAAGAATAATTTATACTTATTGAAAGTTTGTTATTTTTAATTTAAAACCAAATGGTCAGTAGAACCGGTACCAAATATTTTCTTATTGAAATGACCAGGTCAGTTAATTGATTAAAAACTCGTACCCAATCCAACCGTTCAAATTTGTCAAATCATTCATACTCATCCAACGGTCCAATATTAATTGGTAGGAGTGTGAATTGATATACACTGAAGATTTTGATTTTGTTTTTGGTTTTTAAAATGTGGTGAGATACTGCACCCTATATCATAATCAAAATCAAATCAAAAGACAACTGCACTGATTTGGATCTTTACATAATTGTAATGTCTCAAAAGAGAAAAGCTATATATGCATTGCTGTAGACTTGTACTGCTTTCTGTTTTTTTTTTTTTTTACTAGTAATTAGGAATGCTCGACCTTTTTTTTCGTTTTTAATTTTATTTTTTGGTATTATTTTAATCAGACGAATGAACGGATTTTTATCTTCGTATTGAGCTGGTCTACACTTATAAAATATCATCTGAAAATTATTTTCTTTCCAAAACGTGGTCTATCTTAGTAAATAGATTAACAAAAAAAATTGCAATGACCGGTTCATTTTTGCACTTAACTTCGTACAACCCTTCTTTATAGTGTTCACTCCAACCATTATACCCTCAAGCTTTGCATTATAGTATTCGTTTAAATCGTTGATTTTCATCCTTGCTGTTAATTGGTTGTTTGCGTTCATGATGGAAATGTTTAATATTGGTGACTTGACAATTTTCTAAACACCCAGCTACGAAATGAAATTAACACAATTATACACGAACTTTAGGTAGAAGATCTTGATAGAAATCTTTTAAAATAAGAAATTTATACGGCATACTCGTATATTATTCTCTTTGATTGAAGATGACACACTTGTGACGCAAGGGAAGAACAGTCTCATGATTAAAATACAAGTACTCCGTAGAAATATTTTTTTTAAAAAAAAATTTCTATCAAAATCTTCCACCCAAAGTTCATGTATAATTTTTTTAATTTCATTTCGTACCTGGGTGTTTAGAAAATTTGTCGAGTCACCAATATTAAACATTTCTAACATAAACGCAAACAACCAATTAATGGTAAGGAAAAAAACGATTTGAACGAACACTAGAATGCAAAGCTTGAAGGTATAATGGTTGGAGTGAACACTGAAGAGAAGGGTAGAACGAAGTTAAGTGCAAAAATGAAAAAGTTATTGCAAGTTTTTTTTTTGTTAATCTATTTACTAAGAGAGATCACGTTTTGAAAAAAAAATTATTTTCAGATGATATTTTATAAGTGTAGACCAGTTCAATGCCAAAATAAAAAATTGTTTACTCGTTTGGTCAAAACAGTACCAAAAATTAAAAAAACGAAAAAAAAAGACCGAGCATTACTAATACTAATATACCACTTTAGATAAAAAAAAAGCAGTGCAGGTGTGCAGCGGTGCGCGTATAGCCTCTTTCTTTTGAGGCAGTGAAATTAATATCGTAATTAAAACAAGAATTGTGAAAATAATAAAAATAAGATCTGATATTAATTTGTTATTTTATTTTAAAATATTTAAATTAATATCATGATTTAAAAAAAACATTAATTCGAATTATAATCAAAATAAGATCAAGTTCACAGGTCTAAATATTCAAAAAAAAATTGTAAGAAAATTTATCTTTATTGAATTTAGAGTTAATTTTGATTTAGATATAATTTTGTTTTAAGAAAATTTTGATCAGGGGGAGTCATTTAAATATAATTATTTTGATCATGAAATTGTTCTTTTATTGCGTCATAGGTGTGTCTTCTTTAATCATAAAGATAGAAAAATAATAAAGGAAGATACTACATAAAGATGATTGACTTGCTGTGTTTATTTTTTAGTTAAGTGTTGTAGTTACGGTTGAGGTTCTTGTAATTAATGAATGAAAGAACTGTTGATAACCTATTTACCCACTGTCCATTGTGTATTGTTTTGAGAATTTTATTTTTAAAGCAAACATGATTCTAAAAAAATTCAAAAAAAAAAGTTTAATTTTCCATACACTATAATACAAAATTGCAAAAATAATATGTATACGTGTCACCTTTCATTTAATAAATAAGTATACATATTATTTAACTACAAAAAAAAACTTGGCCATAACTATAACATTTAACTAAAAAATAAACAAAGTAACTCAATCATCTTAAATATCATTTTTCTTTATTATTTTTCTATCTTTATGATTGAAGAAAACACACTTATGACACAATGGGAGAATAATATTATGTCCAAAGTGATTACACTCAAATTATTTCCCTAATCAACCATATTATTATCTAAATCAAATTTCACTCCAAGTTCGGTAAATACGTAAATTTTCTTACGAGTTTTGTTTTGTATATTTTTAGATTTATAAGCCCGAAAAATAAATTACGGTTGTAAATTGGTGCTTTTAAAGAAAGTCAGCACTCAGATCAGTAGAGTAAACACGATACTCATTTGAGTGATCTAGGATTGAATATTTTTTGGTGTTCCCCTTAAACTCCAACGCAATATTCTCTCTAAAATAAGTAGTCAAATCAATTTTATTATACATATCAACAGTATAAACGTATTCTTGCAGGGTAATCTGCTGATTAGGATGACCATGACTATGGAAAAATGCTTCCTCTTTAAAAGACGAAAAATTGCAGGTTACAAATATTTATTTACCTAAAAAAAATATTTAGGGACCATATATAAAAGAACTCGTAAGAATGAAAATAAAATAAAATTAATTTTTCAGATGAAAGTCGAGAGAGAACAGAGTTGAAATGAACTGAGAATGAAAAAACAACAAATACTCTCTTTTAAAGTGGCCTCTCTTATCAACCCCTTTCTCTTTTAACCGTATAGGTATAACCCCCTCTCTTTCTCCCTCTTAAAGTGACCTTTCTTATCTTAGAATATACGCATCACTATTTTAAAATGAGATGTTATAAGGGTTAATCAGCTCTAAGGGAATCTTACACTTCATCAATGAGATATTATAAGGGTTGATTAGCTCTAAGGGAATCAAAAATAGTACTCCACTATACTACTACTTTAATAAGAAACCAAAAATAGTCCAAGTGTGCTGGTATAGCCCCGTGAACTCTCTTATCCCCTAACCCCCCTCTCTTTTCTAAAAAGTGACTCGCTCTCTAAAAAGTTAAAAAAAAAATCAATTAAAGCTTCCAGTAGTCAGTGACATGACCCAGAGAGTAATTGGTAACTGACTTATTTCTTCATCTGTGCAAATCCTAAACTTTTTTATCTTTCTATTCTTTTTTCTTAAATAAGGGTTTTGGAAAGGATGGTCACTGTATTGAAAAGAGAGCTCTCAGCATTGAGATTTCTCCTCTTGTAGGAATTCATTTTCTCAAGTCAAAAAGGAAGTTAAGAAAGAAGGAATATATAAGTTAACCTAAGTTGTAGAAACTAGAAGGCAGTTAGATAGTCTGTCAAAGAAACTTGAAGCGTTGACTTTGCGGTTGGATAACAATTCGGTAAATCAAGTTCAAGTTGAAGGATGCTCTGTGTGCTAGCCCTATGCATACATCGCAAACTTGCCCTTCTATGGTAGGATTTTTGAATTCATGCCACAACAAGTTAATGCAATGAATGATTACAAAAAGCAATTTAATAGCCCATTCACGTAGACTTACAGCCCGGGTTGGAGAAATTATCCAAATTTTTCATGGGCACAAGCTCAACCCATGTCTAATATCGGTGCCCCAACTAATGTTCCACGTAAGCAACCAACTCCTGGTTTTCATCCACCAATCAATTCTTATCAACCATTTCAATCTGCTCCGCCTGCTCAATCTTCCCATGTCAAAACTAATGTTCCACGTAAGCAACCAACTCCTGGTTTTCATCCACCAATCAATTCTTATCAACCATTTCAATCTGCTCCGCCTGCTCAATCTTCCTATGTCAATCCACAACAATCCTCATCTTTGGAGGACACTCTAAAACAATTCATTCAGGTGACCACCCAAAATAACCAAACTTCAAGTCAAATTTGCAAGAAGTCAGGAACAATGGCCTTATGAACACTCAAGCCATCATCAAGTTAGAAAGTCAAATGGGTCAATTGGCTAGTCAATTGGTTGAGAGAGAAAAGGGTAAATTTTTGAGTCAACAAATTTCGAACCCTAAAGGTGTTTCCTTAAGTGGGATAGTTCCTAACCCACCAAATGCACTGCCACATGGGCAAGTTCAAGCCTTAACCACACTCAGGTCGGGAAAGGCAATTGATATCGAGGAGGAAGAGAAAGAGGAAGAGCAGTATCCAGCTGAGGTTGAGCCTACACCTTAAGTTGTGAACCAAACTCTTCTTGCTAAGCAAACAAATGAAGATCTCTTGAGTATGACCTTTGTTCTTAAAGTCCCATTTCCTCATAGGCTAAAAGACAATCGGAAGGGTACTCAATTTAAAGAAATTTTTGAAGTGTTTACGCAAGTTCAGATAAACATTCCATTACTTGATGCTATCAAGCAAGTACCTTCTTATGCCAAGTTTCTCAAAGACTTGGTCACTCAAAAGAGGAGAATAAATGTTTCGAAAAAGGCATTCTTAGGTGAACATGCAAGCTCCATTATTCAGTGCAAGATCCTTGTCAAATTTAAGGACCCTAAATGTCCAACAATCTCATGCCCACACCAATGACGATCGAACTTGCTGATTGGTCGGTGAAAATTCCTCAGGGTGTCATTGAAGATATTCTGATCAAGGTAGATACTTTCTATTTTCTTGTGGACTTTGTTGTCTTTGATATTGAGCCTGTTCAGAACACAAAAGGCTAAATTCTTGTGATTTTAGGGCGACCATTTCTTGCTACATCCATGTCCTTATCAATTGTAGAAATGGAGTGATGAAAATTTCTTTTGAGAACCTCCCAGCTGAGCTAAATATTTTTGACATCAGCAAGACCTCAATAGACACCGATGATAGTGAGTTTGGACAAGTCCATTTAATTGATAGTCTAGTAGAGAAATCATTGTTGCAAACTTGTAAAGAGGACCCATTAGAAGCTTGTTTGTCCCATTTTGGTTGTGATTTCAATATTAATGAATCTATAGAACAAGTCAATGCGCTTTTAGATTCAGTGCTTGAAATGAGTACAAATTCTTTCCAACTAAAACATGTGCCTCTCAATCTCCCATCGACTCCCTGACCTCCTTCTATTGAAGAACCATCAAAGTTGGACATAAAACCCTTGTCTGATAATCTAAAATATGCATTTTTAGGTCGAGCAGAGTCGATGCCTGTTATCATTGCTTCTAATCTTGATAATGCTCAAGAAAAATAATTACTTGAAGTCCTTCACTAGCATGAAGAAGCTATTGGGTGGTCTACTGCAGATTTGAAAGGAATCAGCCCATCAGTTGTCATGCATAAGATTCACTTAGAAGATAATGCAAAACCCTCTCGTGAACCACAAAGAAGGCTGAATCCAGTGATGCAAGAAGTAGTTAGGCCCGAGGTACTTAAGATTTTTGATGCGGGTATTATCTACCCAATTTCAGATAGTGGGTGCGTGAGCCTTGTGCAAGTAGTTCCTAAGAAGTCAGGAATTACAGTGACAGTCAATGAGCATAATGAGTTAGTTCCATCTCGTGTTCAGACTGGATGACTTGTTTGTATTGACTACCTGAAGTTGAATTCAATGACTAGGAATGATCACTTTTCCTCAGTGTTCTAAAAGTCGCAAGTCGGTTGGCTACCGATTAGAGACTAGGGGATTAGTCGGGGATTAATCGGCTAGTCGAATTTTCAATTGTTTTTTTAAAATATATATTATCCTTCCTCTTTCATAAGTTATGAGCAAGTAGAATAACATAAGTAACACAAATCATCAAATAAAAACATGGAAACTAAGTAAAACCAAATAGTTTGACACTCTAAGTTCAAAATCAATTAACCAAATGAAACTAAGTAGCACAAAATCAATAGTCAATCACTCTTTCTCCTCTCCATATCACTCCAAGACTTGCTCTCCATCGGACTCAAATTCATAATCCTCATCTTCCGACATAAACTCGTCTCCATTTAGTTCTCGCACATTTATACCACTTCTTCTAGGTAGAAGGACCTCATCCGCTCCAATTTGTTTTTCAATTTTTCCCGACTTCTTCCGATTTTTCCCGACTTGTTCCGATTTTCCCCGATTTGTTCTGATTTTTTGATTTACTCCGACTGGGCGACTTTTCCGACTAGTCGCCGACTGGAGCCCGACTAAGTCGGCCAGCGACTAAATCAAAGGACTAGGCCCTAGTCGAATCGTTGAGGCTCTGACCATGACTTAGTCGCCGAATAGTCGGCCGACTTTTAGAACACTGCTTTTCCTTTCCTTGCATTGACCAAATGTTGGAAAGGTTAGCCGGTCATTCTTATTATTATTTTTTAAATGATTATTCTAGTTATAACCAAATTCCAGTCGATCCATCTTATTAAGAGAAGACAACATTCACGTGCCCTTTTGGTACATTTGCTTACCGACGCATGTCTTTCGAACTGTGCAATGCACCTGTCACTTTTCAGCGGTGTATGATTTTTATATTCTCTAACATGGTAGAGTGATTCTTAGTGGTTTTTATGGATGGTTTTTTTATGTTTGGGTCTTCTTTTGAGGAATGTTTGAAACACCTAGCTCTAGTCTTAGAGAGGTGTGGAGAAAAGAATCTAGTGCTTAATTGGGAGAAATGTCATTTTATGGTACAAAAGGGAATTGTTCTTGGGCATATAATCTCCAAAGAGGGAATTAAAGTAGACAAGGCTAAAGTAGAATTATCTCTAGCATGCCGCCGCCGCCGCCGCGTACGGTTAAAGAGATTCGCTCATTCTTAGGTCATGCTGGTTTTTATAGGCGTTTTATCAAGGATTTTAGTAAGATTGCTAGACCTCTGTGTAGTCTCGTCGCTAAAGACGCTCCATTCGTATTCGATGAAGCATGCCTAAAATTCTTTGAGACTTTGAAATTCGCTTTGATCTCCGCACCTATTATTCGGTCCCATGATTGGAACCTATCTAGGCTTATAGTTGAATTTTCAAGTGATCCTTTGCCTATAGTTGAGACATTCCCCGATGAACAGTTTATGCATATTTTCCAGTCTCCTTGGTATGCAGACATTGTTAAATATCTTGTTACACATGAAATGCCAGATCGTTGGTGTAAACATGATAAGTTTAAATTCTTGTCCGAGGTGAACCACTTTTATTGGGATGATCCTTATCTCTTCAAGTATTGTCCTGATCAAGTAATTAGGAGATGTGTACCTGAGGAGGATCAAATGCAAATTATCTCCTTTTGCCATGATCAGTCATGTGGATTTTATTGGCCTTCCTTATTTCATTATACACATGCTTATTGTGTTGCTTTTGAAAGATGTCAAAAGTTAGGTAGTCTCACGCGAAAAATATGATGCCCCTAAATCCCAGTGGAGATTTTGATGTGTGGGGGGATAGATTTTAACTCGTTTAGCAATCTCTATATTTTGGTAGTCGTTGAATGTGTCAAAGTGGGTAGAGGCTATTGCGTGCAGAACAAATGACCACAAAGTGGTGGTTAAATTTTTGAAAGAGAATATTCTTGCACGATTCGGTACTCCCCGCGCTATCATTAGTGATGGGGGTTGCACTTTTGCAATAGACTATTTATTGATCTAATGAAGAAGAATGGAGTAATTCATAAAGTGTCAACTGTGTACCACCCACAAACTAGTGGGCAAGTTGTAAATCCCAACAGGAAGGTTTGGTCAGTTTGACTGACAGTTGTTTTATGGGTATACCGTACTGCATACAAGACTTACATTGGAATGTCTCCTTACCGTTTAGTGTATGGCAAGACATGTCATCTGCCTGTTGAGTAGGAACATAGAGTTTTTTGTGCTGTTAAACAACTTAATTTTGATGTCGACCAGGCAGAGAATCATAGAAAGCTTCAAATTGTTGAGTTGAAAGAGAAAGAATTATGCTTATGATTGTGCAAAATCATACAAGGAGAGGATGTAAAGGATGGATGATCAAAAGATTCTTAGAAAATCAGTTTACCATGGCCAGAAAGTCCTATATAATACTCGTTTGCATCTATTTCTAGGTAAATTGAAGTATAAATGGTTCGGTCCTATCATAGTTCAGCAGGTGTATCCTCATGGGGCCATTGAGATTCAAAATCCCAAAGATGGTACTGTGTTTAAAGTGAATGGTCATTTTTAGTAGTTGAAGTTGTGCTTTTGGAGGATCCCGTTTAATGGGATTGATTGTGATGCCATGATTCATGTATATTATTGTATATTTGGATTTACTATTTTACTTTTCTATTTTTGCTTTTCTTTGTTCTATTTCTAACAAAAGTGCAGGATTATCTCTTTGAGCTTTTAATATGGAATTTATTGAGCTGTCCATACGAGACATGCATTCATATTCAGGTGATAGCCTTCCTTTACTTATTTATTTGTCTTTATACATTGCAGACAATGTAAGTTTTAAGTTTGGGGGTGGGATTTATTTGCCTTATTATTCCATGCACTTCATAGATGCCACTTTGTTAGGATAAGAGCAAATTATTTTTTTTTCTTTTGCAAAAAAAATGGTAAAAAATTTAAAAAACAAATTTATTTTTTTTTAAAAAAAATTTATGCAATCATTCTTGAGCTGATTTTGAGTTTTCCTTTGTCTAAATGATGCAATAACGATGACGCTTTCGTCTTAATTCTTTACATGTGCATGCTTAGTTCTCATACTATCATTATTAAGAGAAATTTTTATGATCTCCAATTCTCATTTTATTTGAGCACATAAGATAACAAATGCATGATTAAATGGATGAGCGAGTACAACTTGAATTTCCTGAAAACATAAATGCGGAGACTAAATAACTTGTGAGATTTGAGCCAATAGTTCTATTTAAGGGCTTTTACATCAACTCTAATTTTTTTTTTTGAAAAGCGTATTTTGTTGAGCAGTCTCATTATTCTTTGTTTTGATTGAACACTAGAAAGGTACATCCATGAAATGCAATTTCTTTTGAAGGATTTCTAATATTGCTTAAACTGAAGAACTCTAGACCTTAGGAAGTAACTTGGGCCATCTTTGATAGCTGACATATGAGCCTAATTCCACCTTTATATATGTACCGCTAGTAACCCTTTTGAGCCTTTTATATAACATTTCTTTGGTAGCCCGATTTCTTTACGCTACTCCAATTTGGGGAGTGTAAACCGTATTTATGGCCTACCCTTTATTTAAGTATGTGTTGAGATTGTTTCTATGTATGGGCAATAGTGAAAAGTGAGCTTAAAAAAAAGAAAAAGAAAGAAAGAAAAGAAGACGATAAAAGAAAAGTGATGGAATCTCCTTTAAAGATCAAAGAAAAGAAAAAAAAATGCATGGAAAGGAGATGTGAAAAAAAAAATGTGATTTTTTTTTGAAGATATACTCAAATGAAGTTGAATTAAAACCAAATGTTAATTTTATATCTCAACGTGTTTCTTAGATCGTTGAATCCCTTATATATTCCTTCGTTTCATAACCTTTGCCCTAATCCTTGCATTACATCCCTAAAAAGTCCTAATGATCCTTTGGAATATGGTTTAGAGGCGAGTAGTGGAGGGGATCCATTTATGCATTTTGCCTTTCTAGTGGGATTTATATGTTCATGAGACTTTGTTCTTTCATTTATAGCGTTTTTTCATATATATACATGTGAGGCATTTGAATTTGAATACACTTACTCTTTATGCCCCGCATGTAATGAGAGTGATTACACCAGATTCTTGAATGTTTCATTTGTTGAGTGTATGTCATATTTGTCATGTGAGGAGTTAAGTCAAAGTATAGTTTGGATGGAGTTTGAAAGTTTTGCTTACTTTGATATCAATGTTACGTTGTTGTCAATTATTCACACACTCACAATTAGATTGGCGAGAATGAAATATTCTTATTGATCTTGTTAGTTTGAGAACTTTGATGTTGTATGTGTGTCATATTGCCTTGACATGTGGGTGTTTTGATGTCTTTGTTGAGTTATTTGCATTGGTGAAGAAAAGTGAATCATATTTTAGAGAAGAACTATTGTATTTGAATTTTGATGGTATATTCTCTGGTAGTATACGCTAAATACTATCGTGTTCCCTACGAAAGTGACTTAGGTTTATTTATTTATTTATTTCAGTTTCTCAATTTTTGCTTTGCTCGAGGACTAGCAAAGTATAAGTTGGTGGGAATTTGATGTGCCAAGAAATTGGTATATCCTAGCTCGCTAATTTATATTTTGGAGAGCATATATTTTTATAATTTTTTTTTGTTTTTAGTGTTTTTCAGGTGTGGCATTCAATTGAGAATAGGACTTTTGAACAGAGTAATTTAGAGCTGAAAAACAAACTATTTCAAGCTGCGGGCCAAGCCTATTAACTTAATTGAAGAAAGATCAGCAGCCTAGGCTTTAAAGAGGCAGTTCAATAGTCATTAAATACAACACAACCAAGTCTTCATAGCTTTGTAATTAAAAAGCCCAAAAATAAAAATATATGGTAAGCTGAAGGGGTTTTAAAAGAGAGACAACATTATCAGTTGAAGAAGACGAGGGAGAGCAACAAATCAAAAATGGGGATATTAGATCAAAAAAAAGAGAAGAAGAGATTCACGCTATAGGGCACGGCCATAGAGGATGACTGCAGCAATCTCGGAGGACTTCTCAATTTTAAAAAGCCTGGTGGCCTAGTCTTGTGAAAGGAGGATGGTATTTTGCCTAAAGCAGGAGGGGTGTGGACTTTTGGAAATAATCTCTAATTTCATTCGCTTTTTGGGTTTTGAATGAACAGTAAGTGCTTCATTTAGAGTTTTTTATTTTTGGAGTTTTATACCATTCAATGGCATACTTGAGTGGCCTTACATGACCATGCTTCGATTTCAGTTCAATTAAAAAGGGGTTCCTTATTATTCTATTTATTTTTTGTTTTTAAATATTAAAGATAACATTGTTCTTATTTAGAGCTGAACATTTTGAGTCTTTTATTCCTGAATTTATTTATTTTCTTCTTCAATTAATTGGTACATTTAAATGAGTATTTTGTTTATTGAATTATGTTCTATTTTATTATGTTTTATGTTTCAATTTCAAGCTTGTTAGGCTAGATTATTTTGTAGGGTTGAGGATGAATATAATCGATTGATTTCATTGTAAATATTCATGCCAATTGATTCTATCAATTTAGTTCTTTTGCGTTAAAAATAATTCTTTCTTTTGAATGTCTACTTTTATTGATAAAAAATAAAGTTGGATTCTCATTAATTATTTATTGGATTCGGTTTATAATTTGTTAAAAGTGGATATAAACTGTGTTTTGATTTTAAACATATGTTTGGCTATGAAAGAATTAACAATTTGATTTTATAAATTAATTGGTCTTAATTGAGTTTATCTTTTGCATCTAATAAAGTTGAGAGACTAAATTGGTGTGAGATAAAATTAGAGTTTATTGGGCATGAATATTTGGAAGATGATATCAAATATATATATATATATATATATATATATATATATATATATATGATAAAATATTTTTAAGATTTACATTGATAATTAGGTTTAATTTTCACTAAATAATACAAATTAGTTTTCAAATAAGTTTTATAATGATAATTAGATTTATATTGAAATTATTTAAAATCATTTCAAATGCGAATTAATTTTAATTTTCACTTAATTATATGGAAAATATTTGATTTGATTTAATTTAAGATTGTAAAGCACTAATATTATAATAGCATAAAATAAAAATATTAAATATTGATCGATTATTTATTATTATAAAATTATCTATTCATATTTCTAAATTATATGAAAATTAACACGTTTACAACTTTTTATAGCTGAAAAGTTAAATTATTAAATGAAGACAAAATTAGTTGATATTTAAAAACTCTTAGAACATTTTGAGCACATTGATGAAGGCTAATATTTGTTTACTAATAATAAGGTATTTATTAATAATAAGTTGTTTAAATAATAAATTGTTTATCAATAAGTTGTGTAAATAATTAGTTGTTTACTAATAAGATGTATATTATTAATAAGTTATTTATCAATAATAAATTGTTTAAATAATAAGTTATTTACCAATAACTTGTTTAAATAAGTTGTCTACCAATAAAATGTTTAAATAATAAGTTGTTTATCAATAATAAGTTGTTTAAATAATAAGTTGTTTACCAATAAGTTGTTTAAATAATAAGTTATTTACCAATAAGCTATTTAAATAATAAGTTGTTTACCAATAAGATGTTTAAACAAAAAATTGTTTATCAATAAGTTATTTAAATAATAAACTGGTTACCAATAAGTTGCTTAAATAATAAATTGTTTCCTATTCACATCCCATAGTTAAAAAATCCCATTAAATACTCTCTCCGTCCCATAGTTATAAGCTGATTTTCCATTTTGAGATGTCCCAATATATAGGCTACTTACTATTTATAAAATTTAGTTGATTCATTATTTTACTTTTATGTCCTTATAATAAATATTCAACTATTACTTTTTTTTTGAAGAAACAACCTTCAATGTCATTATTTTTATCAGCACATTTAATGTTGTTGTATTCTCAATAAAAGAATTCAACTTTTTAGGCAACATATTTTGTGTATAAAAGGCAATTGTACCAATAATCAATGAAGTTAAGAGTTTCAATGTGATAGGTAAGGAGTAATTAATTTATTCATTAATTCTATATTAAGGGGTATATGTGAAAAATTTGTGTTAAAAATTAACTTAAACTGATTTTCTTAAACTATGTGCCAAAAAAAATCAGCCTATAACTATGGGACGGAGGGAGTAATAAGGATGGAACTTACCAGGTCTTTTGGGTACCCTCCATCTCTTCTGGCACACTCCATCTCTTCGTCGGTGAATTCTCCATAGTCTGTTTCGACCTGGTAATCCTCGCCGTCTGTATCATTCAGTTTCACAAAAATAAGGAAACGTTGAAATCAATGAAAAGTTACAGCCATATGCGATATTTACCAATTCTTTGTAAAGATTTTACAATCGAGCAACCCAAACAAATCGATCATCTAAATCGAAGAGAGACTGACAATCCAGCCACAAAATCGATCAGTCTATTCAAAATTATAAAAAAGAAAAAGTCGGAACAGTCGAATCTCGCAAAAAAGAAATTCTCCATAGTCTGTATGGAACTGGCAAAAATGGAGATGATTAACGTCATTTTGAATAGTTGAACGTACTTGTATTTTTATAATTTTTTTAAAATATTATTATTATAAAAAAAACGTCAAATAACAGTCACCTTTTTTTATTTATGTTTATATGATGATGTTGAAGTTAATTAAAATGACTTAAAAGAAAAGAATGATTTGATATGCCGCATTATTAGGCGACGAATTACATGATAGAAGTATATATAGCTTTGTTTTCATTTTCAAGTATTACTCTCTCAATCTCTCCTCACATTTTAGATGCTGCAAAATACTCCTAATTTATAAAATACTACAAATAAAATTAAAATTTGAGGGTGAAAACTAAGGCTCTAAATCAAATAAAAATGCAAGTAAAATTTGAGCAAGATTATACTCGACTCGTTAAATTATTGATTGTGATTCGATATATATTCAATTGATATATATTTAAGTAAATACTCGATATATTCTCTTATAATACATACAAAGTTAAATAAAATTAGGATAATTAATTATTATTTTATTTTATTAATTTTAATTGTAATTTTATATTTGTAATGTAATAATAAATATATTTTTTCATTTTAAGTAAAATAATAAGTTCAATTTATAATTATATCTATTATAAAACTAGTTATTAAGAAACTCGAATTCAAATTTGAATTCGAAGCTCATAAATAGTTTGATTATAATTCGATCCGAGTTAGATCGAATTTGAGTAATGAATATTTGAGTCGAGTTAAATTTGAGTACAAATTTTCAAATGTCATTCGAATCTGAATCGAATTTAAGTATGAATTTAATTTTTCGAGTCGAATCTGAACAATTCTATGTTCAGTTCAGTTCGATTCGATTCGTTTACACATTTAGTGAAACACAATTATCACGCATATTTTTAATAGTGTAACCATAATCAACCACATTATTTTATAAGCAACTTTTTATAAGATTTATTTGTCATCAAAGTATTACTATATCTTTAAATTTGAAATTCGACACTCGTCAGTTTTTTCAAAGCTATTTTTCACCTTTATATAATTGTATTATTTCTTCTTTGGATTATATGATATGGATGATTATTGTAATTTCCTATCTTTAAATTTATTAATATTATATTTATAAATAAAAAATTTATGTTAATTATAAAATTTATTATACTTGTAATTCAAATCCCATCAAAATGGGGCTTCAAAAAAAGAGGAAAAAAATTCTGAAAAATGTTTGCTTTTGAAACAAACAGAGGGTTTGATCCTGAATTCAGTACTCATGCATCAACGGAGGCATGAAAAACATCGCCATTGGACAGCATAAGAAGTGTTTCGTAATCGAGAATATTTTTTGCTTTATGCGTGCTCTATATACAAGAAAAATTACAGAGAAAAAAAGGAAGAAAATCGAGTGACTAAACAATACAACGGGAGAATATGGTCAACCATTCCAGGCACCTTCCTACGACCCATCCCCTTTCCAGGCATGCTAAGCCAATGACCAGAGAAAGATAGGTCCAAGAAGATGAAATATCAACCATCATCTCAAAATTGATAATCTATATCTGATATATTTTGGGCAACGGATTTTTTAACAAGTTTTTCTTGCTCATCATATAGATCAAGGTTTTCACAGGGGCGGGGAAAATGGATCCTATTACACGACCTTGAACATAAGCACACTGGAATATATGCTTCTTCTTGTATGCAATTCCCACAGACATATCCCGGAAAGTGACATTTCTCACCGGAATGTCTACACTCCCATGTATTCGAACAGGCACGCAGACACCCTCGCCATGGATTGAGGTGTAGCTTATATCCTGAAGCACTGGGACTGCCTTGGGATCAAAACCCCCATCAGGGTGTTCATTGTAATCTGTCTTGATGACGATTCTAACCCGAACATTTTCGAATGTCAAATTCCGATATGTAATGTGTCGAACATATCCCCCTCTACCAGCAGCTGTCTTGATCCGAACAGCACGCCTTGAATTCCACACAAGAAGATTCTCCACCGTGACATTTGACACTCCACCAGACATCTCACTGCCTATTGATATGCCAGCACTGTTATAGTTCAGCCAACGTAGATCTGGGTTACAATTAGAAGATATGACACACTAAAGTTGTTGAAATATTTTGATATAGCATTGAAAAACTAGTGAGAGATCCAATTTAACAATGTAGATGTATCACTGTAATCATCTATTAGTTGTTGGGAATTTGGAGATAGGGGCAAGTTCTCACAACATGGGAAAATCAGTTTTCATTTTTTGGGGGTAAATGAAGCAATCAGATTTAGGGGTGAAATGGTCTGAATAACTACGGGGCATTTGAAATTGAATGAGCTATCCTATCAAGTGATTGGGTCTTCCCTGGTGTTTGATTACATCTTTATGTATCTTAACAAGTCACATCTTTTTATTAAGAGGTCCTCTCTAAATAATTGAAGATACAAATGAGTCTAAACTATTCAGAAAACTTTTTAATACAAAGATATGGGATGTTAAGCTGCATTAAGAGGTAGGTTGTTAAAATGGATTAAGATGCAATCAAACACCACAGTCATCTTAACGAGTTTTGTCGAAATAGACCTCTTTGAACCCGTTAAGATGTTTGTCAATCAAAGCTTAATGAGCTAAACATCTTATTCGATCAGATTTGGGCCTATTAAATGCCCATTATGTATTATCAAACAACATCTTAATGTCTCTAACCCCAAGGGATAGGAGAAACGGCGGAGGCCTTGATGAGTAACTTTGATGCCAAACTGAATAATTCTACGCAAAAGGTCGTAATTAGTGGACAAGGCTACCACTTATAGAAGGGTCTGATGAGGGTCAGATTTACACAGTCTATCTCTATTAACAGTCTTACAGAGAGGCTGTTTCCAATACTTGAACACTTGACCAAACATTCAAAAGTGAGCACTTGACTGTTGCACCATGCTCACAACTAAGTTGTAAAATTGTTCCATGGGAAATTTGCACACATGCTAAAGAAACATGCCATGAATTTCATTGCTTTCTAGCTGTGGAAAACAATTTATTTATTAAGCTGAAAATGTAGTAGATGAAAAATTCACCTGACCATAGAGCGAACTACAAGATTTCGGATGAGTAAGTTTTTCGAGGGACGTCCATACGAGATCCCGTACTGATCCCAACCACTCTTTATTGCAATGGCATCATCTCCTACGCTTATGTAAGAGTCCTCAATTACCATATCTTCACATGAGTCTGGAAAGAAAATAATAAGTAATCAAAAAGCTAGTATACGCTAACCAACAAAATGGGAAACATAAGCATATAATACAGAAAAGCTACGACTTGAAACTTATAGAACAACATATCTTATTAAAAAATTATATAACGATGTTAAGAATAGCTTGCGTGCATTGACATATATCGCTTATTATCATATATTGAAGTGAGTTGAAATATCCTAAATCTTTGAGGAAGTTGAGCTTCAACATTTATAATTTTGATTTATTGATACAATTGATAAACTAGCGATCATGTTAACAGAATGAGTTACTAATCCTAGAAGTTATAGCTAATTAGTACATCAAAACATAAAAGTAGATCAACAGTACACACTTACCAGGATCAATGCCATCAGTATTTGGGGCTCCAATGACTGGAGCCAGGATTGTCATATTTCTAATTGTTACATTCTTGCAATCATATGGATGGAGAGTCCAAAAGGGAGAATTCAAAATGTCGCTTGACCACATAATCTGCACAAGTGGGCCTCTTGTGTGGTTTAGAAGCTTCTGGCGATACTTCTTCCACCATGATTGACCCTGCCCATCAATGGTACCATTATACCCTGTTATCAGGAGATTCAGGAATAAGATATACAAATCAGATCAAGAACTCAGTTACATCATCCATGATCATCTGATTCCACCAACAAGCTTGGTCATCTCAAAAAGCCTGTATCTAAGATTAATTCTTGTATTTGCATACAATATTTCATTCAAGCAGTGGTTATGAACATAGGTGGAGGTCCACCGACACAAAAAGAAATCCAATTGCATATGCCTTGCAAGTTGGTCCTTATAAGCAAAAACCCTAGGCAAATTGCCAAACCAAGAATAGATTGACTACATGGCAGAATGAGAAAGATCGAAGGCATACAACAAGAACTTGAGTTAGAGACTGATCCCTTGTTACCCTCTTTTTTGGGTTTACCCAGCTATGTAGAATGCAGCTCAATAACATATTATGACTATTTTATAGCAATGGATATATAATCAGATAGTAGTAACTTCACTTTTGTATATAAATTATAAATCCTGGTAATTTATTTCAACTTGGAAGCATAAATAAGTACTGAAGTGCTTTGAGATGACCAAGATACTAACCTGTAATTACAATATCTTTGAGATTTTGACCATGAATCAAACTCCCATATCGAGCTCCTGGATGCTCTCGCCAATATCCATACGAAGACAGTGGAGGCAATAGAGGCCACAACTTTTCATCCTATTAAGTATATACATAAGAAAATATATACATAAGAAGCAATAAATTATATTAAAAAAATGATATGCATTCTGAGCTCTAAGAGACATAATCCATCCAAGTGTCTAGCCATTTCATACCGACCATAAACATGACAAGCATATCATCTAAACCACATTAATACATGGTAAAAAAAAATATCTCCAAATATTAGTTCAGGTTATTGAACCGTGTGATGAAGCTATACCGTGTCGTATTTGATATTTGGCATTCTATATAGGACCATCTAGTACCATAAGTAAGTGATACAAACAAAGGTATAAAGGTTTAGAGTATCATTTAGTACCATAAGCAAAGGAATACAAATACAATTTTCTAGCCTGATGTAAAGACTGAACTCCGACCTCAAAAGCTTCCTGAAATAAATGGGATAGATGATCAATTGTGTATAGATGGATGACTTAAGCAACTTGGTTTAACTCTATGTGGTAATAAACAAGCACATACTATAAGCATTACCTTAGGACGGCATAGCCTTAAACTTTAAGGGCGATGTTCAAACAAGGAAAGGCTTACTATCCTAGGCACCGGGACAAGGAAGGGCGTAGTAATGACAAATGCTTTGGGGAGTTGAAAATAAGAAAGACGTATATTCTCGAATAGGTTAACCTTTCAAACTACTGCTGAATCCATGGCAAGAAAGAAACAAACTGGCGAACCGAAACATCTTAGAAGCTAGAGGAAAGAAAGCAAAAGCTATTCGCGTAATAGCAATGAGCAAAATGGGAACAGCCTAAACTGTGAAAACGAGGTTTTGGGAGAGCAATACATGCATCATTCTGCTAGACAAAGCAGGCATTGTTTTTAAATAGTAGTTTTAACTTACATAGATAGACTAGATTCGTTTTCCTATCTGCCTAGGTGGCCATCCCAGCTCCTCGAAGGAAAGTTGAAAAGCAAAACCTATCACAAGTTTTTTTTGGCTAAATTTGTTTGTGCATTAAAAAAAACCATATATACAATGGCTAAGAGGCATACCCCAGAAAACTATAGAGGGATCATCACGAGACAAAACAGGTCCAAAAAAGCAAATTACAACCAGTTATGAAAAGTATAACATTTTTGAGCGGCTTTGTGAAACTTCCTAGAAGTTGAGAGTCTAGCTTTTATCAAGCTAACAATTTCCTTTGCTAAGGTGGATGGCGGTAACAAAGTTCATTCATAAATCTTGGAATTTCGAGAGCCCCAAATCTTATAAAAAGTAGTTGCCAAAATCAGCTTCAAAATTTCCTTATGCATGAACCTGCCTCTATACTGCTTTATATAATCAACCAAGAGGAGCATTTGACCAACCCCCAACAACCAAAACTGAGGAGATAACTTCACTAGAGTAAAAGCAGTTAAAAAACATATGATTAAAAGTTTCATCAGTAGAGGAGCATAAGGGGCAACGCAACAGTGAAAAATTTGAGAAATGCACAAAGGTACCATTTGTAGGGAGCCTCTTGTGCATAGAAAGCCAGAGGGTGAAAGAGAACCAGGTAACATAGTGTTTGTGCCACAAAATATTAGCCCAAGAAACCTGACCTGCAGATTGGCGAATAGAGTTCCAGATATGATTTGTCTTTAAAGAATTTATATCCATAGCTTCCCACAGAATTAGAAGGAACAGGGACATTATGCAATAAGTTAAGAATATTGGTAACATCGTGATGATTATGATGATTACTACGATTACTAATAGGCAAATGTTGGAAACTCGAGCAGAAGCAGGCATCCCAGAATTCGAAAGCAGGTAAGAAGAGGGATTTACACTCTGATTGTTTAACCAATGGTCATACCACAGACTGATATTCTCCACTTTGCCCACATGATAAGAAATGAATTGCAAAGCCAGAAGCCTAAGCTTTAGAATTTTTCGCCAAGTCCAAGAGCAGTCCGAAGGGGAAGACAGATGCAAGAAGTTTTTACGCACTGATTTCTGTATCCAACAAGCCCAGAGGGATGATGGAGAGACTGATTACCTTTAGCAGGTGACGAAGCATGAGAGCCTTATTCCAGTCCTTCAGATTTAAGCCCCCCTCCAAGAAAGGCACAGAAATAACTCTCCAAGACACTTTTGCCCTATACTTTTGAAGAGGGACCCTTCCAAGTTCCCAACAACATGAGGTGAATCTGGACTAAAAGTAGGCATGACAATCTAGTTAGTTAATTGTTGGGTCAATCCATATTAATTGAAACCAATTAAATTGGTTAACTGTTTTTATTTATTTGAGTAAAGTTTTGAACCATATCTCTAAAAAGAAATATAGGCCCAAACCGATTAAACTATTTTCGACCTAGATTTTTCATTCCAAATCCAAATTGACCATCCATGATACTTCGAACTTCCAAATTAAATACGTATCTAATTAAATATCCTTAATCCCCTTACACCTTTATCACTCTCTCTCTCTCTTTCTCTCTGTAATCGCGTTTTGGGGATTGTTAGCTTTGGCTTATGGCTTTCTGTTTGTTTCTTAGATGAGCTGTGACACCTCTCTCTCTCTCTATATATATATAGTCGTCTTTTACTTTTGCGCCATCTTATCTTATATATATATATATATATATATATATATAGTCATCTTTTATATAAATATTTCTCTAGATAATATACCTTTAGAGAAATTAACAATACAACATTGATATTTATATTTTGTACTGTTAATATAGTATACCTGTCACATATTTTTAAAAAGTTTAGAGAGCATAAAAAATTGAGAGGGGGTGTATAAAAATTAAGAGGGAGATAAATTATTTAAAAATTTGAGAGAGAAAAAAAAGTAAATAAAAAAAATTGAGCGTAGAATAATTTTTAGAGAAAGCAAGTGTACAAAAATTTTAGAGAGGGAAAATCTAAAAATTTGAGTGTATAAACATTTTTAGAGAGAGGAAGAATATATAAAACATTAGAGATAGAAGGTGAAGGAATATAAAAATTAAATATCATAAATAATTTATTTAATTGGACCATAATAATGATAATGGTAAGCTTGAAATTTGAAATATGTGTTGACTTATATTTGGCCTATAATTATATGGTTGGAACCTACACAACCCATATTAAAAATATGTAATGTAGTTTTAGTTCATAAATGGAACTATAATCAAATTTTGTAAACCAAAACCAACCTATAACCATATTTTGTTAGGCCTAACTAAAAGTGATATCAAGCATAGAAAGTTAGATTCCTATCCATTTTTCTCATATCTTGGTCACCATAAGGCTAGTTATTCAATTTGTAATTTTCTGTTAACAAATTGTGATGGTTGGATCTCATTAAAGTTTTGATGGTTTAAGATGTTCCAAGAATTTAAAAACAATTTTTTAATTGTATTTTCCTTTTTTAGCTCCCAAAGTTGATAGATTGTTTTTTTCAAATGGCCCAAATTCGTGTTGATAGGTCCCTTCCAAATGGTAAATACTAAATAGAAGCAAACTTTTTAACGCCTTATAGGGAAAGGCAGCCGGCTGAGGCAATGCACAAAGGAGACGATACCTACTTACCGGAAAATTGATGGTATAGATGAAGGGTGACTTTTGATATAAATGCAAATGGTTCAAAAGATTAACCTTAAAGGATTACTGACGCTCCTTGAGGCTTGGCCTCAGTTGAAGGTTTATGAAATTGCTACCAAAACACAATAATTTTGCTAACAAAAACAATCATATATCTAGTTATAAACTAGAACAAAACAAATCCTAATTACATAAACCTTCACCAATCTAAAAGATCATGATACGCAGTCAACCGACATCATAATCTGTATGAAAGTTTAATACTCCCGAAATCTATCATTTGCATTTAAAGGAACCAACTTTATTAGTTATAACAATAGTAACAGGTCTAGATGACCAGAAAAATCCACAAATCATATGTTCCAAAGTTGCTATATTTATAAGTTGTAAATTGGGTGTTAGTATTGCAGTGTAATAGCATAATACCGGTCTCTTTTACATCTTGCAAATAACAGCGGATCATGTTAAATCATCAAAATCAGGGGCGGACCTCTTTGGTGGCAACATAGGCATCTGCCTATGCTCAATTTTTTTTATATATAGGTATATAAGTAGGGGCAAATATGCAAGTTAATAAACTTAAGGGGGCAGATTGATGGAAGAGTTAAACTTGGAGGGATCAAAACAAATTTCATAAATTAACTCTAAGTCTAAATTAGAAAGGAGCGGGCAGATTGTTCTTCGCCTTTTCACTTTTCATTCTGCAGCTTCTTTTATTTTTCATACTCCTGACTCCTCCAGTCCTATTGCTTCTAGTTTCTTCTCCTCCGCGGCTCCGCCTCCGCCCACTACGCGCCACACCTCTTGCGCATATTAGAGTAATCAAACTTAAAAGGTAACTAAATTAGAGCTTTTTTTGTTTTGATAATTTAAAATTAGTAGTTTGTTTGGATTTGTTGTTGGTTTAGGACTTGGTATTAAACCCAATTCAATTTATTTGACGTATTTATTATAGTTTGGACTTTTTAGGTTACTAATTAGGGATTTTTTGTTTGATAGTTTAAAGTTTCACTATTACTAATTAGGGCTTTTTTCACATAATGGAAGAGGTGAACACATGATTTTTGTACATAATCAGTGAAATTGCACATATTATGTCATTGTTGGTGGTTATTTGATTGTTTTATTGAGTTTGATGTTGCCTAGCAACTCATGGATTCTAATTGTGTGTTACGAAAATCTTAATATTCACAAAAAAAAACAACCATAAAAAATAAAACTCTCTTCTTCTGGGAGTCTGATATTAAAAGGAATGGTAAGCCTTTGAAGTTTATTACATATTTTTTACCAATCCCCAATTGAATCTGAGGTAATTTAGCAATTAGCATACATACAATTTGAGGATAGATAGATTCCTCTTAGGCCAAATTGGCAACAATGTCTAAAGACTCTTAGAATTCATTTGCTAGATTCCTCTTGGGCCAAATTAGCAAAAGTTACTCCTAGACTTCATTTGTTAGTGACCCTTTTCAGCAAGGAATATCATTAAAACCACTTTTCGAAACCAAATGGGTGATAAATGGTTGAGTGATTGTTTGGTTCCTTGCATTGAAAATGATGTATTTGAAACTATTGATAATGAAGCTATTTTATAACATTTTCAAGCTATGGGGTCTAGGAAGATAGCATTGTAATTTGTAAACATTATTATGATTAGAGAAGATTACGATTAGTTCAAAAAAATTTTATTTAAGTTCATCAAAAAAATTAGTTAAAATCCGCCTTTGCTGGGGTAAATTTCTGAATCCGCCCCTGATCAAAACAGTGTAATAATTGAGTAATTGCCAAAAAAAGAAATAGTTTTAGCAATTGCCTAAGCAAGATTTATCCTTTGAAGAACTATGCTAAGTAAAAACAAAGAAAAAGAAACTCACATCAGTGGGTATAACAGCATTTTCAGCAAGGAAGAGAGTCATGTGACTAGTAAGATTAAACGGCGCCGTCAGCCAGTTCCCTGCTGGCACGTTGAGCTGAGCGCCACCCTTTTTCGCGTGCTTGGAAATAGCAAGCACAGCCCTTTTAAAGGCCTCGGTGTTGAGAGTGACGCCGTCGCCGACCCCTCCAAAGTCGGTCAGATTGAACGCTACTGGACGCAGCATCGGCATCGGCTTAACCGGAGCCACTGGCCGGAAAATGGAGAAGCCATCGACGATGTTACGCTACCAAATAAATACAGACGAGATAGCGAGGATCCAGAGGACTATGAATAGAGTTCTGTGAGTGGAAAAAAACGTCGGAATCCAGCGCCGGTGGTGAAAATAGAACCGCCACGAGGACGGCGGCGTAACAGATTCCACCATCATCAATAAATATAAAAAATCAAAATCAAAAGTGGGATGGAGAAGTTGGAAATGGTAGTGAAGGGAAAAAGTTGGAATTCATATGAATGAATTTGGGTCAAATAAATGAAAATAATAGATCTGAAATTAGGGTTTGGTGAAGAAAGTGGAGAGGTTTAAATGGCAACGTCGAACTGTGGGAATCAGTTGAACAGATTAAAGAAGGTGGAGTAGGAGGAGACGATGAGTACATTGGAAGGGATGAAAGCTCGGCTCGGCTCGGCTCGGCTCTGATGAGTGAGAATAACTAGACCTACAGTTCATTTCCTGGAGAGATTCGTGCTACTGTGGTTAAACATTGCCACGTTACCTAAGACTACCACAAATTATTTTGAGTATTACTAAATTATTAAGGGTGTTCGGGAATAATTTATTTTAAAATGATTTATAAATTTAAAAGTGATAATTTTTAAATAAAAGTGTTTTATACCATTTTAATTTATAAGTTAAAATAAAACAGGAAGATGTTTGACTAAAATCACTTATAACTTAAAATAAGATGTAATACTCAGAAAAAAAAATTTATTTTGTTTGAAAACATTTTAATTGTACTTTATCTTTTTCTTGGGTTAACTAGTCATTTATTTTGGGTCAAACTAGTTATTTAATTTTGTAGGCTAATGTATTAATAAATGATGGATAAATTAAATTAGTAAGATTGGGCTTTAAACTAAGTGGGTATAATTGATAATTGTGTAATTTTAAAATCCTATTAAAATTTGGAGAGTTAATAAATATATTAATAAAATATGTTTTAAGGGAATAAATACTAAAACCTAATCCTCTTAACATATCTGATATAAATCGAGAGAAAAGAAGAAGAGGCAGCGCGACCGTAAAAACAAGGATCAAATCAGGTGCTTTTCTTGTGCTTTTCTTTTATGTAATATTGTGTACTATGAATTTATTGATTGGTTTACTATATATTTATGTATATTAAATTCGTTAGCATGGTATTAAGATGGAGCAGTGCTGATGTATACTTTATGTATATATATATATATGAATTTGTAGTTGTTTTTTTTAAAAGAAGCCTACTGTTAGAACTAATGTTTGGTCTAAAAAAAACATGATGATAATATTGAAGTTACTAACGTGATGCTACTGACTTGGTAATAATATAAGAATTATTTATATATTAAGTTTCTTTGCAGGATGGGTTATATATATACTTAGATTTTATATTTTTATATGTATTTGATTTATGAAGCGTATAATCGAATTAGTGAATCAAATTGATAGTTTTGTATATTAATTTAAACTAGTTAATTTTGTTGATAAAATTTTAAAATTTACTTGATAATAAATTTATCAATATTATGTTGTTAGTGGGTAAATTTGTAATAAAATTTCTATTTTATTATTAGATCGGACGGAGGAAATTTAAAAAGTATTTTTTGGAATATAATTTTGGGTATTACATTGCTTAATCCAGGTACGGATTCCGTACTCTTTCAGCGAGACTTTTTTGTTTTTAATTTGTTCATTTCGTTATGCATTTTGAAAATTAGTATTGCCTCTCATGATTATTTCTTGTCAAATGCATTGTGATAGTTTCGTTTGGCGTTCATAGTTGGAACTCATAATTGTACTCTATAGACTAGTACAACATGTCTAAATTTATTTTGATATTTGTAGTAATATGCATGTTAATATTTTTGGAGACTTTGTGTTGATATCATGTACATGTTAGAACCCCTTTGTTGTGTCGCATGTGTTGTGACATTATATTTTGTTAGAATACCATAGGGTATACCTGAGCTATAACCACCTGTGGGGGTACCACAGGCATGTCCTCTTGGCACCGAGGCATGACACCTTCCGTGGTGGTGTGATCAGTCCACGACGTCTCCGTTTTGTGTTCCGTTGGTAGTTGGCCACTTGGTATTTTGTTGTGGGAGGCGTATGGGTTGACCCTAGTTTTCAGTTTTGTTCTGTTCTGCGGATTGGTGTTATTTGTGCCAAACACACCTTCCGATTTTATATGCATTGGATTCGTGGTCCAATGTGTGTGACTTGCCTGTGTGGCATTATTTGATTTGCCTGTGTGACATTATTTGACTTGCCTGTGTGGCAAGGTATATTTTGTTTTGTTCTGAGCTCGGTATGAAATAACACCCAACCATTTGATTCAGCCTATTATTTCGTTGTGTTAGTTTTGTTCGTTTCGTTTCATTTCATTTAATTGAGTTAGTTATTTCGGTTCATTATTTGTATTCTATATCCATACTGGGCATTTGACTCATGCTGTGTTTTTCTTCCGGCAGGTAATCAGGGGGATCAAGGGAAAGTATGATGAGAGCTCCATTCATTCCAATGATTTAGAAATATTCTGTTTAGACTTGATGTGTCAGTTTACTTGGAATTGTAAGAATTATTTTAGATTGTGGTTTGAGACAGTTTGAGATTTATTATGGTTGACTTGTGATATTTATCAGTTATTAAAACTATTCTTTTGTGGCTTTAATTAAGCCTTGCTATTAAATTCATCAGTTTTGTTATGTTTTGAGTAACCTCTTTTTCTATTTCGGAAAGGGTGTGTTACAGAGTTGGTATCAGAGCTTAGGTTCTTTCTTGTAGAAAACCTATTTAGGTTTGACCTGTGAGTTATGTGTAGACTTCTGGGTTAGGTTTTTGTTCTGTTTGACTTTCTGTTTAGCTATCATATCTGCTATATTCGAATTTGTCTCTAATCTGTTTTGTATATATTCGTGATCTCTTTCTTAGATGGCTCGTAGATCCGCTAGAATTGTTAGGAGGCGAGGCAATAATAGGGGAAGAGGTGAGGGTCAGCCTAATGAATAGATTAATGCTCAATTGGCTACCTTGGTGAATCAGTCAGAATCGAAGCGTTACCTCGATTGGTGACACAGTCAGTTGTAATGCAAAGAAGACCACCGAAATTCTGACGCGTAAGAACCCGGAAATAATGGTCCACGTGAAACGAAGAGAAGAGGAAGGGAATGCAGATTGTGACGACCCCAAAATTAGGTATTCATCACCCATCTTAAGTCGCCAAATACATGGTACAAAAATGCAAATACAACTTAATAATATAACTGCTGAACTGTCGTATAGAATACAACCATAGTTAACTGTGAGTTTTAATACAATGTATGTAACTCTCATGGTGCCTCGACCACAACCTTACAATGGTACTTTACATAAAAATATAGTCAAAAACTGTTTTAGGAATTAAAATCTTTGGGAAGTGCTTAATGAAACCTTCGTACATGGGAGGCCATACGTCTAGGTTATGGTAGATATCATATGTCCACAGAATTATCCTTGGTTGACCCAATAGACCCCAAAGAAAAACGAGAAGATTACTATCATCTTCTTTCCAATGGTGAGTCTTCTCCTGACATATAACTATCTCCACTGTCTCCAAGTAGAAATTATATTTTAAATAAACTCCAAGATCATATAGGTAGTGCTCGTAGATATACTCAGCAAATGGATGTGCACAACCCTGTCTTATGATAACACGAGGTTGTATGTCATTAGACATCTTGTATGATAGTGGCAAAACACCCTTCCAAAGTTGGGTTCACCTCACCCTATTTGGTTCACCAAAATTAAATATCAAATGACATATACAATACGACACACTTATCTAAAGTTCTCAATAAAATTATTTCCATACTATTTAGGGAGAATCTCAACAACTAAAGACCACCGTTCTATTCCCTTGTTATCCCCTCTCGACCCAGCTACACTCTTATTACATGAAAGGAATTGTGAAGCAAAAGGGTGAGCACAACTAGCCCAGTAAAGAATATCATGACTAAAGATAATACAGAATAAATTATCATTAGTCTTCAATAATGTTAAACTGATAAAATACAATAGACATCAAGTTTAATTGCAGCGGAACAAACAATCCATTAAAAGAGTCAAGTAGAGAATAAAATCTACTATCTTATATGGTTTAAAATGTTTTCATCAGTTTTTATCACTAAAACTCGGCTTAATAAATAAACGACATCATCGAATCATCCCTGCACTACGGGCCAAGGATATTCATTAAATCATCAATGGTCATGACTATACCGAATAATCCCTGATCATAATCATACCAAGTTCATCTCTGCACGTAAACCAAAGATATACAATAATAAAACCAATAATCAACAATCCATCTTTGCACGTAAGCCAAAGATATATAATTCAATAAACAACAGTCTATCTTCGCACGTAAGCCAAAGATAACTTTCATCACTATATAAGCATGAGGATGATGACAATGATATAAGCATTAATCAAACTAAAATAAGGATAAATATTAAAGACTTTAATTTTATCCAATTATTATCCATCACTTAAATAACTCATAATCTAATATTGTTAATATTATAACAATATTTTAATCATCTCTTAAACTTATAAGCAATTTATTTTAATTGTTTACACTTTACCAAATAATGCATTTAATCATTCAAAAATGCTGTACTCATAAAATATCATTGCCAATGATCAAATCTCTTATTAAAAAAAATGCATATACCTTATACAAAATTTCCAAGCCATAAAATCCTATTTTCCAACTTTGTTACTTCACAAAACATATTTAACTCCTATGTTCATAACTAAACTATTTTCATGAAAAATATCAAATCAGTTCCAAAAATATTTCTTTTCTGGGATTTAGCAGGATATAGTCCCATATTGAACATATATTTTTCTCGAAATTTTTAAAATTCATTTACTATTTTTCAAAAATCAATTTCTAATTAATTCCTTAAGAAATTTGCTACCTCAAGTTTAACTCCAAAAATTCCCAAATCTTGGCAGGATTTTACACATGTTAATGTAAGCTTCCAGTTTAAATTTCATGGTCATCAGAGTTATAGAACTCCGATTATAGCATTTTTTGTTAGAAAAACATAAATATTGAAATGGTCATAACTTGCTCATTTTAAGTCGGAATGAGCTCATTTTTGGACAGGAGGTTCTTCATACCATATACTTTCATGTCCTAAAAGGCCTGAATTTTTCTCACAAATTAAGTGGCCGAAACAGCCCCTTCAAATTTTGGACAGCAACTTTTTTGGCAATTTTTAGCTTTTACATCCTTTACTAAAATCAGTCCACACAAAAATCTACAACATCTTTTTCAGTGATTCCACTTGGATAAGTTAGGTAACTCATAGATCTAACTCTAGGACTTGACCATACTCAAAAATTCAAAATATAATAGGAGATATGGTCATTCATGATACGTTTTTACCAAAATCTGATTTTTCAACCCTTTGTGATTTCTAAGAAACTTTCATGTTTTCACATAATAACCAACATAACTCATCATAACACTTACTAATACTTTATATACCCATGATTTTCATCAATCCAATGCTTTTATTACGACTCTCATCATAATCAACGTAAACAAATATTTTTCACTATTTAATAAGGAATGAATACAAAGGATCATTCACCATGCATGTGGCAATCCATATAGACAGGTTATTCCAATAGAATAATAAAGAATGGAATAACAGAAGGATTCACCATGCATGTGATAGAGACCGCACAGATAGGTTATTTCCAACAGAATAATAAATAATGGAACCAGGTCAGGTGAAATTCACACCGACAGGATATTCCAACAGAATAATAAATGCGGAATAATAAGTAATGGAACCAGGTCAGGTGAAATTCACACCGACAGGATATTCCAATAGAATATTAAAGACGGAATAATAAATAATGGAACCAGGTCCGGCGTATAGCATAGACAGGATATTCCGACAGAATAATAAAGACGGAATATAAATAATGGAACCAGTCCCATATATAAGAGAAATGATATTATATTCGATGTAATAATAAAGACGGAATATAAAAGGATTTCACCAAGTATAGGGTATACCACGTATACAGGTTATTCCAACAGAATAATAAAGAATGGAATAACAGAAGTTCTCTTCATGATTACAAAAGAAATAATACCCCTTACGGGTACAATAAATAATATCCCTTACCATAAAAGAAACAGGATATAAGAGTAGGGAAGTAGCAAAATACTTTTCTTCTTCTATAATTTTTTTTTCTATAGCTTCTCTCTATAATTTCTCTCTATAATAATTGCTCTATAGCTTTGGTGAATTGGTGAGAAATGAAGGAAGAATGAGCTTCCATTTATAGAAAAATATAGTTTCAATAATTGCACGTTTTGGGGCTCGGAAAATTACAGTACAATACCTCTAACTTTTCTTTCATTTTTAATTCAGTCATCCAAGTATTATCAAACTTGCACCAACTCCCCTAATAGTAAATCATGTGATTTAATAGTAAATCATGTGAACAAATAGTTCTAGACATGTGAAAATACGAATTACACGATATAGTACTTCCATCTATACCTCCATTTTAACTTAAATGCAAGTATTATCAATCTTGCACCAACTCTCCTAATAGTACATGAATGTGACTCAATAGTACACACATGTGAATAAATAGTTATAATCATGTGACATAATAGCAATCAATTGCTCATTTATCGTGTTAAATACCCGAATTAATCAATATAACCTCCAGACATCAATTTTTATCGAAATAAATGTCTATTTTTACTAACACAAATAATTCCAACACAATGAAACTATTTTTATCAAAAATATAAATTTTGAAATTTTGATGTTTAACTTTTCCCGAAAAAGTCAACTGTTGACTTTTTGACCAAATAGTAAAAATCAAAAAATTTTGTGTTTATAGTCTATTTTTACTAATTTTATCGTTCCGGACTCAAATATCACGTCCGCGTCTCCAAATTCAACTCCGAACACAACTTCAATTTCAATAACATTCATCATTAATATCATAACTCACAATATTTAACAACCAGGTCGTTCCCAGGAAAGTGGGGGCTTTCCAATAAAGATTTCTCCCTATTGGCGCACAATTAGGTGACCAAACCTCTCCTTGGCAGAACTTCAAGACATTATAAATATTGCAATTTAATAATATTAATAACTTTGTCGTATCAATTATTGATTTAATAAAATATCATATAATGCAGATGATACTATGACAATAATCGAATCAATAATATGAGAGATATGATGCAACAATTACTATAGCAATAATTGAGTATAACTGAGTGACTTCTTACGTAAGCATCAATAATCAATACCGTGTGCTACTATGCAACCACGCGTATTACTGTACTTTTACTACCGGGTAGTTCAACAGTTTTAACGGTAAAACCTCCGCCGTTATTTTCATAAAATATTTTTGTCATTTTCTAACTACGACAATACTTCCGTTGTGGGGTCTACCAATGATTGTGCCGTCGTACGAATATTCCCGACAAAAAGAATATTCCCCGACCAAAGGAATATAATATGACAACTTGCATACTTTGCGAAATTTATAAATACTACCCACAACTATAGCATTATATCAAATCCACACCATAATATTTAAAAAAATTAATTCGAAAAAATTGAATATTTATTCATAAAATCTGGGGTCTCACACAAATGGTATTAATCAGCAGGTGGTTCCAATGTAAGTGTGGTTGGAAAGGTTTCAGAAGCAGAAACCACAGTCATTCAGTTTCGCCCCGACTCTAATTGATGCAGAGAATTGGATTGCCCATCTGGAGAAGATTTTTGATGTGTTGGGGTGTTCGGATAATCAAAAAGTGTTACTTGCAGTGTACAAGCTAGAAGGGGATGCACAGAGGTGGTGGAAAGCGATGAAAACAACAAAGGGTGATGGCTATGTTGAGACACTTAGTTGGGCGGAGTTTTGTGAGGTCTTCTATCAGCAGTACCTCTCAGCTGCTGATAAAGAGGCCTATGCTAGAGACTATCTGCCTATTCGGCAAAAAGATGATGAGTCCATCACAGATTTTATGACGAGATTCACTAGGTTGGCAGGATTTGCGGGAACTTCTGCAGGGACTACAGCGGAACAGGCAGAGAAGTTCAAGTGGCGAATTCATTATAGGTATCGGCAGCATCTCATTAACAATAAGTTTGCAGACATGTCAGCAGTGGCCAATGTGGCCAAGAATATTGAGATAGAGTGACAGGACTTTCGGTCTTCTAAAACGGAGGGGAGTCAAAAGAGGGACATGTTAGGTTTGTAATATTCAAGAACGCAATCAAATTGCATAAAAAGTGCGGAAACGTGTAAAATCAGAGTTTAAAAAAATTTACAAACCATATACCCGGATCACCCTTTATGCACAATTATTAATTAAACGAAAAGATAAAGAATAAAATCATACCCTTGAAGATCGAGCTTCCTCAGGTACAAGTTCACCTCCAAATCCTTTCGCGTTCAACTTGAATCCATCGGGTTTGGTTCCTTCCTTTGATCAACGTTAGCCACCCATATGTTTGGCCTCTAGAGGTGATCCACCAAGGAAAAATAAAGATTCAAAAAGATGGGTGATTGGCTAAACCCTAGTTTTTCTATCTCTATAGAAAAGAACGTACTCTCCCAACTATTGGAATTACGTATGTTGTAAAAGTCAACAACTAACTCACACCCATAATAAGACTCCTCTTTTTTATAGATGTGGGCAACCCACCTTAACAATTAAGGAATTGAGATTTATTTAATTAATTAAATTATTTTAATTAATTAAACTCCCTAATCTTATTAGGGATAATTAATTAAACTCCTTTAACTAATTTTCCTTCCTAATCCAATTAGGAATAAATGAGAGTACTTATATTAAATTAATTCCTAAACTCTTTTAGAAATTAAAATAATAATAATTGTAATAATATTAATAAGACTCTCTTATTAATTTATATTTAATATTTCTAAAATATTAAATAATAAATATTAAGCTATTTAATTTATTCTATCACCATAGATTAAATTAAATATACATAACATATTATTACGATTATGCCATTAACTTCTTAAATAATTATTCTTCCTTTTATGGTGTGACCCTTTAGGTTCTCCATATTAAACCTATTGTGAATAAATCAATTAGAACAATTCTAATCTTATTTAAATAAATAAATTAAATAATTAATTTATTTAAATAAATAATATTTATTCTACTGATAGGGATAAGCCTCCCAGCGATCAACGACTTTCCGGATAATATAGATTTCAACATTAATCATAAAAGAACCTTTGAGTAAATAGTTACCGTCTGATTCAATCCTTCCACCATACAATGTCCCAATTAAATATAAGACATGGAATTACCGTCAAGTCTTATTTTATTTAATTATATGTATTTTGATCCTTAAATGCACAACTCCAAATAATGCAAATTAGAAACTCCTTTCTAATTTCATTCTCGCCAACCCAAGGACTCTTGGGTTGTCATTTATCGAATCACATAGACATTTCTCTTCTTTTAATAAGTGGTAGATTCTTTATTGATCATACATTATCTCCATGTACAACTTATTATACCCAAGCATACCCTTTGATATACCCTAAGGGTCTTAAGGAATAAGTCAAAGTATAACTCATCATACACAAGATACTATGATGATCTCAAGTCCAAGGATTACTTGTACTACTATCACTACAGGAATTCCTATTGACAGGCAAGTAAAACTCCATTAGGTATTCCTTAGCGAGCCACATTTAGTGAACTTATTCTCTAATAAGCACCTACATACTTGCTTTAGTGTCTCCACACAAATGATCATGAGATCAATCATCCTCATCCAATGAGCAAAACACGTAATGTACCAATCTTCCCGGATTCACTAATCCCCAATTTAGTAATCCAATGATTGGGAACTATTTTGTAAGACCCCAACTTATTATTAATGAAATTTAATTTTCTCTATTTATTATTTTGAAATAGTAAGGGTTGATTTGATTAATGTGGATAATTAGGGGTTAAATCATGCAAATATTTCAAAATAAGCAAGTGGTTATAAAATATTCATTGTTGTCGGGGAATATTCGTTTGGTCGTGGAATATTAAATGCGCTTCGGGAATATTCTTACGACTGCGCAGTAAATGGCCCATGTGTGGGCCCCATAACGGAAAAAGCGATTGGATGAAGAAAACGACAAATATAAGTTGGTTAAATATAACTTGGCGTGGTTATTATCGTTAAGATCGCTTGGAATACCCGGTGGGTTAAAATACGATGTACGCTGTGGTTGCCTGAAAGAGCAGCATACGGTATTACGCAGTATTGTTGAATTATTGATCCTTACGTAAGAAGGCACTACTCAATAATTTTCACAAGAATTATTGCTCAATATTTTATTTTATTGATTCAATAATTCTTTGCGTTGATATTTTATATTATTGTTGTTCAATAATTGTCACCGCACATTATCTCCATTATCGGATCAATAATTTATATTATTTAAATAATATTATTAGATAGCATTATTGGCAATGTCTAGAGTTCTGTCGAGGAGAGGTTTGGTCACCTAATTGCGGCCAAGAAGGAGAAATCCTTATCGGAAAGCCCCTCTTTCGGAACTACCTGGTTTAATAATTGTGATTCGTAATATTATTTGTGAATAATTAATTATTAATTTATATGATAAGAAAATATTTATAAATGATGGATTTATTTGTTTTATGTGGTTATAATTGAATGATTTAATGTTGAGGTGTTTTATCAAGAATTTTGTCTCAATGGAGGTATTAAAATCAAATCAATATTTTTACGATATATTATGTGAGTTATAATTTTAATCCGACCGTTGGATCGTTGTAATTTTTGGATATGTTATACATACATAAGTTGAGTATATGTCCACAAATTTTGAACCGTTAAAAATGAACGAATGATTTGTTATGAATTTTAAGAGGTGACTGATTCAAAATTAGATTTATAATTGATTTTGGTGGAAAATTCTAGAATTGAGTGGGCCCCACTTGTGGTTGGTGAAGAAATGTACTTGAATTTTATTTCAAATGTGGTGGGTGGCAATAGTAGCGAGTAAAAGCCATCGTGTAGCGAGTTAAGTCTGCTTCGGCATTGCTAACATTTTCCTATAAATAGAGGACTAAGTTAGAATTGAAAATCACACCGAAACAAGTTTCTCTCTTTCTCTCTCTATATTATCGGCGTATTCTTGTGAGTATTTTGAGTATACTTTGAGTATTGTTAGACGATGCAAGTTCCCTTGACACTATATCCAGGTGTTTCAACTAGAAATCTTGTCTTTCGAGGTAAGGGATGTTATTTTCTTCTCAAATGATATTATTTCTTCAATATCATTATCTTTGAAATATTGGTTGGAACTTTTATCAAATTTGGAACTTTTTCATGTCGAGTTACTTATTCATGAGTTACTATTCACGAGTTACTATTCATGAGTTACTATTCACGAGTTACTATTCACGAAAGTACTATTCATGAAGCGTGAAGATGTTTTTTATGGAATTTCTATCTTTTGGTGTCTGAGTTACTATTCACGATATCTGGCACTATTCACGAATCTGACACTATTCATAGAAAAATGAAAAATTTTCTTTTAAATCTAAAATATCTATTCGGATACTAGCTTTGATTGTATCCATGTTTTGATCATTCTTGAATTTTACACCACTCTGATTATTTTTGAGGTATTTTTGGACGTGGATAAAACCAAGTACGAATCCTTAATCCTTGTCATTTTGTTTCACCGGATTCGCTTTCTTTAAAATATTTTTCATCATCCTCGGTCTTAAATGATGATATTATTGAATATCTTTGGCCCAGTAGTCTGAATGAATGATTTCTGAAGAATATCTTTAGCTTTGTAGTGCAAAGATGAGCACAGTGTTTAAATGAACATGACCGATGATGAATATCTTTGGCCTTTAGTGCAAAGATGAACAGTGCTTAAATGAACACGATGGATCGATGAATATCTTTGGCCTTTAGTGCAAAGATGAACAGGTGTTGAGATGAACATGATCGACTGATGAATATCTTTGGCCTGTAGTGCAAAGATGAATATTTGATTTGAGATGAATATTGATTGATGTTACAGGGATAAAATATTGATGATGGACTGTTAAATTCATAGATTATAGTAGATTTCATTCTCTACGTAACTCTTCTATGAATTATTATTTCCGCTGCGAATATTGATCTGAAACTTGTTGTCTATTGTATTCTATCAGATTTTTCCCTGTTGAAGACTAACGATAATTTGTTCTATATTATCTTAGTCATAACATTCTTTACTGGGCTAGTTGAGCTCACCCTTTTCCTTTTTGTTCCATTTTTCTCAGGAGGCGAGAATATAGCGAGTACGAGTCGGGGTATGGAATGAAGGTTTTAGAAAGGATTGTTTAGTAGTCCTCACCATTTTTTTATGTATCAATAAATGTGATGAGGATTTATTTGAGTATAGATATTGTCTAGAAGATAATATTTGTATTCAAACTCACAGTTTTACTGTTGTAATAATAAAGTTGTAGTTATTTCTGTACCATGTATTTGGCGACTCAGAATGGGTTGGATGGAATGGACCTATTTTGGGGCGTCACAGTTAAGTATCGAGCTTAGGGATATGATCTCTGGCGGAGATCGGGAAATAGAACTAGGAGGGAGAGACGAGTAAATCCTTCGCTAGTGTGTCCTACCTAAGCTTATTTGTTAGTTGGTCAAGATATAGGGATATTATGTGATATATTGATTTCCTTAATTAACCCTTATTTTATGGCGAAGATTGAGAATGTCGAATGAGAATATTAACAAGTGGAGTAAATGAGACCGTGGAGATGCTGTACTCACCAACGAGGAGAACGTGCAACAGTCGGCAATGTACCTCCCGTGAATAACACCACCGAAAGAGATGATGAACGAGGGGATGTTTAGAAGTTTTTTGCAGTTCATGCAAAATCGACGAGGAGACTCGTGTTCAAAATACGAGGAGAAATGATAGTAATTCATGGGTGGTCACAAACAAGCGATTCAAAGAGTTGGGACCACCGAATTTAGGGAAAGCCGATCCGATCATGGGCGGAAACATGGGTCAAGCAAATTACCAAGATATTCGATGTCTTGGAATGCACGGAGAACGAAGGTTCCATTTGCCACCTTTATGTTCCGTGGCGAAAGGACTCATGGTGGGAGTCGTGAAGCGTACCCATCCACCGCACTCAAAGATGTCATGGGAGACGTTTGAAGCAGCTTCAATGACAAGTACTTCCCTAAAAGTATTCGTCATATGAAGGAAGTGGAGTTTATTAGGCTGGGAGCGAGAATAACATGGCGGTATCCCAAAGACGAGGCGAAGTTCATGGAGTTATCCAGTTTGCACCTCATTTAGTGGAGAATGAGGAACGATGACGGAATGTTTCGAGAGGTTTGAAACCCGTACGTCAAGATCTCATTTCTCATAAATTTTCCTCTATTCGAGATGTTGTCAATAGGGCTCGGTTGTTAGAAGCGAGATAACGAGTACGTTCAACCGAGGGACCATAACCGAGATCATATCAAAGATAGCGGTCCATCGAATAACGATAACCAAATGGAGAAAAAAGAATACTGGACAAAGGCGGTAACCACTCTGGTGGTAATCGCAGCCATGAAAATAGAAGAAGCGAGTCGGGAGGAGATTTTAAAAGAGGAGATTCAACAACGACCATGTGAAGACGCCGTGTAGGTAGTAACTCGTTCCAAGGGAGGAGAAAGACCATCGGTCATTATGTTACAAATGCGGAAAGAGGGACATATCATTGGCCCCGCCTGACAATTTAAGGTATGCTATAATTATGGAAAAGAAGGACATATCGTTCGAGATTATGCGATATCGAAACCCAGATCCAATGGAATGGTGACTCAAAAGGATGTCCAAGAAAAGTCAAAGTCAACGATTCCCTGGAAGAACGTTTGTCGTGGCCGTCAAAATGCGAGGAACCCGAACGAAGTTAGCAGCAGGTTAGTTAATTATAAATTCTTGCGAAGTTTATACCTTACTAGATACTGGGTTCTACCCATTCTTTTATCTCTCTTGCTTGCGCTCAACGTTTGAACTTGACTACGGAGAAATTAGACTTTGACCTATTTATGGAGACTCAGTTAGGAGAAACTTTCATTACATCCGTTGTTTAGAAATCTTGCTTGATTCAAGTTGGCACTTATCACATTACTGTTAACCTTATTTCTATAGAGATATTTGCTTTTGATGTGATTTTAAGGTTAACTACTCATCATGCCAAAATTGATTGCTTTTCGTAAGGTTGTTAGTTTTCATATTCCTAAGCAACCTATTATTCAATTCGAGCAATCAAACCATTGAAGTCAAACATTTTCCTATCAAGCCATGAAGTCATTCGTTTATTACGGATGTCAAGTTTTCTTAGTCCATGTTATGGATTTGAATAAAGACACGTCGATTTGAATAATATTCTTGTTGTTATTGATTTTTCCCACGTATTTCACGAAGAATTTCTTAGCTTACTCCTAAAGCCTCGATATTAAATTTTGTATCGACTTTGAACCCTAGACTGAAAACTCATTTCTAAAATCTCATATCGAATGGCTCCTATTGAACTTCGTGAGTTAAAATTCAACTATAGAATTTGGTACACGAGCCTTTATCCGGTGACTTCCTTTGTGGAATGCAATCAAGACAGACTCTCCGTAAGGGACACCATATTCGATGCGATAGTAAAGCGATAGGTGTCATTGTAACGTCTTATCCAAGGTTGGGATATGAGTCACAATTGAGAACAACCTAAGTCGGTAATCGAAATACGTAGCTTTCAGGCTTAGTTGGTTATTATCGGAGATTCGTTGAAGGATATTCTCGAATCGCTATTCCATTAACGTGGTGACTCATAGAGATACAAAATTCAAATGGAGCAAGGAATGTGGTAAGAGCTTCAAGAACTCAAGAGGAGACTCATTTCAAAGATATGTTCACCCATGCCATCCTGGAAAAGTGAACGTGGTAGTGGCGTGTTGAGTAGAAGATCGATACAAGCACGAAGTGCGTGATGATATACGAATAATGCGTGATGATGATATCTGAGTATAATCGACTTTAATCGATAAAGTTAAAAGTTTGCCAAAGCTACACACGAAATGATGAATTTGAAGAAGGAGGTGCGAGAAGTTGTTATTTCAAAAGCGAGAATCGGTGAGGTGAGGAAAGCTCAAACCTTCGATTTATTAATCCAGTTGAAATTCTCGATCGAATAGGAACGTGGCCTATAGACTCGCTTTTACCGCCAAGTATGACGCGTGTTCATAACGCGTTTTCACGTATCGATGTTACGTAAATATGTGGACGACCAACTACGTCGTTGAGTTAGAACCGGGACGAGATAGCCAAAAACTTAACGTATGAGGAGGTACTGTCAAGATTTTGGATAGGAAGGAGCATGTCCTACGCCATGAAAGGTCATACCACAAGTTAAAGTTTTGTGGAGGAATCATGCTATAGAGAAATGACCAGGAATTGGAAACGAAAATGAAAGCGAGGTATCCTCATCTTTTGAAACACTGTGTATCGTCACGTCAATTTCGAGGACGAAATTTCATAAGGAGGGAGGTTGTAAGACCCCAACTTATTATTAATAAAATTTAATTTTCTCTATTTATTATTTTGAAATAGTAAGGGTTGATTTGATTAATGTGGATAATTAGGGGTTAAATACATGAAATATTTCAAAATAAGCAAGTGGTTATAAAATATTCATTGTTGTTTGGGAATATTCGTTTGGTCGTGGAATATTAAATGACTTTGTCGGGGAATATTATTAATGCGACGCAGCAACCATGTGTGGGCCCCATAACTGAAAGCGATTGGATGAAGAAAGCGACAAATATAAGTTGGTTAAAAATAACAGGCGTAGTTATTACCAAGTTAAGATCGCTTGGAATACCCGGTGGTTAAAATACGATGTACGCGGCGTGGTTGCACAAGAGTAGCACACGGTATTGCATAAAGATTGTTGAATTATTGATCCTTACGTAAGAAGGCACTTTACTCAATAATTTTCACGATGAGTTCTTGCTCAATATTTTATTTTATTGATTCAATAATTGCTGCGTTGATATTTTATATTATTGTTGTTCAATAATTGTCACTTTGCATTATTATCTCCATTATCGGATCAATAATTCATATTATTTAAATAATATTATTAGATAGCATTATTGGCAATGTCTAGAAAGTTACATCAAGGAGAGGTTTGGTCACCTAATTGCGCTACCAAGATGAGGAGAAATCCTTATCGAAAGCCCCTCTTTCCTGAAGCGGCTTTGGTTGTCATAATTGTGATTACGTAATATTATTTGTGAATAATTAATTATTGATTTATATGATAAGAAAATATTTATAAATGATGGATTTATTTGTTTTATGTGGTTATAATTGAATGATTTAATGTTGAGGTGTTTTATCGGTAATTTTGTCGAATGGAGGTATTAAAAATCAAATCAATATTTTTACGATATATATCATGAGTTATAATTTTTAATCCGACCGTTGGATCGTTGTAATTTTGGATATGTTATACATACATAAGTTGAGTATATGTCCACAAATTTTGAACCGTTAAAAATGAAAGAATGATTTGTTATGAATTTTAAGAGGTGGTGATTTCGAAATTAGGTTTATAATTGATTTTGGTGGAAAATTCTAGAATTGAGTGGGCCCCACTTGTGGTTGGTGAAGAAATGTGCTGAATTTTATTTCAAATGTGGTGGGTGGCAATAGTAGCGTGTAAAGCCATCGTGTAGCGTGTCAAGTCTGCTTTGGTAGCTAACATTTTCCTATAAATAGAGGACTAAGTTAGAATTGAAAATCACACCGAAACAAGTTTCTCTCTTTCTCTCTATATTATCGAGCGTATTCTTGTGAGTATTTTGAGTATACTTTGAGTATTGTTAGGCGGTGCAAGTTCCTTCAAAGACTATATCCTGGTGTTTCAACTAGAAGTCTTGTTTTCGAGGTAAGGGATGTTATTTTCTTCTCAAATGATATTATTTCTTCAATATCATTATCTTTGAAATATTGGTTGGAACTTTTTATCAAATTTGGAACTTTTCATGTATGAGTTACTATTCATGAGTTCTTATTCACGATTACTATTCATGAGTTACTATTCACGAGTTACTATTCACGAGTACTATTCATGAAGCGTGAAGATGTTTTTTTTGTGAATTTCTATCTTTTGGTGTCGGAGTTACTATTCACGATACCTGACTATTCACGTCACGAATCTGACACTATTCATTCGAAAAAAATGAAAAATTTTCTTTTCGTCTAAAATATCTATTCGGATACTAGCTTTGATTGTATCCATGTTTTGATCATTCTTGAATTTTACACCACTATGATTATTTTTGAGGTATTTTTGGGCGTGGATAAAACCAAGTACGAATCCTTAATCCTTGTCATTTTGTTTCACTTTGGATTCGTTTCTTTAAAAATATTTTTCATCATCCTCGGTCTTAAATGATGATATTATTGAATATCTTTGGCTCGTAGTGCAAAGATGAATGATTTCTGAAGAATATCTTTGCTTTGTAGTGCAAAGATGAACAGTGTTTAAATGAACATGATAGATGATGAATATCTTTGGCCTTTAGTGCAAAGATGAATGTGTGTTTAAATGAACATGACCGATGATGAATATCTTTGGCCTTTAGTGCAAAAGATGAACAGTGTTGAGATGAACATTATCGATCGATGAATATCTTTGGCTGTAGTGCAAAGATGAATATTTGATTTGAGATGAATATTGATTGATGTTACAGGGATAAAATATTGATGATGGATTTATAAATTCATAGATTATAGTAGATTTCATTCTCTTCACGTAACTCTTCTATGAATTATTATTTCATTGCGAATATTGATCTGAAACTTGTTGTCTATTGTATTCTATCAGATTTTTCCCTGTTGAAGACTAACGATAATTTGTTCTATATTATCTTAGTCATAACATTCTTTACTGGGCTAGTTGAGCTCACCCTTTTCCTTTTTGTTCCATTTTTCTCAGGAGGCGAGAATATAGCGAGTACGAGTTAGGTATGGAATGAAGGTTTTAGAAAGGATTGTTTAGTAGTCCTCACCATTTTTTTATGTATCAATAAATGTGATGAGGATTTATTTGAGTATAGATATTGTCTAGAAGATAATATTTGTATTCAAACTCACAGTTTTACTGTTGTAATAATAAAGTTGTAGTTATTTCTGTACCATGTATTTGGCGACTCAGAATGGGTTGGATGGAATGGACCTATTTTGGGGGCGTCACAGTTGGTATCAGAGCTTAGGGATATGATCTCTGGCGGAGATCGGGAAATAGAACTAGGAGGGGAGAGACGAGTAAATCCTTCGCTAGTGTGTCCTACCTAAGCTTATTTGTTAGTTAGTCAAGATATATAGGATATTATGTGATATATTGATTTCCTTAATTAACCCTTATTTTATGACAAGATTTGAGAATGTCGAATTGAGAATATTAATGATGGAGTAAATGAGACCGTGGAGATGCCTCGTACTCACCAACGAGGAGAACGTGCAACAGTCGTGGCAATGTACCTCCCGAATAACACCACCGAAAGGATGATGAACGAGGGGATGTTTAGAAGTTTTTTGCAGTTCATGCAAAATCGATTTAGGAGACTCGTGTTCAAAATGAGGAGAAATGATAGTAATTCATGGGTGGTCACACCACAGCGCTTCAAAGAGTTGGGACCACCGAGTGCAGGGAAAGCGATCCGATCATGGCGGAAACATGGGTCAAGCAAATTACCAAGATATTCGATGTCTTGGAATGCACGGAGGAACGAAGGTTCCATTTACACCTTTATGTTCCGTGGCGAGGCGATTCTCGGTGGGAGTCTCAGAAGCGTACCCATCCAACGCTTCAAAGATGTCATGGGAGACGTTTGAAAATGGGCTCAATGACAAGTACTTCCCTAAAAGTATTCGTCATATGAAGGAAGTGGAGTTTATTAGACTGGAGCAGAATAACATGACGGTATCCCAGTACGAGGCGAAGTTCGCGGAGTTATCCAGGTTTGCACCTCATTTAGTGGAGAATGAGGAACGTATGACGCGGATGTTTCTGAGAGGTTTGAAACCCGGCATACGTCAGTATCTCATTTCTCATAAATTTTCTCTCTATTCAGATGTTGTCAATAGGGCTCAGTTGTTAGAGCGAGATAACGAGTAATGTTCAACCGAGGGACCATAACCGAGATCATCTAAAGATAGCGAGTCATCGAATAACGATAACCAAATGGAGAAAGAAGAATATGGACAAAGGCGGTAACCACTCTGGTGGATATCATGGCCATGAAAATAGAAGAAGCGAGTCGGGAGGAGATTTTAAAAAGAGGAGATTCAACAACGACCATGTGAAGACGCGTCCGCTATGCTAAAGCATCGGTTCCAAGGGAGGAGAAAGACCATCGATCGTATGTTACAAATGCGGAAAGAGGGATATATCACCCCAAACCGCCTACGTGACAGCTTTAAGGTATGCTATAATTATGGAAAAGAAGGACATATCGTTCGAGATTATGCGATATCGAAACCCAATCCAAATGGAATGGTGACTCAAAAGGATGTCCAAGAAAAGTCAAAGTCAACGATTCTCGAAGAGCGTTTGTCGTGGCCGGTCAAAATGCGAGGAACTCGAACGAAGTTAGCACGGTTAGTTAATTATAAATTCTTGCGAAGTTTATACCTTACTAGATGCACCGTTCTACCCATTCTTTTATCTCTCTTGCTTGCTTCAACGTTTGAACTTGACTACGAGAAATTAGACTTTGACCTATTTATGGAGACTCAGTTAGAGAAACTTTCATTACATCCGTTGTTTAGAAATCTTGCTTGATTCAAGTTGGCACTATCACATTACACAGTAACCTTATTTCTATAGAGATATTTGCTTTTGATGTGATTTTAAGGTTAACTACTCATCATGCCAAAATTGATTGCTTTACGTAAGGTTGTTAGTTTTCATATTCCTAAGCAACCTATTATTCAATTCGAGCAATCAAACCATTGAAGTCAAACATTTTCATATCAAGCCATGAAGTCATTCGTTTATTACGGATGTCAAGTTTTCTTAGTCCATGTTATGGATTTGAATAAAGACACGTCGATTTGAATAATATTCTTGTTGTTATTGATTTTTCCCACGTATTTCAAGAAGAATTTCTTAGCTTACTCCTAAAGCACGATATTAAATTTTGTATCGACTTTTGAACCCATGAAAACTCATTTCTAAAATCTCATATCGAATGGCTCTATTGAACTTCGTGAGTTAAAATTCAACTATAGAATTTGGTACTGAGCCTTTATCTCGGTGACTTCCTTTGTGGAATGCACCAAGACGCATCTCGTAAGGGACACCATATTAGTGCGATAGTAAAACTGATAGGTGTCATTGTAACGTCTTATCCAAGGTCGGGATATGAGTCACAATTGAGAACAACCTAAGTCGGTAATCGAAATACGTAGCTTTCAGGCTTAGTTGGTTATTATCGGAGATTCGTTGAAGGATATTCTCGAATCGCTATTCCATTAACGTGGTGACTCATAGAGATACAAAATTCAAATGGAGCAAGGAATGTGGTAAGAGCTTCAAGAACTCAAGAGAGACTCATTTCAAAGATATGTTCGACCATGCCATCCTGGAAAAGTGAACGTGGTAGGCGACGTGTTGAGTAGAAGATCGTATATACAAATCTGATGCGTGATGATATACTGAGTGCGTGATGATATACGAGTATAATCGACTTTAATCGATAAAGTTAAAGTTATTCGAAGCTACACAATCGAGTGATGAATTTGAAGAAGGAGGTGCAAGAAGTTGTTATTTCAAAAGCGAGAATCGGTGAGGTGAGGAAAGCTCAAACCTTCGATTTATTAATCCATTGAAATTCTCGATCGAATAGGGCCGTGGCCTATAGACTCGCTTTTACCGCCAAGTATGACGCGTGTTCATAACGCTTTTTCACGTATCGATGTTACGTAAATATGTGGACGACCAACTACGTCATTGAGTTAGAACCAGGACGAGATAGCCGAAAACTTAACGTATGAGAGGGTACCTGTCAAGATTTTGGATAGGAAGGAGCATGTCCTACGCCAAGAAAGGTCATACCACAAGTTAAAGTTTTGTGGAGGAATCATGCTATAGAGGAAATGACCGGGAATTGGAAACGGAAATGAAAGCGAGGTATCCTCATCTTTTCAAACACTGTGTATCGTCACGTCCAATTTCGAGGACGAAAATTTCATAAGGAGGGAGGTTGTAAGACCCCAACTTATTATTAATAAAATTTAATTTTCTCTATTTATTATTTTGAAATAGTAAGGGTTGATTTGATTAATGTGGATAATTAGGGGTTAAATACGCAAATATTTCAAAATAAGCAAGTGGTTATAAAATATTCATTGTTGTTTCGAGAATATTCGTTTGGTCGTGGAATATTCATACTTGTCAGGGAATATTCGATGCACGGCCTTGCCCATGTGTGGGCCCCATAACTGAAAGCGATTGGATGAAGAAAACGACAAATATAAGTTGGTTAAAAATAACGGCGTAGTTATTCACCAATTAAGATCGTTGGAATACCCGGTGGTTAAAATACAAAGAATACGCGTGTGGTTGCAAGAAGCACACCGGTATTACAAAGATTGTTGAATTATTGATCCTTACGTAAGAAGGCACTACTCAATAATTTTCACGATGAGTTATTGCTTCGATATTTTATTTTATTGATTCAATAATTGCTGCGTTGATATTTTATATTATTGTTGTTCAATAATTGTCAACGCACATTATCTCCATTATCGGATCAATAATTCATATTATTTAAATAATATTATTAGATAGCATTATTGGCAATGTCTAGAAAGTTACATCGAGGAGAGGTTTGGTCACCTAATTGCGGCGCCAAGAAGAGAAATCCTTATCTGAAAGCCCCTCTTTCTGGGGAGCTACTGGTTGTCATAATTGTGATTACGTAATATTATTTGTGAATAATTAATTATTGATTTATATGATAAGAAAATATTTATAAATGATGGATTTATTTGTTTTATGTGGTTATAATTGAATGATTTAATGTTGAGGTGTTTTATCGATTAATTTTGCCGGAATGGAGGTATTAAAAATCAAATCGGTATTTTTACGATATATTATCGTGAGTTATAATTTTTAATCCGACCGTGATCGTTGTAATTTTGGATATGTTATACATACATAAGTTGAGTATATGTCCACAAATTTTGAACCGTTAAAATGAACGAATGATTTGTTATGAATTTTAAGAGGTGACTGATTCGGAAATTAGGTTTATAATTGATTTTGGTGGAAAATTCTAGAATTGAGTGGGCCCCACTTGTGGTTGGTGAAGAAATGTGCTGAATTTTATTTCAAATGTGGTGGGTGGCAATAGTAGCGAGTAAAGCCATCGGTGTGTGGTCGAAATGCCTTGGTAGGCTAACATTTTCCTATAAATAGAGGACTAAGTTAGAATTGAAAATCACACCGAAACAAGTTTCTCTTTCTCTCTCTATATTATCGAGTATTCTTGTGAGTATTTTGAGTATACTTTGAGTATTGTTAGGCGGTTACAAGTTCCTTCAAAGACTATATCCTGGTTTTCAACTAAAGTCTTGTCTTTCGAGGTAAGGATGTTATTTTCTTCTCAAATGATATTATTTCTTCAATATCATTATCTTTGAAATATTGGTTGAACTTTTTATCAAATTTGGAACTTTTTCATGTGATTCATGAGTTACTATTCACGAGTTACTATTCATGAGTTACTATTCACGAAGTTACTATTCACGAGTACTATTCATGAAGGCGTGAAGATGTTTTTGTGGAATTTCTATCTTTTGGTGTCTGGAGTTACTATTCACGTATACTAAGACTATTCACGAATCGACACTATTCACCGAAAAATGAAAAATTTTCTTTTAAGTCTAAAATATCTATTCTGGATACTAGCTTTGATTGTATCCATGTTTTGATCATTCTTGAATTTTACACCACTATGATTATTTTTGAGGTATTTTTGGACGTGGATAAAACCAAGTACGAATCCTTAATCCTTGTCATTTTGTTTCAATCGGATTCGTTTCTTTAAAAATATTTTTCATCATCCTCGCCTCTTAAATGATGATATTATTGAATATCTTTGGCCTGTAGTGCAAAGATGAATGATTTCTGAAGAATATCTTTGGCCTGTAGTGCAAAGATGAACATGTGTTTAAATGAACATGACCGACTGATGAATATCTTTGGCCTTTAGTGCAAAGATGAACAAGTGTTTAAATGAACATGACCAACTGATGAATATCTTTGGCCTTTAGTGCAAAGATGAACAGGTGTTGAGATGAACATGACCTACTGATGAATATCTTTGGCCTGTAGTGCAAAGATGAATATTTGATTTGAGATGAATATTGATTGATGTTACAGGGATAAAATATTGATGATGGACTGTTAAATTCATAGATTATAGTAGATTTCATTCTCTACGTAACTCTTCTATGAATTATTATTTCACTGCGAATATTGATCCGAAACTTGTTGTCATTGTATTCTATCGATTTTTCCCTCATTGAAGACTAACGATAATTTGTTCTATATTATCTTAGTCATAACATTCTTTCATCGGGCTAGTTGAGCTCACCTTTTCCTTTTTGTTCCATTTTTCTCGGGAGGCGAGAATATAAGCGAGCAGTTTAGGTTCCTGGTATGGAATGAAGGTTTTAGAAAGGATTGTTTAGTAGTCCTCACCATTTTTTATATGTATCAATAAATGTGATGAGGATTTATTTGAGTATAGATATTGTGCAGAAGATAATATTTGTATTCAAACTCACAGCTTTCTTCGTTGTAATAATAAAGTTGTAGTTGTTTCTGTACCATGTATTTGGCGACTCAGAATGGGTTGGATGGAATGGACCTATTTTGGGGGCGTCACAATTTTAGTTTTAAGCTTTCTAAGAATTTAGATCTCATTAGAATGATCATCATCATTATTCTAAAAGCATTGCTTAAAACTATGGGTTTATCACATATTATAAAACAGCATCATGTAGATAATTAAAAGCCTTTAATAAATTAATACTTTTTATTAATAAATGAATAAGATTGTTACAAAGTATATGCTTTATCATCAAACATGATTGGCTTGTGTGCATACTACTTTCAATCTCCCACTTGCACTAAAGCCAATCGTCATGGTATCTCATACTCTTCTTCTCTAAGTGACGATTATCCTGCTTTGTTGGATAAGCTTTTAGTTAATGGATATGTAATGTTGTTCATGAGAGTCCACTATCTCTATAGTGATTTCCCATCTTTCAATGATTCTAATAATCAAATGAAAGTGCCATTAACACATGTTTAGATCCAAGATGAGACTTAGGATCTATTCATAGTTCAGTAATGAACTTTTAATCCAAACAATCAACTTGCGACTTCATTTATAGCTATATACTTTGTCTTTATCACTAAACCAAAGAACTCTTTCATTGTTTGGAACCTTTCCAATTCACTACACCACTGCTCAAGATAACGCTTTACCTTAAAGTGGATTTTCATCATCTTGATCTCCGTCTCGAAAAACTTGAGTCTCATTAATCCTCTAGTTTTAATTTAGACCCACCATGAATATGATCACATCCTTAGTGCCGGTTAAGCACTTTAAGATGTTTTTCACTGACTCATAGTGAACTTCTCCATAATATGACTGATCACATCAGGTCTTGTATATTTCATTGCATACATGATAGTCACTCATGCGATCTCTCTTTTCAGGAGTCTGTGGGGACTATAAAGAGAGATTCACTCCATAGCTCATCAACATGAGACATCTCTTGGAGTTTGCCATGCTAAACGACTTTAGCATCAAATGAATATACGTTCCTTGGGTTAAGTCGAGCATCCTCTTGTATCTATCTATATAGATTTTATCCCCAATTTAGATACTCTTCCAAATCATTCATGGAGGTTATGATTAGACAACTTTATCTTTACTGATTGTAGCATTGGTATGTCATTCCTTATCCGTAGTATATCAACATATAGTACTAGGAATGTCACGATGCTCCCACTGACCCTTTTGTACACACTAGGTTCATTCTTATTTTTGATAAAATCAAACTCTTTTGATTGCCTCATCAAAACGAATGTTCCATATTTGAGAAACTTGCTTCAATCCATTTCTCTGAGTGTCTACAACACTTACCTCATCGTATGTAACTGGATCATCATCTTCTATGATGTGTACCTCATCATCATCATCTATGATGAATCATACTTCCTAGGTATCTTCTTGAGACTATTCCGATTTACGATTCTGGTTGTGGTACAATAGGTTCATCTATAGGTTCCTCTTATTCGACTTATAAAGTTTTTGTGGTTCTTGAACTTTTCAAGATCTATTATCCTCCCACTAGCCCCTTTTAATGATAAACACCTTTATCTTGAAGAAGCGGCGTGTTTCAATAAAACACCTTTTGCTAAGTAGAATTATAGAACATATACCCTAAACTTACTTTAGGATGTCCCACAAATCTGTACATGTCAAATCTTGTCCCAAGCTTATCTTTCGAAACTTTTTCACATAAGTTGGACAAACCCTTATCTTAACATACTTCAAATTAGGAATCCTCCATGTCCATAACTTTTATGGAGTCTTGAGGCTGGATTTTGAGGTTACCTTTGTTAGGTTTGTAATATTCATGTGCGCAATCAAATTGCATAAAAAGTGCGGAAGCGTGTAAAATCAGAGTTTAAAATTTTTTACAAACCATATACCCGGATCACCCTTTATGCATAATTATTAATTAAACGAAAAAGATAACGAATGAGAATCATACCCTTGAAGATCGAGCTTCCTCAGGTACAAGTTCACCTCCAATCCTTTTCGCGTTTAACTTGAATCCACCGGGTTTGGTTCCTTCCTTTGATCAACGTTAGCCACCCATATGTTTGGCCTCTAGAGGTGATCCACCAAGGAAGAAGAAAATTCAAGAAGAAGGGTGGTTGGCTAAACCCTAGTTTTTCTATCTCTATAGAAAAGGTGTACTCTCCCAACAATTAGAATTATGTCGTATGTTGAAAAAGTCAACAACCCCTATCACCCATAATAAGACTCCTCTTATTTATAGATGTGGGCAACCCACCTTAACAATTAAGGAATTGGGTTTTTTTTTTAATTAATTAAATTCTTTTAATTAATTAAGCTCCCTAATCTTATTAGGGATAATTAATTAAACTCCTTTAACTAATTTTCCTTCCTAATCCAATTAAGAATAAATGAGAGTACTTATATTAAATTAATTCCTAAACTCTTTTAGAAATTAAAATAATAATAATTGTAATAATATTAATAAGACTCTCTTATTAATTTATATTTAATATTTCTAAAATATTAAATAATAATATTAAGTTATTTAATTTATTCTATCACCATAGATTAAATTAAATATACTTAACATATTATTACGATTATGTCATTAACTTCTTAAATAATTATTCTTCCTTTTATGGTGTGACCCTTTAGGTTCTCCATATTAAACCCAGGTTGTGAATAAATCAATTAGAACAATTCTAATCTTATTTAAATAAATAAATTAAACAATTAATTTATTTAAATAAATAATATTTATTCTACAATAGGATAAGCCTCCCTAGCGATCAACGACTTTCCAGGATAATATAGATTTCAACATTAATCATTAAAGAACCTTTGAGTAAATAGTTACCGTATAATTCAATCCTTCCACCATACAATATCCCAATTAAATATAAGACATGGAATTCTTCACAAGTCTTATTTTATTTAATTATATGTATTTCGATCCTTAAATGCACAACTCCAAATAATGCAAATTAGAAACTCCTTTCTAATTTCATTACGCCGCCAAGGACTCTTGGGTTGTCATTTATCGAATCACATAGACATTTCTCTTCTTTATTAGAAGTGGTAGATTCTTTATTGATCATACATTATCTCCATGTATAACTTATTATACCCAAGCATACCCTTTGATATACCCTAAGGGTCTTAAGGAATAAGTCAAAGTATAACTCATCATACATAAGATACTATGATGATCTCAAGTCCAAGGATTACTTGTACTACTATCACTACAGAATTCCTATTGACAGGCAAATAAAACTCCATTATATTCCTTAGCAAGCCACGTTCAAAGTGAACTTATTCTCTAATAAGCACCTACATACTTGCTTTAGTGTCTCCACACAAATGATCATGAGATCAATCATCCTCATCCAATGAGCAAGTAACGATGTACCAATCTATCCGGATTCACTAATCCCCAATTTAGTAATCCAATGATTGGGAACTATTTTAGTTTTAAGCTTTCTAAGAATTTAGATCTCATTAGAATGATCATCATCATTATTCTAAAAGCATTGCTTAAAACTATGGGTTTATCACATATTATAAAACAGCATCATGTAGATAATTAAAAGCATTTAATAAATTAATACTTTTTATTAATAAATGAATAAGATTGTTACAAAGTATATGCTTTATCATCAAACATGATTGGCTTGTGTGCATACTACTTTCAATCTCCCACTTGCACTAAAGGCAATCGCCATGGTAACTCATACTATTCTTCTACAAGTGACGATTATCCTACTTTTGGATAAGCTTTAGTTAATGGATATGTAATGTTGTTCATGAGAGTCCACTATCTCTATAGTGATTTCCATCTTCAACACCGTTTAAATACACCTTATATTATCTTCTAGAAAATATCTATACTCAAATAAATCCTCATCAATATTAATTGATACATTATTTTACAAAACTTCTCTAGGATGGTGAGGACTACTAAATACATCAATCCTTTCTAAAACCTTACATTCCATTACCCGAAATCTTGAGTTTAAATACAAATATTATCTTCTGCAATATTTTACTCAAATAAATCCTCATCACATTTATTGAAGAATGGAACAAAACAATCCTTTCTAAAAGGGTGAGCTCAACTAGCTCCACGAGAAGAAAAAGGGTATTATGACTAAAGATAATATACTAAGATAATATACAAAATTATCGTTAGTCTTCAACAAGGAAAAAATTTAATAGAATACAATAGACAACAAATTTTAAATCAATATTCGCAGTTGAAGTAATAATTCATTAGAAGAGTTAAGTAGAGAATGCAAACTACTATCTTCTATGTATGAATTTAAAAGTTCATCGCTCATCTTTTATCCTCAGTAACATCAATCCATAAACATCCGGAATCAAATATTCATCTTTGCACTACTGAAGCCAAAGATATTCATCGATTAATCATGTTCATTTAAACACCTATTCATCTTTGCACTACAGCCAAAGATATTAATCGATCATCATGTTCATCTCAACACTGCTCATCTTTGCACTACAGTGCCAAAGATATTCTTCAGAAATCATTCATCTTTGCACTATCAGGCCAAAGATATTCAATAATATCATCATTTAAGACCGAGGATGATGAAAATATTTTTAAAGAAACGAATCCAAAGAAACAAAATGACAAGGATTAAGGATTAAGGATTCGTACTTTGTTTTATCCATGTTCAAAAATACCTCAAAATAATCATAGTGGTGTAAAATTCAAGAATGATCAAAACATGGATACAATCGAGCTAGTATCCGAATAGATGTTTTGGACGAAAAGAAGAAATTTTATTTTTCGATGAATAGTGCGTATCGTGAATAGTGTCGAGATCATGAATAGTCTTGCCGATACGTGAATAGTAACTCAGACACCAAAAGATAGAAATTCCACAAAAAACATTTTCACGCTTAATGAATAGTACTCGTGAATAGTAACTCGTGAATAGTAACTCATGAATAGTAACTCGTGAATAGTAACTCATGAATAGTAACCCGGCATGAAAAAGTTCCAAATTTGATAAAAACCTCGGATCAACATTTCAAAGATAATGATATTGAAGAAATAATATCATTACGAAAAAAAAATAATATCCCTTACCTCAAAGAATCGATTACTTTCTAAGGAAAGGTCAAGTGATCTTTGAATGAAACTTGTAATTGAATAAAGAACTCTCAAAGTATCTAAATACTCACAAAATACGCTCAATAATATAGAGAGAAAGAGAGAAAACTTTGTTTCGGTGTGATTTTCAATTCTAACTTAGCCCTCTATTTATAGGAAAATGTTAGCCCCGCAAGCGAGACTTGACTGCTACACCGATGGCTTTACACCGCTACTATTGCCACCCACCACATTTGAAATAAAATTCAGCACATTTCTTCACCAACCACAAGTGGGGCCCACTCAATTCTAGAATTTTCCACCAAAATCAATTATAACCCTACTTTCCGAATCAAACACCTCTTAAAATTTATAACAAATCATTCGCTTCATTTTAACGGTTCAAAATTTGTGGACATATACTCAACTTATATATGTATAACATATCCAAAAATTACAACGATCCAACGGTCGGATTAAATATTATAACTCACACAATAAAGCTATAATAACACCGATTTGATCTTTTAATACCTCCAATCCGACAAAATACAAATAAAACATCTCAAAGATTAATTCCTTCATTAATAACCACATAAATAAATCCATCATTTATATTCATATAAAATAAATATTTCCTTATCATATGAATCAATAATTAATTATTCACAAATAATATTACGAATCACAATTATGACAACCAGTAGTTCCTCTGTGAAAGAGGGGCTTTTCGATAAGGATTTCTCCTTCTTGGCGCAAATTAGGTGACCAAACCTCTCCTTGATGAACTTTCTAGACATTGCCAATAATGCTATCTAATAATATTATTTAAATAATATGAATTATTGATCCGATAATGGAGATAATGCAAAGTGACAATTATTGAACAACAATAATATAAAATATCAACGCAAAGAATTATTGAATCAATAAAATAAAATATTGAACAAGAATTCACCGTGAAAAATTATTGAGTAGTGCCATTTTACGTAAGGATCAATAATTCAACAATCATTGTGCAATACCGTGTGCTACCTTTGTGCAACCACGCCATTCATCGTATTTTAACCACCGGGTATTCCAACAGTCTTAATTGATAAATAACTACGCCAAGTTATATTCCCAAACAATGCGAATATTCCACGACCAAACGAATATTCCCAAGCAACAATGAATATTTTATAACCACTTGCTTATTTTGAAATATTTACGTATTTAACCCTTAACTATCCACATTAATCAAATCAACCCTTACTATTTCAAAATAATAAATAAAGGAAATTCCTTTTTATTTAAAAAAAATTCGGGGTCTTACATCAGGTCTCGTACATTTCATTGCATACATGATAGTTACTCATGTGATCTCTCTTTTGGAGTCTTTGGGGACTATTAAGAGAGATACACTCCATAGCTCATCAACATGAGACAACTCTTGGAGTTTGCCATGCTAAACGACTTTAGCATCAAATGAATATACATTCCTTGGGTTAAGTCGAGCATCCTCTTGAATCTATCTATATAGATTTTATCCCCAATTAAGATACTCTTCCCAAATCATTCATGGAGGAATTTTTAAACAAATTTATCTTTACTTGATTGTAGCATTGGTATGTTATTCCTCATCCATAGTAGTATATCAACATATAATACTAGAAATTTCATGGCGCTCCCAATCGACCCTTTTACACATACTAGAAGTCTTACCTCATCGAATGTAACTCGGATCATCATCTTCTTTGATGCGTACCTCATCATCATCATCCATGATGAATCCATACCTCCTAGGTATCTTCTGCTATTATTCCGGACTTACGATTCTTTGTGGTACAATAGTCTATCTACGTTTCCTCTTATTTGACTTATAGTGTTTTGTGGTTCTTGAACTCTTCAAGATCTATTATCCTCCCACTAGCCCCTTCAATAATAAACACATTTATCTTAGAAGGCGTGTTTCGTAGAATAAACACCTTTTGCTAAGTAGGATTATAGAACATATACCCTAAACTTACTTTAGGATGTCCCACAAATCAGACTTGTCAAATCTTGTCCCAAGCTTATCCTTTGAAAACTTTTCACATAAGTTGGACAACCCTTATCTTAACATACTTAAGATTAGGAATCCTCCCCATCCATAACTTTTATGGAGTCTTGGGGCTGATTTTGAGGTTACCATTTTGTAGATATGCAGACCATTTCTAGGACATGATCCTGAAGGATCTTTGGAATGTCAGTAAAATCATTATGGACCGTACCATGTCCAACAAGGTATGATTTTTCCTTTCAGATACATCAATCAATTATTATGTGTCGAGGATGTGTCCATTATGAAAACCATTTGAGATGATCCAGAAACTTATTGCACAAGTATTTATTCCTTGATCTAATCAAAGAATCTTAATACATTGCCAATTTGTTTCACTTACAATTCTTTGAACCTTTCAAATAATTCACACTTGTATTTCAAAAAATACATATATTCAACTCTTTGAATGATCATCTCCTTTTCTTATATTATTTTGTTCAATTTATAAAATAATTTTCCACGTAAGTCAAGTATACAAAATCTATTAAGTAATATTTCATTCTATACAAAAACATTATCATTATAAATAGAACAACAATTGTTCTTAAATATAATACCAAAGATTTTATTGTCCAACAATAAAATGAAATAATATTTTTAACGAGAACCGGAATACAATAACAACTTATCGACTTAATAGACTTGCCAGAGGCATTGCTAAACTATAAGTTTCTATGGCTAATGTAGCAACCTTTGTTACATTTCCCACATATAGGATTACTTATATTTGTTTAGCTTTCTACTTCTTTGGTCCTTTTCATAAATCTATATTTATGATAACCAAAGTCGGATCCAATATCCAAGTAGAACCTTGACTTAAAGAAAAATTTATTTCAATCATGAACAAAAACTGTATTGTAACCGAAACTTCACTAAGCTTCTTTGGTTAGCCTCTGCAAGATACTTCTCGTAGTTTCTTTCCAGTGTCCAGGTTTATAGCAGTGGAAGCAAACTCATTTGCTATCCGTATCAGTTTTGTTCTTATTATCCTTTGTTTATGCCTTTCTATTTACCTTCTTTGAATCGTTCTTCTTTTCAGAAGATCCTTTGGCCCCTACCAGTAAGACTTGATCTTTCTTGGTTGGAAAGTGACTCTCAACATTTTTCAACATGTTAAGCTAATCAGCGAAGCTAATATCTAGCTTGTTCATATGAAAAAAATTCACAACAATTGAGAAAGGAGTCCGGGAGTGAGTGCAAGATCAAATCTTGGCTCAACTCTCCATCCATGATAAAACCTGTTGCCCTAATTGATCAATCAAATTGATTATGTTAAGAACTTTTGTCTGTACTATAGTGCCATTGGCCATTCTAGATCGGAAGAGCTCCTTAGATATCTGATATCTATCAGTCCTACTTTCCTCACCATCAACTACTTGATGTGCGGAACATAGTAGGAGCATCCATAGTTTCATCTTGTGTTTGAAGCTCATTACTCGTGGATGCGAGCATGATCCATTGAGCCAATTGTGCATCATCTTGCCACTTTCTAAAAGTAGCAATCTCTTCCTCGAGGTATTATGCGCAACCATTGCGAGGATAGGCGTATTAAGGACATAAGATAGCTTTTTAGCTATGAGAACTATTCTCAAATTCCTTAACCAATCCGCTTAATTGATTCGATTAATTTAGCATCTAATATGCTTAGCAGTGATAGTAATTTTAGACATTGTAAAATTACGTAAATGAATTTGTATTTAACAACATTTTAACATACATTCTTTTATTAATTACCAAAATAATTTAGGTCTTGTTTTAAATTGGTATCTCCCACTATTTTCTTCAAACTATATTACCCTCACTTATATAGTTCTAAGAAAATCAAATTAAAGATCTCTGCTAGTGAGAATAAGGATCCCATTTCAAATGTATATAGCCTTGTGGTGACACAACAAACTATATATAAATAAATAGGTAGACAACTTTTGTCAATTACATCAACTATGCAACTCCTTTTTTTTGCCTCTTAGATTATTTTGATCAAGTGGTGGGACATCCGAATCAAAATTATCCAAGTTAAGTCCGACCTAGCACTCCATATATTCAAAAAGAAAAATATCATCCTTGTGGTGACACAACAAAACAATATTGTTCAATTTTCTTTATAAGCATCAAATGTGATAAATTAACATCTTAAATACTTAATACTTGCCTTGTGGTGACACAACAAACTCATATTAAATATTTAATACTCTATTAATTTTATCATGCTAGAAGGCGACGTTCGATATTCCAAATATCTTTGAACGCTTAGGACTTAATATAAAAATTGAGGGGTTTGTTATTAATTTGTCTCATCTTGTTTAGCGCGCATGCATATATATATATAAATATATGCGTCATATTAATTAACATCTGAAGCATGTTTGCATAATATATATATATATATATATATAGTATAAGCATGCACATATAGAATACTATATTCTACCCGGATTGATTATGGACTTTTATTCTAGTTTGGTTCACTAGAGCCACCAAGTGAACCAAAAGGTCAAACCCTAGGTGCAAGAAATAATATTTAAATATAACTATTACATTTAAACCCTGGCTCCATTACAAACGGGTCTTCAAGCGCTCTTTTGCTCCTTTGATCTCTAATTTTCTAAAATTAATTCTAACTATTCCTATTACACAACTATTTAAAATAAATAGAAACCTTGATCGTGATCGAAGGGAAGTACATAGGAGGAGATAGAATTTACATTCGAGAAAAATTAGAGAAGGCGAATCTGCAGAGACCCCATTTAATAAAACCCATACATTCATGCATCCAACTAAAATAAAATCCAATCATATTGGTCAATAGTCCATAATCAATCCCATTTATTATCATACACATCACCATATGCATCAATAAATAACATTCATCTCATGAATAATAAACATTTAATATATATATTGATATCATTTAATGGGCAAATTTAGTTAGTATAAAATCTATTTTTGAATCAAAATAAACTCCTTTATTTTAATCCAAATTTAAATCAAAATAAAACTATTTTATTTTAATTTATCTAATTTTGAATAAAATAAACTATTTTATTTTAATCAAAATCTTTAATCAAAATAAACTCCTTTATTTTAATTAATTATGGAATCCAATTCCAAGTAAAAAAAAATTAAAATAAACTTTTTAAAATTAAACACGGATATTCTTTCCTATTCACAAATAAACTCCTTTATTTTTATTTAATATATGAAATCTTATTCCATATTTAAATAAACTCCTTTATTTAAGGAAACATGGATTCTCTTTCCTATTCACAAATAAACTCTTTTATTTTTTGAATAATATGAAATCTAATTTCATATCTAAATAAACTCCTTTATTTAAGGAAAATGATTCTCTTTTTCCTATTCACAAATAAACTCTTTTATTTTGAATAATATGAAATCTTATTTCATATCTAAATAAACTCCTTTATTTAAGGAAAGATGGATTTACTTCCTATTTACAAATAAACTCCTTTATTTTAGGAAAAATAAAATCCAATTTCAACTCCAATTAGTTATTATGGAATCCAATTCCAACTCTAATTAGTTAGCATGAAATTTAATTTTAAAATTAAAATAAATCTTTTATTTTAATATTAAAATAAACCTTTTATTTTAAGATTAAAATAAACCTTTTATTTTAATTATAAAATTATTTAAAAAATAAAATAAAACTTTATATTTTAATATTAAAATAAATCTTTTATTTTAAAATTAAAATAAACTTTTTCATTTTAATTATATAATAATTAAGAATATATATATAAATAAATTTTTTTTTTTATAGATATCATGAATATAACTTAATAAATTTTATACAATTAAATTATACCCAATTAAATTATTCCCAAAAATTACAAACACATCAATATACATATCAAATTAAAACAATTAATAATTAGCATAAAGGTTTGGCTCGATACCACCGTTAGGTTTGTAATATTCATAACGCAATCAAATTGCAAAAAAGTGCTTGAGCGTGTAAAATCGAGTTTAAAATTTTTTACAAACCATATACCCTTGATCACCCTTTATGCATAATTATTAATTAAACGAAAAAGATAAAGAATAAAATCATACCCTTGAAGATCGAGCTTCCTCGTGTACAAGTTCACCTCCAAATCCTTTTCGCGTTCAACTTGAATCCACCGGTTTGGTTCCTTCCTTTGATCAACGTTAGCCACCCATATGTTTGGCCTCTGAGGTGATCCACCAAGGAAGAAGAAAATTCAAGAAGAAGGGTGGTTGGCTAAACCCTAGTTTTTCTATCTCTATAGAAAAGGTGTACTCTCCCAACAATTGGAATTATGTCGTATGTTGAAAAAGTCAACAACCCCTATCACCCATAATAAGACTCCTCTTATTTATAGATGTGGGCAACCCACCTTAACAATTAAGGAATTGGGTTTTTTTTTTAATTAATTAAATTCTTTTAATTAATTAAGCTCCCTAATCTTATTAGGGATAATTAATTAAACTCCTTTAACTAATTTTCCTTCCTAATCCAATTAGGAATAAATGAGAGTACTTATATTAAATTAATTCCTAAACTCTTTTAGAAATTAAAATAATAATAATTGTAATAATATTAATAAGACTCCTCTTATTAATTTATATTTAATATTTCTAAAATATTAAATAATAAATATTAAGTTATTTAATTTATTCTATCACCATAGATTAAATTAAATATACTTAACATATTATTACGATTATGCCATTAACTTCTTAAATAATTATTCTTCCTTTTATGGTGTGACCCTTTAGGTTCTCCATATTAAACCTAGGTTGTGAATAAATCAATTAGAACAATTCTAATCTTATTTAAATAAATAAATTAAACAATTAATTTATTTAAATAAATAATATTTATTCTACAATAGGGATAAGCCTCCTAGCGATCAACGACTTTCCGGATAATATAGATTTCAACATTAATCATTAAAGAACCTTTGAGTAAATAGTTCTTGGTAAATTCAATCCTTCCACCATACAATGTCCCAATTAAATATAAGACATGGAATTCTTTGTCGAAGTCTTATTTTATTTAATTATATGTATTTCGATCCTTAAATGCACAACTCCAAATAATGCAAATTAGAAACTCCTTTCTAATTTCATTCTGCCTTGGCCAAGGACTACTGGGTTGTCATTTATCGAATCACATAGGACATTTCTCTTCTTTTATTAGAAGTGGTAGATTCTTTATTGATCATACATTATCTCCATGTATAACTTATTATACCCAAGCATACCCTTTGATATACCTTAAGGGTCTTAAGGAATAAGTCAAAGTATAACTCATCATACATAAGATACTATGATGATCTCAAGTCCAAGGATTACTTGTCTTACTATCACTACAGAATTTCTATTGACAGCAAATAAAACTCCATTAGGTATTCCTTAGCGAGCCACGTTCAGGGAACTTATTCTCTAATAAGCACCTACATACTTGCTTTAGTGTCTCCACACAAATGATCATGAGATCAATCATCCTCATCCAATGAGCAAGCAACGTATGTACCAATCTATCCGGATTCACTAATCCCCAATTTAGTAATCCAATGATTGGGAACTATTTTAGTTTTAAGCTTTCTAAGAATTTAGATCTCATTAGAATGATCATCATCATTATTCTAAAAGCATTGCTTAAAACTATGGGTTTATCACATATTATAAAACAGCATCATGTAGATAATTAAAAGCCTTTAATAAATTAATACTTTTTATTAATAAATGAATAAGATTGTTACAAAGTATATGCTTTATCATCAAACATGATTGGCTTGTGTGCATACTACTTTCAACCTTTTCGTAGATATGCAACCATTTCTAGGACATGATCCTAGAAGGATACTGGAATGTCGGTAAAATCATTATGGACCGCACCATGTCCAACAAGGTACGAATTATTCCTTTTAGATACATCAATCAATTATTGTGTATCATGAGGTGTCCATTATGAGAAAAACCATTTGAGATGATCTAGAAACTTATTGCGCAAGTATTTATTCCTTGATCTAATCAAAGAATCTTAATACTTTGCAAATTTGTTTCACTTCTGAATTCTTTGAACCTTTCAAATAATTCACACTTGTATTTCAACAAATACATACATTCAACTCTTTGAATGATCATCTCATTTTCTTATACTAGTTTGTTCAATATGCAAAATTATTTTCATGTAAGTCAAGTATACAAAATTTATTAAGTAATATTCCAGTTCTATACAAAATATTATTATTATAAATAGAACAACAATGGTTATTAATTATAATACCAAAGATTTCATTGTCCAACAATAAAATGGAAATAATATTTTTAACAAGAACTGGAATACAATAACAACTTATTGACTTAATAGATTTTCCTCCGTAGGCATTGCTAAACTATAAGTTTCTATGGCTAAATGCAACCTTTTGCTTCATTTTCCACACATAGGATTACTTATATTTGTTTAGCTTTCTACTTCTGCTTGGTCCTTCATAAATCTATATTTATGATAACCAAAGTCGGTATCCAATACCCAAGTAGAACCTTGACTTAAAGAAAAATTATTTTAAATCATGAACAAATTTGTATTTATAACCAAAACTTCACTAAGCTTCTTTGGTTAGCCTCTGCAAGATGCTTCTCAGCTTTTTCCAAAGGTGTCGGGCTTATTGCGATTGGAAGCAAACTCCTTTACTATCCGTGACGCTTTGTTCTTATTATCCTTTGTTTATGCCTTTCTATTTACCTTCTTTGAATCGTTCTTCTTTTCGGAAGATCCTTTGGCCCCTACCAAGTAAGACTTGGTCTTTCTTGGTTGAAAGTGACTCTCAACATTTTTCAACATGTTAAGCAAATCAATGAGTGATATCTAGCTTGTTCATATGAAAAATTCACAACAATTGTGAAAGGAGTCCGGAGTGAGTGTAAGATCAAATCTTGGCTCAACTCTCCATCCATGATAAAAAACTCGTTGTCCTAATTAATCAATCAAATTGATAATGTTAAGGACTTTTATCTATCTTTATAGTGTGTCATTGGTCATTCTAGATCGGAAGAGCTCCTTAGATATCTCGATATCTATCTTTCCTACTTTCCTCACCATCAACTACTTGATGTGCGGGAATATAGTAGGAGCATCCATAGTTTCATCTTGTGTTTGAAGCTCATTACTCATGGATGCGAGCATGATGCATTGAGCCAATGTGCATCATCTTGCCACTTTCTAAAAGTAGCAATGTCTTCCTCGGAGGCATTATGCGCAACCATTCTTGAGGATAGGCGTATTAAGGACATAAGATAGCTTTTCACCATGAGAACTATTCTCAAATTCCTTAACCAATCCGATTAATTCTTGCTCGTTAATTTAGCATCTAATATGTTTCGCAGTGATAGTAATTTTAGACATTGTAAAATTACATAAATGAATTTATAATTAACAACATTTTAACATACATTCTTTTATTAATTACCAAAATAATTTAGGTCTTGTTTTAAATTGGTATCTCCCACTATTTTCTTCAAACTATATTACCCTCACTTATATAGTTCGGCAAAATCTAATTAAAGATTTGCTAGTGAGAATAAGGATCCCATTTCAAATGTATATAGCCTTGTGGTGACACAACAAACTATATATAAATAAATAGGTAGACAACTTTTGTCAATTACATCAACTATGCAACTCCTTTTATTTTGCCTCTTAGATTATTTTGATCAAGTGGTGGCACATCCGAATCAAAATTATCCAAGTTAAGTCCGACCTAGCACTCCATATATTTAAAAAAGAAAAAATATCATCCTTGTGGTGACATAACAAAACAATATTGTTCAATTTCTTTATAAGCATCAAATGTGATAAATTAACATCTTAAATACTTAATACTTGCCTTGTGGTGACACAACAAACTCATATTAAATATTTAATACTCTATTAATTTTATCATGCTTAAAGCGACGCTCGATATTCCAAATATCTTTGAGCGCTTAGGACTTAATATAAAAATTGAGGGGTTTGTTATTAATTTGTCTCATCTTGTTTAGCGGCATTTTATATATATATATATAAAATACGCGTCGTATTAATGAACATGCGAAGCATGTTTGCATAATATATAATATATATAGTATAAGCATGCACATATAGAATACTATATTCTACCCGAATTGATTATGGACTTTTATTCTAGTTTGGTTCACTAGAGCCACCAAGTGAACCAAAAGGTCAAACTCTAGGGTGCAAGAAATAATATTTAAATATAACTATTACATTTAAACCCTGGGCTCCATTACAAATCGGGTCTTCAAGCGCTCCTTGCTCCTTGATCTCCAATTTTTCAAAATTAATTCTAACTATTCCTATTACAAAACTATTTAAAATAAATAGAAACCTTGATCGTGATCGAGGGAAGTACATAGGAGGGAGATAGAATTTACATTAAGAAAAATTAGAGAAGACGAGGTACGCAGACCCCATTTAATAAAACCCATACATTCATGCATCCAACTAAAATAAAATCCAATCATATTGGTCAATAGTCCATAATCAATCCTAATTTATTATCATACACATCACCATATGTATCAATAAATAACATTCATCTTATGAATAATAAACATTTAATATATATATTGATATCATTTAATGGGCAACATTTAGTTAGTATAAAATCTAATTTTGAATCAAAATAAACTCCTTTATTTTAATCCAAATTTAAATCAAAATAAAACTATTTTATTTTAATTTGTCCAATTTTGAATAAAATAAACTATTTTATTTTAATCAAAATCTTTAATCAAAATAAACTCCTTTATTTTAATTAATTATGGAACCCAATTCCATGTAAAAAAAAAAACTATTAAAGGAAACACAAATTCTCTTTCCTATTCATAAATAAACTCCTTTATTTTGAATAATATGAAATCATATTTTATATCTAAATAAACTCCTTTATTTAAGAAAATTAGGATTCTCTTTCTATTCACAAATAAACTCTTTTATTTTGAATAATATGAAATCTAATTTCATATCAAAATAAACTCCTTTATTTAAGGAAAAATAGAATCCAATTTCAACTCCAATTAGTTATCATGGAATCCAATTCCAACTCTAATTAGTTAGCATGAAATTTAATTTTAAAATTAAAATAAACCTTTTATTTTAATATTAAAATAAACTTTTATTTTAAAATTAAAATAAACATTTTATTTTAATTATAAAATAATTAAGAATAATATATATATATATATATATATATATATATATATATATATATATATAATAACCATATATATATATATATATATAAAACCATATATATATCCATATCCTTTTTTTGATTACTGTTAATTCATTGATTTTTGTAATACAAATTAACAACTTAAGCTCCCTTGTATTGAGTAACCGTGGCTTTTAAAAAAAAATGACCAAGATTTCATTCGGCCAATATGGCACAACGATTACCAAAAAAATGATTCGCGAATTCCGTAATTCGGTAAATTAAAAAAATAAAAATTCGCTTACAATATTCGGTAATTTAAAAAAAAAAAAAAATTTAATAAATTTTATACAACAAAATTAAGCCCAATTAAATTGTTCTAAACCCATATCAATATACATATAAAATTTGAACAATTAATAATTTGCATAAAGGTTTGGCTCTGATGCCACTGTTAGGTTTGTAATATTCAAGAACGCTTGATCAAATTGCATAAAAAGTGCTAAACGTGTAAAATCGAGTTTAAAAAATTTACAAACCATATACCCGGATCACCCTTTATGCACAATTATTAATTAAACGAAAAATAAAAAATAATAAAATCATACCCTTGAAGATCGAGCTTTCTCGTGTACAAGTTCACCTCCAAATCCTTTCGCGTTCAACTTGAATCCACCGGGTTTGGTTCCTTCCTTTGATCAACGTTAGCCACCCATATGTTTGGCCTCTAGAGGTGATCCACCAAGGAAAAATAAAGATTCAAGAAGATGGGTGGTTGGCTAAACCCTAGTTTTTCTATCTCTATAGAAAAGAACGTACTCTCCCAACTATTGGAATTACGTATGTTGTAAAAGTCAACAACTAACTCACACCCATAATAAGACTCCTCTTTTTTATAGATGTGGGCAACCCACCTTAACAATTAATGAATTGGGATTTATTTAATTAATTAAATTCTTTTAATTAATTAAACTCCCTAATCTTATTAGGGATAATAATTAAACTCCTTTAACTAATTTTCCTTCCTAATCCAATTAGGAATAAATGAGAGTACTTATATTAAATTAATTCCTAAACTCTTTTAGAAATTAAAATAATAATAATTGTAATAATATTAATAAGACTCCTCTTATTAATTTATATTTAATATTTCTAAAATATTAAATAATAAATATTAAGCTATTTAATTTATTCTATCACCATAGATTAAATTAAATATACATAACATATTATTACGATTATGCCATTAACTTCTTAAATAATTATTCTTCCTTTTATGGTGTGTGACCCTTTAGGTTCTCCATATTAAACCTATTGTGAATAAATCAATTAGAACAATTCTAATCTTATTTAAATAAATAAATTAAACAATTAATTTATTTAAATAAATAATATTTATTCTACAATAGGATAAGCCTCCCTAGCGATCAACGACTTTCCGGATAATATAGATTTCAACATTAATCATAAAAGAACCTTTGAGTAAATAGTTACCGTACAATTCAATCCTTCCACCATACAATGTCCCAATTAATTATAAGACATGGAATTACTGTCAAGTCTTATTTTATTTAATTATATGTATTTCGATCCTTAAATGCACAACTCCAAATAATGCAAATTAGAAATTCCTTTCTAATTTCATTATGCCTTGACCAAGGACTACTGGGTTGTCATTTATCGAATCACATAGGACATTTCTCTTCTTTTAATAGAAGTGGTAGATTCTTTATTGATCATACATTATCTCCATGTACAACTTATTATACCCAAGCATACCTTTGATATACCCTAAGGGTCTTAAGGAATAAGTCAAAGTATAACTCATCATACACAAGATACTATGATGATCTCAAGTCCAAGGATTACTTGTACTACTACTATCACTACAGAAATTCCTATTGACGAGCAAGTAAAACTCCATTAGGTATTCCTTAGCGAGCCACGTTCAAAGAACTTATTCTCTAATAAGCACCTACATACTTGCTTTAGTGTCTCCACACAAATGATCATGAGATCAATCATCCTCATCCAACGAAAGCAAGCAACGTATGTACCAATCTATCCGGATTCACTAATCCCCAATTTAGTAATCCAATGATTGGGAACTATTTTAGTTTTAAGCTTTCTAAGAATTTAGATCTCATTAGAATGATCATCATCATTATTCTAAAAGCATTGCTTAAAACTATGGGTTTATCACATATTATAAAACAGCATCACGTAGATAATTAAAAGCCTTTAATAAATTAATACTTTTTATTAATAAATGAATAAGATTGTTACAAAGTATATGCTTTATCATCAAACATGATTGGCTTGTGTGCATACTACTTTCAGGACATAGATGACCAGCAGGGTCAAGCTTCAGTTCAGCATGGGAGAAGTCAGGGTGGTCAGTTGAACAGGAATCGTGGCGGCTAGCAGGGGTAGTGGCGTGGCCAGAATCAGAATAAGGGTTATCAGCAAATGCCTCAGCAAGGGCATAATCGTTAGCTTCAACTACCTTGGTATGGACATAATCATCAGCAGGGGCAAAATCAGGGTCGTTATCTGGAACCAGCTGGTGGGGGTAACCCAAATCTCATTCTGATAGCTCCTTGTGCTACTTGTGGGGCCAATCATCCGGGGGCGGTCTGTACCAGACTCACAGTGCATGCTTTAATGTAGGCGGATGGGTTATATTGCTAGGGATTGTACTAGGCCACGTGGTAATGGTGGAGGTGGTGATAATGGTGGCAATGGAGGTCAGCGTCAGGGTGGTTGAGTGTTTGCCTTGACATATAACCAGGCGGCAGGTGCACCAGGTACTGTTTTTGGCACTCTTTTAGTTGGAAATCGTGAGGCGTCTATTTTATTTGATACGGGTTCTACTCATTCCGTTGTTGCTCAGTCTTTTGTTTGGCACCTGGGTGTGCCATCTCAGTTATTAGATTCTGTTATGTCTATTGCTACCCCGATGGGGACTTCTGTTGTTATTTCTGATTTGTATCGAGGGTGTGTGATCAGTTTTGGGGATAGGATTCGTAGAGCTAATCTTCTTCCAATGAGTATGCACGATTTTGATATCATTCTTGGGATGGACTGGTTGGATAAGCACCATGCCACTATCGATTGTCAGGCGAAGAAGGTTATATTTGGAGATGTGAAGTCTCCGGAGTTCGTGTTTCAGGGTTCACAATTGAGTAGGGTGTTGAAGTTGATTTTAGCTTTGAAGGCTAGGAAGTTGGTAGGAAAGGGTTGTGAGGGGTATTTGGCATTTGTGAAGGATACCTCTAAGGGTGAGTCCTATATTGAAGATGTTCCAATTGTTCATGACTTTTCAGATGTGTTTCCTGAGGAGCTATCAGGGTTGCCACCGCAGCGGGAAGTGGAGTTTGCTATTGAGCTTGTTCCTGGTGCGGAGCCTATCTCTAAGGCGCCGCATCTGAATGGCACCATTAGATTCTGAGGAGTTAAAGGAGCGATTCACAGAACCTGTTGTATCGTGGTGTGATTGATTACGAGTGTTTCATTTGTGGGGTGCTCCAGTCTTGTTTGTGAAGAAGAAGGATGGATCTATGAGATTGTGCATAGACTACAGGGAGTTAAACAAGATTACCATCAGGAATCGGTATCCATTGTCGAGGATTGATGACTTGTTTGACCAACTTCAGGGGGCAAAATATTTTTCGAAGATAGACTTGAGGTCGGGTTATCATCAGTTGAGGGTGAGGGACGAGGATATCCCTAAGACGGCTTTTCGCACTCGATATGGGCATTACGAGTTTCTGGTGATGCCATTCGGGTTGACTAACGCTCCGACGGTGTTCATGGATTTAATGAATCGGGTGTTCAGGGAGTACTTAGACCAATTTGTTATTGTATTTATCGATGACATTTTAGTTTACTCCAAGTCTAAAGAAGAGCATGAGGAGCATCTTCGCACGGTGTTAGGGATATTGCAGAAAGAGAAATTATATGCTAAATTCTCTAAATGCGAGTTTTGGTTGGAGCAGTTCGCATTTTTGGGACATGTTGTTTCTGCTGAAGGCATTAAAGTGTGTTGGAAGAATGCATATTGTGATTTGATGTTTTATGAAACAGCTCATGATTATGTAAAGTCCTTCAAAGAATATATGTACAAGGACTTAGTGATAAATCAAAATTGTTAGGTTGATCTTAGTCTTTATATGTCTACTTATATAGATAAAGAGATCAAATCTGTTAGGTTGATCTATGACTAGAAAGAAATAAATAGGCTAGTAGTCTATCCGTTTGATCAACAGAATGCAGAAGCTAAGGCAGGATTGCAGAGCTGAAGTGATCGTAGTGTATCTGCCTTCAAGGGCCTCCCCAGAAATCGTAGAGAGGTCCAGACATTTGCCGAGCTAACTCAAAGATCGTAGTGTGCTCTCGAAAAAGTAGAGTCTGCAAGACGAGCAAGTACTGATCGCAGTGTCAAAGGATCGTAGTGTGCAAAGTATTGAAAGAAATCGTAGTGCTCTATTCGAAGTATGACAAGACACTACGATATGGATCGTAGAGTGTCATCTCTCTTGTGTCTGAAGAATCTAGATCTATCTTCTGTTAGAAGTCTTATTCAAACAAATGAGGAATGGGTTTTAAACGTTGAAGCTCTCACCAGTCCCAACGGTACAAAAGATATCCTTAGTATTGATCAAAAGAAACGTAGTCAAGAAGCTAAGTAAAGGACCATTCGGCAGAGAAAAACACCTTTTCAGGTGTTAGGTGAGAAAGCAGTCTGCCGTGTCAGTGGGCCAGAATGCAATTCAGAAGATGTGCAGAAACATCTCCATCAGAGCTCAGAAATGTCAAACGCATTTAATGCTTCATAAGAAGACTTTAACGGATAGATTTTAAGCATCTCATATATACAGGATACAGACACATAACAAGAGCAAGCAAGCATTAAACAAACTGAACAAGAACACAAAGCGCAGAACTCTACGATCTGAGAAAAAGAAAAAGCTTGCTCAGCTACTCAATTCTTTCGAAAAAGTGCTTAACTGCAACTGAGTAGTCTTGATCATAACTCAACAACTATCAATCTATTGAAGTGTAAAGTTCCAAGTCAGAAGGACTTGAAGAGTTCTAAGTGAACTGAGAAGAGCCAAGTCTGCTGGACTTGAATAGTTCAAGAGTGAACTAAGAAGTTCCTAGACTGCTGGTCTAGAAGGAATCTGTGAGATTCAGAAGTGTAAAAGATATCCTTAGTGGATTTCCTACTCAAGGAGTAGAAGAGTGGACTAGGAGCTTTGAGTACTCCGAACCATTTAAAAACACCTGTGTCTATAACTGCTATAACTGCCTTCCACTCTTTAACCGGGTTTCTTAAAAGTTTTCAGAATCAATAATTCCGCTGTGCTTAAAAGATTTGTCAAAACATCTTTTAAACAAAGAAAAGTTTTTAATATCTATTCAACCCCCCCTTCTAGATAACTATTGTGCCATCGGGAACTAACAATTGGTATCAAAGCAGGTTCTATATCATAGCCTATAAAGCTTGAGTAGATCTAATGGCACACTTACCAAGCGAATCTAAGTCTGGAGGAGGCAGCAAGCCACCAATGTGTAATAAAGATAAATTCGCTAACTGGAAGGTAAGGATGCAAGCTTACATGGATTCAATAGATGAAGATCTATTTGAAACCGTTCAAAATGGGCCCTACGTTCCTACAAAGCTTGCACCAACTTCAGATGACCCAAACAGAGTACAAATCAAGGTCAAGGAAGAATGGAGAGAGAGCGAGAAGAGTCGCATTCGGTTTGACAAAAGGCCAAGAACATCCCATTTCAATCATTAGAAGATGATCTGTTCGAAAATGTGGTCAACTGCAAAACAGCAAAGGAAGTTTGGGAAGCACTGCTCATTATGCATGAAGGAACGGAAGAAGTCAGAGAAAACAAACAATCACTCCTGACTTAACAATATGAAATGTTTGCTCACGTTCAAGGAGAGAACGTTACTGCTACATACGAGAGATTCAACGTCTTGCTCAACTCTCTACGAGCGTATGGAAAGATCTATCCAAACAAGGATCTGATCATAAAGTTTATGAGAGCATTGCCAAGCAAGTGGGATGCCAAAACCACAGCCATCTATTCAACAGTTATATGGCAACCTCCTCACGTACGAGCTGGAGCTGACACAATGAGCAGAAACATTGTCTGAAGGAGGAAAGAAAGACAAAGGTGTTGCCCTCAAAGTAACTGAAAACACCTCCAAAATCAACACTGAAGTTGATTCTGACTACGATGAAGATGATGATAAGGACTTTGCAATGCTAGTTAAAAGACTAAGAAGATTCATGAGACATGGCAGAACCAGCAAGCCAAAGAAAGTTGGAAACTACAACAGCCAGGAACAAATAAATGATCTATGCTACAACTGTAAGAAACCTGGTCACTTCATTGCAAACTGCAACAAACCTCTCAGGGAAGAACTCAAAAAGAAATCAAATGCAAAGAAGGAAAACAAAGGCAACAAAAGACCAGCAAAGAAAGACAAAGGTCTTGTAGCTGGAGGATCGTGGAGTGACTCTGATAATGACTCAACTCCAGAATTTGGAGACGATGAAGATCCCCAAATGGCTAACCTATGCCTAATGGCCAAAAGTGCAAGGGACAAGCAGAACTCCAATATACATGAAGTAAGTATCGACGAGGTATTTGACTTTAACTCTCCTGACGTAGATATTGATGATTTTAGAACTGCATTACATGGCATAACATCAGATCTACACCAATACATGAAGTGATTTAGAGTTCTGTCTAAGGATTATTAACTTCTTCAAAAGGAGAAAGAAAAAGTTCAAGAAGAACTGAAAACTGCTCTTCTCAGTACTAATTCTTTCTCTGAGCTTGAAGCTGCGAATAAGCTCCTGAGACAATCAAATGAGCTCAGCACAAAAAGAGAGTCTAGTCTAACCTCAAAAATTGAGGATCTAGAAAAGATCATCTCTACATGGAATAAATCCTCTTCATCCATGGACTCTTTAATCTCCAATCAGAGAAGCGCCTCTGATAGAACAGGGCTAGGCTTTGGGGAACTAACCTCAGAGTCATGTGTGATAAAAGAAAAGGATGTTAACACTAGTAATGCCTCAGGTTTTAGTAGAGGCATTATATTCGTGAAATCCTCACAGAGGGATGAGCTCACAAACCACGCTCATCTGATCCAATCCATATTCCCAGGAGCAAGGGATCTCATACTGGTCTAGGTTTCAGAAAAGAGAAAAGTAATCTAGCTCCTACTCACCAACCTCTAAGGATCGTAGAGTTCAATGAGATTAACTCGACGAACCAACCTGGAAGGTACAATAGAAGTAAGACATACTTTTCACAACCAATGAAACATAGGAAGACATGGAAGAAGGAATACCAGCCCAACAGAAGGATAATCAATATCCCACACGAGTACAAATGGAGGAAGAATTTTCACACACACACAAACATGCATCATATCAAAAGATTTATGTGCTACCCTACAAGTTACAAAGCTGCCAAATGTTATTACAATCCCATGCATATGAGACCCAAAATCAAGCAGATTTGGGTCCCCAAAGGCACTAACAATGTAGGACCCATGCAAGTATGGGTACCAAAATGAAGGCTTACCATTTTTACAGGAAAAGGACTCCAAAATCACAAGCTGGTACTTGGACAGTGGATGCTCAAGGCATATGACAGGAAACAAAGCCCTTCTGTCAAATTACATAGAGAAGGAGGGTCCCTCGGTCATCTTTGGAGATAATAGCTGTGGAAAGACAAGAGGCTACGGCTCAGCAGGAAATGGTGCAGTATCCTTTAGCAAAGTTGCCTATGTGGAAGGACTACAACATAACCTTCTAAGCATTAGCCAACTCTGCGATAAGGGTCATCAAGTAACTTTCCTCAACAACCAATGCCAAGTCCTAGACCTGAAGTCATCTGCAGTAAAGCTAACCGGGACAAGAGAAGGAAATGTTTATACAGTAAATCTTGGTCAACTTAGCTCAGATGAGATAATATGCTTTCTGGCTAAAGTATCTGAAGAAATGAGCTGGCTCTGGCATCGAAGGTTGTCTCTTCTCAACTTCAAAAGTATGTCCAAATTGGCATCAAAAGATCTAGTTGCAGGCCTACCAATGTTCAACTTCGTTAAAGAAAGGCCTTGCAATGCTTGTCAACTTGGAAAGCAGACCAGAAGCACATTCAAGAGCAAAACTGTCAACTCAATCGACAAGCCTTTGCAGCGCTACACATGGATCTTTTTGGGCCAATTCCAACAACAAGCCTTGGAGGAAAGAGATACTCTCTAGTCGTAGTCGATGACTTCACAAGATTTACTTGGGTGTTCTTTCTAACCTCAAAAGATGAGACAAGCTCCCAGCTGATAAAAATGTTCAAGCTTGTGATGAACGAGAAATGAGAGAAGATCAAGGCTATAAGGAGTGATCATGGTAGGGAATTTGATTTCTCAGAGATGGATCTGTTCTGTTCTGATAATGGCATCAGTCACAACTTCTCAGCTCCACGAACTCCATAACAAAATGGAGTTACTGAAAGAAAGAACAGAACATTAATAGAGGCTTGAAGGACTCTACTAGCAGCAGCTCATCTGCCGGAATACTTCTGGGCAGAAGCAGTCAACACTGCATGTTATACTCAGAACAGATCACTCATACACTCTACGATTAAAAAGACTCCTTATGAACTTTGGAAAGAAAGAAAGCCAAATGTCAACTACTTTCATGTGTTCGGCTGTACATGCTACATACTCAACAATGGAAAGCAGTACTTGACAAAGTTTCAACCAAAATCAGACGAAGGAATCTTTCTTGGATATGCCATAGACAGCAAGGCCTACAGAGTGTTCAATAAGAAGACACTGAGTGTAGAAGTCTCGATTCACATTATCTTTGATGAAACAGACTTCGAGACAAAAACAAAGTGCTCCAAGACATCATGATGGTAGTTCGAACACTTATGAGCGAGGTCAAATCGAGCCCACACACTATGATCGTAATGCCTGATAATGAAATCGTTGAGCAAGAGAATGAGATCATAGAGAGGCCTATGACAGACAATGAAACTCCATGACAAGAAGAAGAAATAGATCTTGAAGATCTGAGACAAGAAGGCATAAGAACTGATGTTCCTATAGGAAGCAGATGGGCAAGAGATCACACTCAAGATCTAATCATTGGAGATCCAAATGCAAGAGTCAAAATAAGAGCTGTTACTCAAAATGAATGCTTCTATCTAAGCTTCCTATCTCAAATAGAACCAAAGAAGATAGAAGATGCTATGGAAGATTTCAGCTGGATAGAGGCCATGTAGGAAGAACTCAATCAGTTCGAGAGAAGCAAAGTATAGAGATTGGTACCAAGACCAAAGAACCACCCTGTCATTGGAACCAAATGGGTATTCAGAAACAAGATGGATGAAGATGGAGTGATTACTAAAAATAAGGCAAGACTAGTGGCTAAGGGTTACTTTCAGGAAGAAGGCATCGACTATGACTAGACATTTGCACCTGTTGCCAGACTAGAGGCCATCAGAATATTCCTTGCCTTTGCGGCTCATATGAAGTTCAAGGTCTTTCAAATGGATGTCAAAAGTGCATTCTTAAATGGTGAACTTCAAGAAGAAGTCTACGTAGAGCAGCCTCCAGGTTTCATCAATCCATCTCTTTCTAATTACGTCTTTAGATTAGACAAAGCCTTATATGGTCTCAAACAAGCACCTAGAGCATGGTATGAAACACTGACTAACTTTCTTATTGAAAATGGATTTACTAGAGGTAGAGTAGATACTACATTATTTCTTAGAAAGCATAAAGATAAGGTCCTATTAGTTCAAATCTATGTTAATGATATTATTTTTGGTTCTACTGATGAAAAGTTATGCAAAAGATTCTCCAAGCTTATGCAGAGCAAATTTGAAATGAGCATGATGGGTGAGCTGAACTTCTTTCTTGGACTGCAAGTAAAGCAGACTGATGAAGGAATCTTCATAAACCAAGCCAAATACATTAAAGACTTACTCAAGAAATATGGCATGGAATCAGCCTCTCCCATGAAAACCCCAATTGCTCCAGCAACCAAGCTTGACAAATATGAAAAGGGTAAAAGTATTGATATAACTCAATACAGAGGTATGATAGGATCACTTTTATATCTTACTGCCAGTAGACAAGATATAATGTTTGCAAGATGCATTTGCACTAGATTCCAGGCTTGTCCTAAAGAATCTCATTTAACTGCTGTAAAAAGGATCTTTAGATACCTCAAAGGTACACCTCACTTGGGGCTCTGGTATCCCAAGGAATCCTCGTTTGAGCTAATAGGATACACAAATGCTGATTTTGTAGGATGCAAAATAGATAGAAAAAGTACCAGTGACACTTGTGAACTGCTAGGCAACAGACTTGTGTCATGGTTTAGCAAGAAGCAAAACTCAGTATCTACTTCAACTGCAGAAGCTGAATACATTACTGCAGGCAGTTGCTGTGCGCAGATCCTATGGATGAAAAATCAGCTAGCAAATTATGGGTTTGAATTCAAGTCAATACCTATTCACTGTGATAACACTAGTGCAATTGCTATAACCCATAATCCTGTCATGCATTCTAGGACTAAGCATATAGAAATAAGATATCACTTCATTAGGGATCATGTACAAAATGGAACTATCTCTTTACAATATATCCCTACTGAAAATCAACTTGCTGATGTTTTTACAAAACCTCTAGATGAATCCAGATTCAACAAATAAGTGAGCTAAGCAAGCTTAACTTGCAAACATAAAATATTGTGCTCTAGTTTGTGCTAACCATACAGATTTAAAGACTATGTTCGAAATCAAAGACATGATCAAAGGAAGTCTACGATCGTAGAGCCAAAATACAAAGAACTCAACGAACGCTGAACAAAATCAACGATCGCCGTGTAGACTCAACGATAGCAGAACTACATCAACAAACAAAAGGAGCACTCCATGATGATCAAGCATAAATCAAAGCATTCTCTCTGATAAAGTACCTTAGGGACAAACTTAACCCTTATTTCATTCAAGAGGTTGGCCCTTCCCGAGCTGCCTTAATTTTAGAAGAATGCCAAGTCAAAAGACTTATCACAAGGACTTGTTCAGTCTCTACGATTAATAAAGTCAGACTCAACGATCGTAGTTCAGACTCTACAAGTATAGCTCAGACACAGATTATGATGCCCCCAAAATTAGGTATTCATCACCCATCTTGAGTCACCAATTATATGGTACAAAATTCAAATACAACTTAATAATACAACCATCGTGTACAATACGACGAAACATAAACTGAGAGTTTAAACAAGAATACTGCCTTCTAGACAATATCCATTCTCAATGGAGTTCTCATAAACAGTATACAAACTCAAATTCAGTCCTCGTTACATTTATTATCACACTATTTAACATAATGGTGAGGAATACTAATACTATCATCTAGACCGTCACTCCTTTCCCCGACTCGTCCCAGCTATATTCTTATTTCCTGAAGAGAACAGTGAAAGAAAGGGTGAGCTCAACTAGCCCAGTAAGAAATATTATGACTAAGATAATGCAAAATAAACTATCATTAGTCTTCAACAATGTTAAACTGATAAAATACAATAAACATCAAGTTTAACTGCAGCGGAATAAGCAATCCATTAGAAGAGTCAAGTAAAGAATAAAATCTACTATCTTCTATGATTGAAAAAGTTTTCATAAATTCTTATCGCTGAAACTCAGCTTAATAAATAAACCACATCATCGAATCATCCATGCACTACGGGCCAAGGATATTCATTAAATCATTAATGGTCATGACTATACCGAATAATCCCTAGTCATAATCATACCAAGTCCATCTCTGCACATAAGCCAAAGATATACAATAAGAAAACCAATAATCAACAATCCATCTTTGTACATAAGCCAAAGATAACTTTCATCACCATATAAGCATGAGGATGATGACAATGATATAAACATTAATCAAACTAAAACAAGGATAAATATTAAAGACTTTAACTTTATCCAAATATTATCAATCACATAATAAATTCATAATCTAATATTGTTAATATCATAACAATATTTTAATCACTTCTTAAACTTATAAAAAATTTATTTTAACTGTTTACATTTTACCAAATAATGCATTTAATCATTCAATCTACATATACCATATATAGGATTTCCAAGCCATAAAATCCTATCTTCCAACTTTGTTACTTCACATAACATATTTAACTCATATGTTCGTAACTAAACTATTTTACATGAAAATACCAAATCAGTTCCAAAAATATTTCTTTTCTGGGATTTAGCATAATATAGTCCCATAATGAACATATATTTTTCTCAAAATTTTTAAAATTCATTTACTATTTTTCAAAAATCAATTTCTAATTAATTCCTTAAGAAATTAGCTACCTCAAGTTTAACTCCAAAAATTCCCAAATCTTGGCAAAATCTTACACATGTTAATGTGAACTTCCAGTTTAAATTTCATGGTCATCGGAGTTATAGAACTCTGGTTATGGTGTTTTTCGTCGAAAAAATCTAAATATTGAAATGATCATAACTTGCTCATTTTAAGTCGGAATGAGCTCATTTTTGGACAGGAGGTTCTTTATACCATATACTTTCATGTCCCAAAAGGCCGGAATTTTTCTCATAATTTAAGTTGACGAAAATGCCCTTTTAAAATTCTAGACAGTAGTTTTTTCAAAATTTACAGCTTTTGCCTCCTTTCCTAAAATCAGTCCATACGAAAATCTACGACACCTTTTCAAGTGATTCCACTTGGATAAGTTATAAGACTCATAGATCTAACTCTAGGACTTGACCACACTCAAAAATTCAAAATATAATAGGAGATATGGTCAATTGAATTTCATGTTACGTTTTTACCGAAATCTAATTTTTCAACCCTTTGTGATTTCTAAGAAACTTTCATATTTTCACATAATAACCAACATAACTCATCTTAACACTTACTAATACTTCATATACCCATGATTTTCATCTGTCCAAAGTTTTTATTATGACTCTCATCATAATTAACGTAAATAGATCTTTTCCACAATTTAATAAGGAATGAATACAAAGGATCATTCACCATGCATGTGACAATCCACATAGACAGGTTATTCCAACAGAATAATAAAGAATGGAATAACAAAAGGATTCACCATGCATGCGATAGAGACCGCACTGACAGGTTATTCCCAACAGAATAATAAATAACGGAACCAGGTCAAGTGAAATTCACACCGACAGGATGTTCCAACAGAATAATAAAGAATAGAATAATAACAGAAATCACCATGCATGCGGTACTTCGCATAGACAGGTTATTTCAACAGAATAATAAATAACGAAACCAGGTTAGGTGAAATTCACACCAACAGGATATTCCAACAAAATAATAAATGCGAATAATAAATAATGGAACCATGTCAGGTGAAATTTACACCAACAGGATATTCGACATAATATTAAATGCGAAATAATAAATAATAGAACCAGGTCTGGCGTAAAGCACAGACAGGATATTCTTACAGAATAGTAAAGAATGGAATAATAGAAGAATTTTACCATGTATGCAGTACTTTGCATTTATAGGTTATTCCAACATAATAATAAGGAATATAATAACAGAAGAATTTCACCAAGTATAGGGTAGCCCCCATATACAGGTTATTCCAACAGAATAATAAAGATGGAATAACAGAAGTTCTCTTCATGAATACAAAAGAAATAATACCCCTTATGGGTACAACAAATAATATCCCTTACCTTAGAATAAAGCTGGATACTGGAATAGAAATGTAGCAGACTTCTCTTCTTCTTTCTCTCTATAGCTTCTCTCTATAATTTCTCTTTATAATAATTACTCTATAGCTTTGGTGAATTGGTGAGAAATGAAGGAAGAATGAGCTTCTATTTATAGAAAAACATAGTTTTGATAATTGCACGTTTTGGGGCTCGAAATATTATAGTACAATACCTCTAACTTTTCTGTGACGCCCCCAAAATTAGGTTATTCATCACCCATCTTGAGTCGCCAGATACATGGTACAAAAATATAAATACAACTTAATTATACAACAGTCGTGTAAAATACGACGACATATATACTGTGAGTTTTAATACAAATATTGTAACGTATTTAATACGATAATATTCAAACTCAAATTAATACATGCCATATAAATTACAACAACAAATATTTCAAGTCTCCAAAAGGACACAAGAAGATTTCTGTTCTCTTCATTTTTACTGCGGTGCACTTTTGACGCTTTCAGGGTTGGGTTCTCATCACCCTATTGTTGTTCACCAAAATCAATTATTAAGTGACGTATAAAATACGACACACACATCTTAGGTCCTCAATACAATTATATATTGTATGTCATGCCATAGGGAGGACTACTAATGCTATCATCTGGACCATCACTCCGTTCCCCGACTCGTCCCAGCTATATTCTCATTTCCTGAAGAGAACATTGAAGGAAAGGGTGAGCTCAACTAGCCCAGTAAGAAATATTATATCTAAGATAATGCAGAATAAATTATCATTAGCCTTCAATAATGTTAAACTGATAAAATACAATAGATATCAAATTTAATTGCAGCGGAACAAGCAATCCATTAGAAAAATCAAGTAGAGAATAAAATCTACTATTTTATATGGTTTAAATTTTTTTATAAATTCTTATCGCTGAAACTCAACTTAATAAATAAACCACATCATCGCATCATCCCTGCACTACGGGCCAAGGATATTCATTAAATCATCAATGGTCATGATTATACCGAAAAATCCCTGGTCATAATCATACCAAGTCCATCTCTGTACGTAAGCCAAAGATATACAATAAAAAAACCAATAATCAATAATCCATCTTTGCACGTAAGCCAAAGATATACAATTCAATAATCAATAATCCATCTTTGTACGTAAGCCAAAGATATACAATTCTATAATCAAAAGTCCATCTTTGCACGTAAGCCAAAGATAACTTTCATCACCATATAAGCATGAGGATGATGACAATGATATAAGCATTAATTAGACGAAAACAAGGATAAATATTAAAGACTTTAAATTTATCCAAATATTATCAATCACTCATAATCTAATATTATTAATATTATAACAATATTTTAATATCTTCTCAAACTTATAAATAATTTATTTCAATTGTTTACACTTTACCACATAATGCATTTAATCATTCAAAATGCCATACTCATAAGATCTCATCACCAATGATCAAATTCCTTATCAAAAATCTGTATATACCTTATATAGGATTTTCAAGTCATAAAATCCTATCTTCTAACTTTGTTACTTCACATAACATATTTAACTCATATGTTCGTAACAAAACTATTTTCATGAAAAATACCAAATCAGTCCCAAAAATATTTCTTTTCTGGAATTTAGCATAATATAGTCCCATAATGAACATATATTTCTCTCGGAATTTTTAAAATTCATTTACTATTTTTCAAAAATCAATTTCTAATTAATTCCTTAAGAAATTAGCTACCTCAAGGTTAACTCCAAAAATTCCCAAATCTTGGCAGAATCTTACACATGTTAACTTGAGCTTCCAGTTTAAATTTCATGGTCATCGGAGTTATAGAACTCCGGTTATAGTATTTCGTCAGAAAAACCTAAATATTGAAATGGTCATAACTTGCTCATTTTAAGTCGGAATGAGCTCATTTTTGGACAGGAGGTTCTTCATACCATATAATTTCATGTCCCAAAAGGGTTGAATTTTTCTCACAAATTAAGTGGCCGAAACAGCCCCTTCAAATTTTGGACAGCAACTTTTTGGCAATTTCCAGCTTTTACATCCTTTACTAAAATCAGTCCACACAAAAATCTACAACATCTTTTCTAGTGATTCCACTTGGATAAGTTAGGTAACTCATAGATCTAACTCTAGGACTTGACCACACTCAAAAATGCAAAATATAATAGGAGATATGGTCAATTGAATTTCATGTTACGTTTTTACCAAAATCTGATTTTTTAACCCTTTGTGATTTCTAAGAAACTTTCATGTTTTTACATAATAACCAACATAACTCATCATAACACTTACTAATACTTCATATACCCATGATTTTCATCAATCTAATGCTTTTATTATGACTCTCATCATAATCAACGTAAAGAAATATTTTTCACGATTTAATAAGGAATGAATACAAAGGATCATTCACCATGCATGTGGCAATCCATATAGACATGTTATTCCAACAGAATAATAAAGAATGAAATAACAGAAGGATTCACCATGCATGCGATAGAGACCGCACAAACAGGTTATTCCCAACAGAATAATAAATAACGGAACCAGGTTAGGTGAAATTCACACCGACAGGATATTCCAACAGAATAATAAATGCGGAATAATAAGTAATGGAACCAGGCCAGGTGAAATTCACACCGACAGGATATTCCAACAGAATATTAAATGCGGAATAATAAGTAATGGAACCAGGTCCGGCGTATAGCACAGACAGGATATTCCGACAGAATAATAAAGACGGAATATAAAAGGATTTCACCAAGTATAGAGTATACCGCGGATACAGGTTATTCCAATAGAATAATAAAGAATGGAATAGCAGAAGTTCTCTTCATGAATATGAAAGAAATAATACCCCTTACGGGTATAACAAATAATATCCCTTACCTTTAGAAGAAACTGTATATAAGAGTAGGGAAGTAGCAGAATACTTTTCTTCTTTTATAGATTTTCTCTCTATAACTTCTCTCTATAATTTCTCTCTATAATAATTGCTCTATAGCTTTGTTGAATTTGTGAGAAATGAAGGAAGAATGAGCTTTTATTTATAGGAAAACATAGTTTCGATAATTGCACGTTTTGGGGCTCAAAAAATTACAGAACAATACCTCTAACTTTTCTTTTATTTTTAACTTAGTCATCCAAGTATTATCAAACTTGCACCAACTCCCCTAATAGTAAATCATGTGACTCAATAGTAAAATCATGTGACTCAATAGTAAATCATGTGATAAAATTAATTACAGTATAGTACCTCCATCTATACCTCTATTTTTAACTTAGTCATGCAAGTATCATTAATCTTGCACCAACTCCCCTAATAGTAAATCATGTGACTCAATAGTAACTCGTGAATAGTAACTCGTGAATAGTAACTCATGAATAGTAACTCATGAATAGTAACTCGTGAATAATAACTCATGAATAGTAACTCGTGAATAGTACTTCGACACGAAAAATACTCCAAATACCCGAGTGACTAATATTCGGGTGAATAGTAATTTCTGTGAATAGTAACTTATGAATAGTAACTCGTGAATAGTAACTCATGAATAGTAACTCGTGAATAGTAACTCATGAATAGTACTCTGACACGAAAAATACTCCAAATACCCGAGTGACTGATATTCGGGTGAATAGTAATTTCTGTGAATAGTAACTCGTGAATAGTAACTCATGAATAGTAACTTGTGAATAGTACTCTGACATAAAAAGTGCCCTGAATACCCGATTGAACAATATAATTTCCAGATATCAATTATTATCGAAATAAATGACAATTTCTATTAGCACAAATAATTCCAACACAATGGAACTATCAAATTCATCTTTAATCAACACGAACTTATACATCATTAAGATTATAACTCACAATATTTAACAACCAGGTCGTTCCCAAGAAAGAGGGGGGCTTTCCAATAAAGATTTCTCCCTATTGGCGCGCAATTAGGTGACCAAACCTCTCCTTGGCAGAACTTCTAGACATTGTAAATATTGTGATTTAATAATATTAATAACTTTGTCGTCTTAATTATTGATTTAATAAAAAATCATATAATGCAGATAATACTGTGATAATAATTGAATCAATAATATGAGAGATATGATGCAACAATTGCTATAGTAATAATTGAGTATAACTGAGTGACTTCTCACGTAAGCATTAATAATCAATACCGTGTGTTACTATGCAACCACGCGTATTTTACCACCGATTATTTTTTGACAACTTGTTTACTTTGAAAAAATTTCAAATGTCACCCTTAACTTTAAACTTCTATCAATTTAACTATTTACCAAAATAAAAAAATTGAAGATTTTTATTTCATAAAATTCGGGGTCTCACATTTCCTTTCATTTTTAATTTAGTCCTACAAGTATTATCAAACTTACACCACCTCTCCTAATAGTAAATCATGTGAATCAATAGTATAATCATGTGACTCAATAGTAAATCATGTGACTCAATAGTTCTAAACATGTGAAAAAAATAATTACAGTATAATACCTCCATCTATACCTCCATTTTTAACTTAGTCATGCAAGTATTATCAATCTTATACCAACTCCCCTAATAGTATAAGAATGTGATTCAATAGTATACACATGTGAACAAATAGTTATATAAGCATGTGAATAAGTATCAACTAATTGCTCATTTGCTCGATTAATTACCCGGTTGGTCAATATAACTTCCAGACATCAATTACTATCGAAAAAAATGTCGATTTTCACTAACACAAATAATTTCAACACAATGAAACTATTTTTATCAAAAATATAAATTTTGAAATTTCAAAGTTTGACTTTTCCTGGAAATGTCAACTGTTGACTTTTTGACCAAATAGTAAAACTCAGAAAATTTTGTGTTTATAGTCTATTTTTACTAATTTCATCGTTCTGGACTCAAATATCACGCCTGCGTCTCCAAATTCAACTCTGAGCACAACTTTAATTTCAATAACATTCATCATTAATATCATAACTCAAAATATTTAACAACTAGGTCGTTTCCAGGAAAAAGGGGGATTTCCAATAAGGATTTCTCCCTATTGGCGCGCAATTAGGTGACCAAATCTCTCCTTGGCAAAACTTCTAGACATTGTAAATATTACAATTTAATAATTTTAATAACTTTGTCATCTCAATTATTGATTTAATAAAATATCATATAATACAGATGATACTGTGACAATAATCGAATCAATAATATGAGAGATATGATGCAACAATTACTATAACAATAATTGAGTATAACTGAGTGACTTCTCACGTAAGCATCAATAATCAATACTGTGTGCTACTATGCAACCACGCGTATTCTTCGTACTTTTTACTCTTGAGTAGTTCAACAAGTATAACAAATAAAACTTCCGTCGTTATTTTTATAAATATATTTTTGTCGTTTTCTCAATTCGACAATAATTCTATTGTGGGGTCCACCAATGATTGCGCCGTTGTACGAATATTTTCTGCTAAAACGAATATTCTCCGACCAATCGAATATAATATAACAACTTTCATACTTTGCAAAATTTATAAATACTACCCTTAACTTTAACCTTTATCAATTTAACCATTTACTAAATAGAATAATTATAAGAAAATTGAATACTTTCATTTCATAAAATTCGGGGTCTCACAATCTCCCCTCCTTATGAAATTTTGCCCTCGAAATTTACGTACTTGGTAGTTCGAAGAGATGAGAATACCTTGCTTTTTTTTTTTGGATTGTAACTTCCCGGTTATATCCTCTGTATCATAATTTTCCCATTGCTCATCTCCTGTATTTCAGATATCATTCTAAAATATACCTTCAAAATAAAGGTTAATTGACATATCACAAATTGTCAACTTATCAAGTAAAAATTTCGGCTTAGGTAAGTCACACCCTAGCGAATCATATTACTCGTTTCTCCCCTCCTAGTTCTAGACTAATATCTCGGCTAGTGACCATATCCCTATAACATCAATCAACAATTCATGTCCACAATCATATGAATAACTCATAATCATAATTGTGATTCTGAATTCCTTTTCGCACCCAGGAAGAAGATAATTTACATCACCTATCTTCACCTGAAACATCAAAAATTATGGTTATACCAAATCACAATTCCTGCTCATAATCATACTAATAAATTCATCTTTGCACTACAGGCCAAAGGTATACAACTGTAAAACCAATAATGTTGAGACTCAGCTTAATAGTATCACGACCATGAATTATCCATGCACTACGGGCCAAGGATATTTGTGTTTTCAATTACGGTCAAGATTATACCGAATAATCCCTGGTCATAATCATACCAAGTCCATCTATCCACTACGGCCAAAGAGTACTTTTACCACATCATTTGTAACATTACGATCATGATTATACCGAATAATCCCTGGTCATAATCATACCAAGTCCATCTAGGCACGACAGGCCACAGATGACTTTCAACATAATATATACATGAGAATGAGGTATTGACGTATATAGGGTTTCAAACCTCTTAGAAACATTTGCGTCATTCGCTCCTCATTATCGACCAAATGGGATGCAAACCGGGATAACTTCGCAAACTTAGCCTCATACTGCGATATGGTCATATTATTTTGCTCCATTGCTTATCTCAACATTTTTAGATGCCATTTTTAAATACTGTCACAAAACAAGGGTTAATTAACATATCACATAATATCCCTATACTCTGACCGACCAATTAAATACCAAATAAACTTAGGTAGGTCATACTAGCGAAGAAATTCCCCGTCTCTCCCCTCCTAGTTCTTGTCTCACATCTCAGCCAGGGATCATATCCCTAAGCTTTGATACCAACTGTGACGCCCCCAAAATTAGGTATTCATCACCCATCTTGAGTCGCCAATTACATGGTACAAAATTTAAATACAACTTAATAATACAACTGTCGTGTACAATACGACGAAACATAAACTGAGAGTTTAAACAAGAATACTGCCTTCTAGACAATATCCATTCTCAATGGAGTTCTCATAGACAGTATACAAACTCAAATTCAGTTCTCGTTACATTTATTATCACACTATTTAACATAATGGTGAGGACTACTAATACTATCATCTGGACCGTCACTCCTTTCCCCGACTCGTCCCAGCTATATTCTCATTTCCTGAAGAGAACAGTGAAAGAAAGGGTGAGCTCAACTAGCACAGTAAGAAATATTATGACTAAGATAATGCAAAATAAACTATCATTAGTCTTCAACAATGTTAAACTGATAAAATACAATAAACATCAAGTTTAACTGCAGCGGAATAAGCAATCCATTAGAAGAGTCAAGTAAAGAATAAAATCTACTATCTTCTATGATTTAAAAAGTTTTCATAAATTCTTATCGCTGAAACTCATCTTAATAAATAAACCACATCATCGAATCATCCCTGCATTACGGGCCAAGGATATTCATTAAATCATCAATGGTCATGACTGTGACGACCCCAAAATTAGGTATTCATCACCCATCTTGAGTCGCCAAATACATGGTACAAAAATAAAAATACAACTTAATAATATAACTGTTGAACTGTCGTATAGAATACAACCACAGTTAACTGTGAGTTTTAATACAATGTATGTAACTCTCATGGTGCCTCGACCACAACCTTACAATGGTACTTTACATAAAAGTATAGTGAAAAACTATTTTAGGAATTAAAATCTTTGGGAAGTGCTTAATGGGAGGCCATGCGTCTAGGTTATGGTAGATATCATATGTCCACAGAATTATCCTTGGTTGACCCAATAGACACCAAAGAAAAACTGAGAAGATTACTATCATCTTCTTTCCAATGGTGAGTCTTCTCCTGGCATATAACTATCTCCACTGTTTCCAAGTAGAAATTATATTTTAAATAAACTCCAAGATCATATAGGCAGTGCTCGTAGATATACTCATCAAGTGGATGTGCACAACCCTGTCTTATGATAACACGAGGTTGTATGTCATTAGACATCTTGTATGATAGTGGCAAAACACCCTTCCAAAGTTGGGTTCACCTCACCTTATTTGGTTCACCAAAATTAAATATCAAATGACATATACAATACGACACACTTATCTAAAGTTCTCAATAAAATTATTTCCATACTATTTAGGGAGAACCTCAACAACTAAAGACCACCGTTCTATTCCCTTGTTATCACCTCTCAACCCAGCTACACTCTTATTACCTGAAAGGAATTGTGAAGCAAAAGGTTGAGCACAACTAGCCCAGTAAAGAATATCATGACTAAAGATAATACAGAATAAATTATCATTAGTATTCAATAATGTTAAACTGATAAAATACAATAGACATCAAGTTTAACTACAGCAGAACAAGCAATCCATTAAAAGAGTCAAGTAGAGAATAAAATCTACTATCTTATATGGTTTAAAATGTTTTCATCAGTTTTTATCACTAAGACTCAGCTTAATAAATAAACCACATCATCGAATCATTCCTGCACTACGGGCCAAGGATATTCATTAAATCATCAATGGTCATGACTATACCGAATAATCCCTGATCATAATCATACCAAGTCCATCTCTGCACATAAACCAAAGATATACAACAATAAAACTAATAATCAACAATCCATCTTTGCACGTAAGCCAAATATATATAATTCAATAAACAACAGTCCATCTTCGCACGTAAGCCAAAGATAACTTTCATCACTATATAAGCATGAGGATGATGACAATGATATAAGCATTAATCAAACTAAAACAAGGATAAATATTAAAGACTTTAATTTTATCCAATTATTATCCATCACTTAAATAACTCATAATCTAATATTGTTAATATTATAACAATATTTTAATCATCTCTTAAACTTATAAGCAATTTATTTCAATTGTTTACACTTTACCAAATAATGCATTTAATCATTCAAAAATGCCTTACTCATAAGATTTCATTGCCAATGATCAAATCTCTTATTAAAAAAAATGCATATACCTTATATAGAATTTTCAAGCCATAAAATCTTATTTTCCAACTTTGTTACTTCACATAACATATTTAACTCATATGTTCGTAACTAAACCATTTTCATGAAAAATACCAAATCAGTTCCAAAAATATTTCTTTTTTGGGATTTAGCAGGATATAGTCCCATATTAAACATATATTTTTCTCGAAATTTTTAAAATTCATTTACTATTTTTCAAAAATCAATTTTTAATTAATTCCTTAAGAAATTTGCTACCTCAAGTTTAACTCCAAAAATTCCCAAATCTTGGCAAGATCTTACACATGTTAATGTGAGCTTCCACTTTAAATTTCATGGTCATCGGAGTTATAGAACTCCGGTTATAGCATTTTTCGTCGAAAAAACCAAAATATTGAAATGGTCATAACTTGCTCATTTTAAGTCGGAATGAGCTCATTTTTGGACAGGAGGTTCTTCATACCATATAATTTCATGTCCCAAAAGGGTTTAATTTTTCTCACAAATTAAGTGGCCAAAACAGCCCCTTCAAATTTTGGACAGCAACTTTTTGGCAATTTCCAGCTTTTACATCCTTTACTAAAATCAGTCCACACAAAAATCTACAACATCTTTTCCAGTGATTCCACTTGGATAAGTTAGGTAACTCACAGATCTAACTCTAGGACTTGACCACCCTCAAAAATTCAAAATATAATAGGAGATATGGTCAATTGAATTTCATGTTACGTTTTTACCAAAATCTGATTTTTCAACCCTTTGTGATTTCTAAGAAACTTTCATGTTTTCACATAATAACCAACATAACTCATCATAACACTTACTAATACTTCATATACCCATGATTTTCATCAATTTAATGCTTTTATTATGAGTCTCATCATAATCAACGTAAACAGATATTTTTCACGATTTAATAAGGAATGAATACAAAGGATCATTCACCATGCATGTGGCAATCCATATAGACAGGTTATTCCAACAGAATAATAAAGAATGGAATAACAGAAGGATTCACCATGCATGCGATAGAGACCACACAGACAGGTTATTCCTAACAGAATAATAAATAATGGAACCAGGTCAGGTGAAATTCACACCAACAGGATATTCCAACAGAATAATAAATACGGAATAATAAGTAATGGAACCAGGTCAGGTGAAATTCACACCGACAGGATATTCCAACAGAATATTAAAGACAGAATAATAAATAATGGAACCAGGTTCGGCGTATAGCACAGACATGATATTTCGATAGAATAATAAAGATGGAATATAAATAATGGAACCGTGTCCGTGTATAAAGATGAGATGTGATATTCCGAGAATAATAAAGACGGAATATAAAAGGATTTCACCAAGTATAGGGTATACCGCGTATACAGGTTATTCCAACAGAATAATAAAGAATGGAATAACAGAAGTTCTCTTCATAATTACAAAAGAAATAATACCCCTTACGGGTACAACAAATAATATCCCTTACCCTAAAAGAAACTGGATATAAGAGTAGGGAAGTAGCAGAATACTTTTCTTCTTCTATAGATTTTCTCTTTATAGATTCTCTATATAATTTCTCTCTATAATAATTGCTCTATAGCTTTGGTGAATTGGTGAGAAATGAAGGAAGAATGAGCTTCTATTTATAGAAAAATATAGTTTCGATAATTGCACGTTTTGGGGCTCAAAAAATTATAGTACAATACCTCCAACTTTTCTTTTATTTTTAATTCAGTCATCCAAGTATTATCAAACTTGCACCAACTCCCCTAATAGTAAATCATGTGATTTAATAGTAAATCATGTGAACAAATAGTTCTAGACATGTGAAAATACGAATTACAATATAGTACCTCCATCTATACCTCCATTTTTAACTTAGACATGCAAATATTATCAATCTTGCACCAACTCCCCTAATAGTACATGAATGTGACTCAATAGTACACACATGTGAATAAATAGTTATAATCATGTGACATAATAGCAATCAATTGCTCATTTATCAGGTTAAATACCCGATTGGTCAATATAACCTCCAGACATTAATTTTTATCGAAATAAATGTCGATTTTTACTAACACAAATAATTCCAACACAATGAAACTATTTTTATCAAAAATATAAATTTTGAAATTTTGAAGTTTGACTTTTCCCAAAAAAGTCAACTGTTGACTTTTTGACCAAATAGTAAAAACCGGAAAATTTTGTGTTTATAGTCTACTTTTACTAATTTCATCGTTCCGGACTCAAATATCATGTCCGCGTCTCCAAATTCAACTCCGAACACAACTTCAATTTCAATAACATTCATCATTAATATCATAACTCACAATATTTAACAACCAGGTCGTTCCCAGGAAAGAGGGGGCTTTCTAATAAAGATTTCTCCCTATTGGCGCGTAATTAGGTGACCAAACCTCTCCTTGGCAAAATTTCTAGACATTGTAAATATTTTAATTTAATAATATTAATAACTTTGTCGTCTCAATTATTGATTTAATAAAATATCATATAATACAGATGATATTGTGACAATAATCGAATCAATAATATGAGAGATATGATGCAACAATTACTATAGCAATAATTGAGTATAACTGAGTGACTTCTTACGTAAGCATCAATAATCAATACCGTGTGCTACTATGCAACCACGCCAGACATTCATTTTTACTTTTACCGGGTAGTTCAACAGTTTTAACGGTAAAACCTCCGCCGTTATTTTCATAAAATATTTTTGTCGTTTTCTAACTACGACAATACTTCCGTTGTGGGGTCTACCAATGATTGTGCCATCGTACGGATATTCCCGACAAAAATAATATTCCCCGACCAAACGAATATAATATGACAACTTGCATACTTTGCAAAATTTATAAATACTACCCACAACTATAACATTATATCAAATTTACACCATAATATTTAAAAAAATTAATTCGAGAAAATTGAATATTTATTCATAAAATATGGGGTCTCACAATCTCCCCTCCTTATAGAATTTCGCCCTCGAAATTTGCGTACGTACCTGATATTTCGAAGAGATGAGAATACCTTTCTTTCTTTTCGGATTGTACCTTCCCGGTTATATCCTCTGTATCATAATTTTCCCATTGCTCATCTCTTGTATTTCAGATATCATTCTAAAATATACCCTCAAAATAAAGGTTAATTGACATATCACAAATTGTCAATTTATCAAGTAAAATTTTTGGCTTAGGTAAGTCACACCCTAGCGAAGTATATTACTCGTCTCTCCCCTACTAGTTCTAGACTAATATCTCCGCCAGTGACCATATCCCTATAACATCAATCAACAATTCCTGTCCACAATCATATGAATAACTCATAATCATAATTGTGTTTCTGAATTCCTTTTCGCACCCAGGAAGAAGATAATTTACATCACCTATCTTCACCTGAAACATCAAAAATCATGGTTATACCAAATCACAATTCCTGCTCATAATCATACTAATAAATTCATCTTTGCACTACGGCTAAAGATATACAACTGTATAACCAATAATCAACAGTTCATCTTTGCACTACAGGCCAAAGATATACAACTGTAAAACCAATAATGCTGAGACTCAGCTTAATAGTATCACGACCATGAATTATCCATGCACTACGAGCCAAGGATATTCGTGTTTAGTATCCAATCAATTTGTTTTGGTTCGGATTCCTGACTAATTATGAACATCCCGAACATGGGAAAATTTTTATGCGCTAAGGCGGACAAAGGATGAACGATAATATCGTTCTAGCAATGTAGTATTGATCAATACAGGGTCCATGGGATGTACACCCTCGTGCCCATAAGTTATGACGGTTTGCAGATGAAGTTCTGTATAACCTTTTCAAAAATAGAAAATAATGTTCATAATCTGTCGACTACCCTATATATATAGTCAATACGTAGTTTCAAAAACTTTGGTACAAAAATAGTGTATGGTTATGATTGGTTCAGTTTACTTCACAACTATTAATTCGTTGTAGAAGTGATATGCAAAGAAAATATTTAATTCTTTCAGCTAATTATATTTATAATTGTTATTACTTGCTGGGCACTCAAATGCTCATCCTTGCTTTAAATTTAAATGTTTACAGCTTAGCGTGATCAACCTGATGGTTCAAACAAGATCAAGTGAAAAGGAAAGAAAACAAAATATGTTTAATGGTATCTTTTGTAATAGTTAGACAAAATATGTTTAATGGTATCTTTTAGTAATAGTTACGACAATATCTGGACAAGGTATTTATATGGGATTAATATTAGTGTGTAAGAACACGTGAATAATACTAATCGAATTAATACTCTACAATAGAATTAATAAGTCGATATTCCCAAAATACGTATATTTAAAAAACAACTTATATTTGTGGTTTTCTTATAATCGCTTTGAAGAAATTTTATCATTTTAAAAAAATAATAATATTCACTATCTCCGAATATCAACGACCAAGCAGAATATTCATACGATAATGATATTTTATAACATCAAGGGAACTTCAAATAATACTCAAAGTATATAACTATCCACATTAATCAAATCAATACTTATTTCAAAATAATAAATAAAGGAAATTCCTTTATTTAAATTTTCGGTCTTACAACCTCCCTCCTTATGAAATATTAAATCCTCGAAATTGGACGTACGTACAAGTGTTTCAAAAGGTGAGGATACCTCGCTTTATATTTCCGTTCCAATTCATACGTCATTTCCTCTATAGCATGATTCCTCCACAAAACTTTAACTTGTGGTATGACCTTTGCAAGTAGGAAAATGCTCCTTCCTATCCAAGATCTTGGCACCTCCTCATAAAAAGTTTGACTATCTCGTCATTATTTCGACTAGCGTAACGTTCGGGTCTTTCACTATTAATTCATAATAAACACATTATGAATACGAGACATACATCAGAAAATTCGAATAGGCTACATTTCCTACTCGGTTTTGAAATGGACCAATAAATTGGATTGAGCTTCTCTTCCCAAATCTTGTAACTCCAGAATGGAGCAAAGTTTTTCCATGATCCCCTACATGGAAATTCCACGTCCTTTCGATGATCATTTGGATCTTTTCGGTGATAATTTAACTCGGGTCCCAAATAATGTAAATTCACCCACCTCATCCCAAACATATTGGAACATGTTTTTCGTCCATATAATTTTCGAATGGAGCCACACTATACTTGCAAATATAAGCTGTTGTTGTCCACCAATGGTAGATACTTATCATACCCTTGAAGTCTAGGACACAGAGTCTTAATAGATCTTCAAGAGTTTGAATATCCTCTCTGATTAAAATAAACTAAATAAATGAACTGCCCGGCATAGCTTTATCGTAAGCTAACCCAAATCTTCAAGTTTCAATGGGTCATCCAAACTATGGATACGGTGCATGCCATGCATTTTCACAATCTCATTCCGTACATACTAAAAGACGCTTCAAGGAATAAGTCTCATCAGATGAAAGAAATGGCAATAATTAATTAATCTATCAATAATATTACCCAAATAGCTTTGATGCCTATCGAAACCGTAGGGAAGACCTTGAATTTAAATCCATAGTAATGTGTTCCCACTTCCATTCCTAATCTCAAGTGGTTGCAATGGACCCTTAGGTACAAGATGCTCTCTTTTTACATAACTTAAACACATCTAGATAAACTTTTGCATATTGTTCCTAAAATGTATTCGAGATAATACATTTTAGTACTTCCAGATGGATTGCAAATGGCGTGTGTGCCTCCATCATAATCTTGTACTTCAAATCGAATAGAAAAGGAACAAGTTAGAGTGGACTCAATAATTCCTTCTTCATCAATTCTCGCTTAGGAATAGCTCCTTCTTGTACTTGCCTTCTTCATACGTAAGAATCAATAATTGCCCGGCCTAAGAGCAATACCCTTAACTTTTCTATTAAAGTTGCTCTATCGTATACTTGACATCATCGTGACTTTTCCGCATATGATCTTCTACTCAATGATCGGCTTACCGGGATGGTATTGAATAGTGTGGTACGTAGTCTTTCAATAGCTAAAAACAACTTATATTTGAAAGTTTCTTTTTCCAGTGAAGAAATATTTAAAGGCTTTTAGTTATGGTCTCAATATATCTCCATTTTCTCCCCATATAGATAGTGCTCCATATTTTTTAAATTAAAAGATCGTAATATTCTAGATCATGAGTAGGATAATTCTCTCTATACTCTTTAAGTTATTTTGGTAATGAGCTATGACTTTCCCGTTGCATGAGAACACATTTAACCCTTTGCACCAGCATAATCAGATCAACAAATCCATCCAAAATAATGGTAATAAAGGAAATTCCTTTAATTTCTCCTCTTTAAGCTCTTGAAACTTTTCGCTCTTACGCTCCAAACAAATTTTGTATCTAATTAGTCGATTCGAAATATAAGTTAAGTTTGAAATTTATATCCTCCAGATATTTATTTTCGGTATTTTACTTCCTCGAAGATCCGTAACTCTACATTTCTTCAATTCGCATATAGTTGGTTTTCACGAAGCCTTTGGAGTACAAATAAATGGTGCTCTTTGATCTTCATTTCTTTTGGAATATATAAAATGTCATCGATAAAGACACTCAATGATCCAAATATTCCTCGAATACTTGTTCATCATATCCATGAAAGTCGCAGAGCATTAGAAATGGACGAAAATGACACGACTAAGAATTCATAATGCCCATCACAGAAGTAAAGGCGGCATTGGAATATCCTCGATTCTAATCTGATCCCCATTGATATCCCGTCCTTTCGGCGAAGATCCGATTTTTGAAAATCTTGTGCGCTTATTATCGTTAGTCAAACAAGTTGGATCAATTTCGAGGTGAGGATACCTATTCTTGATGGTGACATGGTTGCTTCCCCACCTCATACAAAAGTCGCATACTCCCGTCTTTTCTTCTTTATACAAATAAAATGGAGCCACACCTCATACTTGATGTACTAGATAAGATGAAACCGATGTCCAGAATTCCACGTAGTTGGACCTTTAACTCCCGAAGTTCCCTAGAAGCCATCATTCGATATGGGTTTTAAAATGGGCTTTGTAGAGTTTCAAGATCAATAAAGAATTCAACTTCACGTTAAGGGATGGAAGTTCTTCTAGAAATACGTCGTGAAAGCTTTTAACTAACAGAATATTATTCAAATTGATGTGTCTTTCATTCAAATCCATAATATGGGCATGAAAGCCTCATCATCTTTTTAATAAGCGAATAGCTTTATGGGATTAGATATGTATGGTGATCGATTTTAATGGTTTGGTTGCTTCAATTAGCATAACCGTCAAGTTAGGAATATGAAAACTAACAACACCACGTACGAAACAATCAATTTTGGCATGATGAGTAGTTAACCAATCAATCCCTAAAAATCACATCAAAAGCAAGTATCTTTAAAGAGATAAGGTCGGTTGTAAGGTAATGGTGCCAGATAAACTTTGAATCAAACAAGATTTATAAACAAAATGTGATGAAAGTTTCTCTATACGGAGTTTCGACTCTGATGGATAGGTTGCAAGTCTAATTTCTTGCCTCAGTTAAAGCGTTGATACATGCACCAGAGAGATAAATGAATGGGTAGTCACAGTTATCACTAAGGTATAAACTCTTCAAGAATTTATAAATAGCTTACCCGTGATCACCTTTCTTTTGGGTTCTCGCATTATGACTCATCCACAACAAACGCTTGAGCAACCTAATCGCTGATTTGACTTTCTACGGGATAGTTTTTATCATCGCGTCCCCTCCGAACTAGGTTTTACCATCGTGTACTGATCTCGAAGCGATATGTCCTTCCTTTCCGTGATTATAGCATACCTTGAATCTGTTGTGGGCGCTTCAATAGCTCGATATAACGTCACTCTTTTCATGTTGATTCTTTTGAGTGAAGAAATATTTAAAGTTCTCCTCCGAATAGAACCATTTTTCCCCATATAGACTGCCATCTTCATTAATAGTCGTTTGCTGCCAAATCTGTGATCATCTTTTAAAATCTCCTCCTAACTCTCTTTCTTCTATTTTCAGGCATAGCTATGATTACCACGTTGAGTGGTTACCATTTAACCCCCGTCTGTTTCTTTCTCATGAGTTATCATTATTCAACCGGATGCTATCTACGACAGATCACGGTTGTAAGTCCCTCTTATAGTCTTACTCAAGTTATCTCGCTCTAATAATTGAGCCCATGTATCCTTAGAGTTAATAAAGAGAAATTTATGAGAAATTGAGATATCGAAGCCCTTCCACAGGTTTCAAACCTAAGAAACATCCGGCGTCATCGCTCCTCATTCTCCACCAAATGAGGTAAACCTTGATAACTCTCGCAAACTTTGCCTCGTCTTCACGAGACATCATTGAGATGTTGTTTTGTTCCAATCGATGCCCAAGAACTCCACTTCCTTCATATGACTAACATTTTCTTGAAAGTATTTGGCATTAAGTAAATTTTCACGAACGCCTCCCAAGTACATCTTTAAATGGTACTCACTATGGATCTTACAGACTCCCACCATATATAAGGTGTCACCATCGCAAGGAGACAATAAGGTGGCGAATGGAACCTTCTGTTCTCGGTTCATCCCAAGACATCGAATATCTTGGTAATTTATTTGACCCATAAGTTTCCGCCTATGATCTGGATCCGCTTTCCTTAAATTCAGTGGTTCCAATCTTTGTGATGATATCCGGCCGTGACAACTTTTGAATTGCTTATCATTTCCTCCTCAGTATTTTGAACACGGGTTTCCCTCAAATCGATTTTGCATGAATCGCAAAACTTCTAAACATCCCTCGTTCGCATCATCCCAACTTTTCTGGTGTTGTTAACAGGAGGAGAACATTGCCGACTTACTGCACGTTCTCCTCGGTAGTCTGAGATCTCCACAATTCTCATTTCCATTGTTAATATTCTCACGACATTCAAATCACCGCCATAAACAAGGGTTAATTAGAAATCAATATATCACATAATATCCCTATATATTGACTTCACTAACAAATAAGCTTAGTAGGACACACTTGCGAAGGATTTACTCGCCTCTCCTCCTATTATTCTATTCTGATGTCTCACTTATTCAGATCCATATCCTCAAGCTACGATACTAACTATTTTTATCCCCAAAATAGGTATACATCACCCATTAGGTTCGATTTTAATACATGGCATGTAAAACAACTACAACTTTATTATTACAATATGAAAACTGTGAGTTTAAATACAAATATTATCTTGATGAGTAGTTATATCTATCCTCATCATCAAATAAACTAAACAACTCCTTCAAATTTATTGATACATTGGATTGGTAACAGAAATGGTGAGGGACTACTAAGCAACCCTTTCTAAAACCTTCATTCCATAAATTATCGTTAGTCTTCAACTGAGATTATAATAGATATTCTAGCCTCAAAGAAAAAATTGGAGCAAAAATAATTCATTAGGGAGCAAGAGAGAACGCAACTAGCTCGAATAAAGAATATTATCTTTTTATCTAAGTAATCAATATATAATCAACATATCATCAAATTTATCAAAGATAGTCTTCACCGTCATAAAAAAATATAATGTCATCTCTGATGAGCAACAAATTTTAAATCAATATTACGTGCCAATAATAATTCAAACTAGAAGAGTTACGTAGAGAATATTTCTTAACTCCTGCCATATTTAAAGTTTGATTCGTAATACATAAATAAAGAGTTTGTTATTATTTTAGTATTATTCCGCTTATAGAAATGGTATAAAAAGCACCAGTTACGATTTCAAGTACCTAAATTTGGGGGAGTTACATCTTGGTATCAGAGCTTTAGGGTTAAAAACCTTAGGTGGGTTAGACCTTAGGCTATAACCTTGGGACAGAGGGAAACATTAAAAATATAAATAACTCATATAGAGTTTAAACAGGAGATGAATTGGATAAATTCATCGTAAAACAAAAAATAACTTATATAAAACTATTATGTGATGTGTGTATATACTATGTGTTAATCAAGATAGTTTGTGTGTAGGTGTCAGATAGGAAAATGATTAGGATACCCTCAGGTCGTAAAGAATAAGTCAACCTTCATGACCGAGCCAATATTAAAGCCAATAGATGAAATAAAGGCTCACATTGAAAGCTACCTTAATGAGGTGGATATTGTGGAAAAATATAGTACCGGACCCATAAATGATAAGTATAACAGATAGGTAAAGAATATGTGGTCAATGTTGAGTTCTTAAACTCATATGTTTGTGGTGAGTTCTTAAACTCATAATGTGGTGTAAGTGTGACGAACTTGATATAGTTATGTATGAATGAATATTGAGGATAATAGGAATAGATAGGTTACTAAGCAATTGATCGTTAGTGAAGGTGTAAGAAATAGGTAGTATTAGTATTAGTTGAAAATGTATGATTTTAGGTGGTGTATATGATAGGTATATTGGTGTAATGTAATATTTTGTATAAGTTATGGCAGCGATTCCCGACTCTTGAGTCATAAAGGGCTAGCAAATGTTTAAAGTTGTATGTGCTATAGTATGTAAAGTGTTATGAATATAGATCTATGTTAGTTTAATGAATTAAATAGGTATAAAGATAATATTTATTCATCTGAACACTGGTTAATATAGTAAACTGAGTTTTCAAAATCTAATATTTTGAATACATGATTATTTGAGTAGAAAATTTCGCGTTATATGTCGAACGGATACGATATGGCTTAGAATGTAAGGTAATAAAGAATAATTTACGATTATGCCGCCAAGATGAAAATAAAACCAAAGGATAGAAGAACCTGTCTACAAAGCTGGAAGACAACCAGACCCGATACAGAATCTTGCGAATATGGACGCTCAAGCTATGCAGAACGGAATACCAGTCGCGGAAAATCAGCCAAACAATCGATCGGCAAACGTCAAAAACTTTAATGCAATCATATCGCCAGGATTTAGAAGATCAACTGACCCGATAGAAGCGTTTGTGATAGTTAGGATAACGGAGGGGCAGAAGACAGTTTTGTCAGCTATACGATAAAAGGAAAGGAGATAAAGGAAAAGTTTGTGTGTTATGTGTGTGGGCAGAAGGGACATATCTCTCCCAACTGTTCCAATCCAAGAATGTATAGTGAATGTGTTATTTGTGAATCAATGGAGTATAAGGTGAAAGACTGTTCAAGAAAGGGAAATGAGGTAAAGAATGCGAATACGGGGAAAGGGCAGCAGGATATTGGCGACAACGGGACCAACAACAAACCAACCAACAAAATCAATCGCAAGCGTCTTCAACATGACCGTTCAAGATACCGTGGCAGCTGGGGATGCAACTTCAGGTATTATTCTAATCAATTTTATTTTCTTATATATTATTTTCTTATATATATATATAGTATATTATTTTATAAATTATTTGAAGGAGGAAATTGAGTTCTATTAGAAATCAATTTTTTCGTATAATCAGATAGGCAAGCATTATGTGAATAGTTAAAGATCGGTTCGATCAATTATGATCGAGATCTAATTGCAATGATTGTGTATGCTATGTACCCTGGTATGTATAGGTTTTAAAACGGTGATTCCGGGTATGGAATCTTTATAAGGGAGGGTGAATGTAATAACCCAATATTTTTATATAAATAAATCAAAAATTTTGCATATAATTTTTTTTTATTATTTATTATTTTAAAGGAAAGGATATGTGCAAGGCAACGTGTATGTATGTATTTATGTGATAAATATAAAATTTATTTATTACATGAATGATTATAAATAATTTTAATTTAGAATTATTGATCACTATAAATTATATTCTTATAATAATTAATTTTATAATAGAAATGATTTTTATTCATTATTTTCCATGAAAATATAAGTATTATATTATTTAAATAATATATGAAATGATTACATCATTATTATAATAACTATTTTATTATATGAATTTATTTCAGATTAATTAAGTTAATTATTTAACTTAATTAATAATGTTATATATGGTTAATAAATCAGATATGGAATCCAAACCCTAATTTTGGATTTTTGATCAAGGAATGATAATAATAATATTATATTATTAGTTGTCCGTGTTATAGATGTGTATTGTATGTGTGTAATGTTAATGTGTGGAACTGTTTTAATGTATTACGAACAAACCCTAATAATATTTTGATAAACCCGAATATTAGTCTGATAAACCCTAACTCTAGTTCTAGAACAAGGATTGATGATAATAATATAATATTAAATATATTTTGATTTTTCAGTGCTATAAATATGTACTGTATATGCGTGGACTGATAATGTTGGTCAAATTATGTGTATAATATTAAAACCCTAGTATTATTTGAATAAACCCTAATTTGAAAACTCAATTAAGAGTTTGAAACTGTTATATAATTGTGGTATATGTGTTATATGATTTATGTTATGTGTTTCAGAATTTATGGTTAATTAGGGAAAACCCTAATTATTATTTAGAAAGCCCTTATTATTTATATATATTATAAACCCTAATTTATAAATTATAAGCCCTAAATTTAGATCCTAATGATAATTAGTGAATCTATAATATAAAGTTCATGTTCTATATGATTAAGAAATTAAGCATGATTTATAAACCCTAATTACAATTTTTTGAAACTAGAATTTTTATTTTAAACCCTAACTAGAAATCCTATAATTTTTGTGCTAAATCTTAGGGTTAAACCCTAAGGGTTTGCAATGTTACAACTTTGCCATTAAATTTAATTGCCAAATGACAAGATTGCCCTTATTGTATAATTGAGGCTTACTTGTGTATCTAGCAAAAATTAGAGTTGGTTACCAACTCTTGACTTCTTGTGACTGAAATTCAATGTATATCAGCCTTAGATTGACAGCTAACTCAGCCAATACAATGTATCTAACCCATATATATAGAATTAGAGAGAGAAAATGTTACATTATTGCTCAAATTTTCACCAAGCTCATCCTAGACCTCTCTCTCCCAAAACCCACGAAAATCCATAGTATATCAGTCCTCTTTTGAAGCCCCACGAACACACTTAACTAATTCAGCAGCTAGAATCAAGAATTGATCATGAGAGGTATAAAACCTAAACCGAAAATCTGATCTTGATCATCATGTTAGAAGTTATGATTTGGTGTTGAAATGTGTTGTTTATAGTCTAATTTAGTGATCTGGGTTAGTATCTTACAGATCCATAACATCTAAGTACTTAATTTAATGATTTTCAAAAATCTGGAAAATTTTCATTTTGTGTTCTGACAACGAATGTCAGAGGCTTTAGATTCTTTGATGTTTAATATTTTTGTTGTTTTATGGTTTGAATTTGTAGTCTGGTATGAGATCTTCCATATGAAAGTGGTATCACAGTTATGGGATCTCTATATTTCATTTTATTCACGGTCAAAACTCGTTGATCGGGCATGACTTGGTGATTTCTGGGCAGCCCAGAAATCATTTTTCATCATCTGACAATATTTTTGAAAGCTTTGATCTGTCAGTTAGTTATGTGTTTTGATGTTGTTATTTCAACCGGATTATAGTTTGTCATGTTTTCTTCAGTTTCATGTTCCTAGATCACTTTGATAATCAACATACTAACATTAATCTATGGTCAAAGTAGCCTTCTCGATCAGATTTGAAGTTTCTGGAATTTCCAGAAAAAGGGAAGAACAGCCTTTCTAACAACTTTGACCGGACTTGATCTATTAGATTTAGTTGTTGTAGAACTGTGATCTTGATATGTTGTTATACTTTGTCATGTATGCTACCATTATGAACTATAAACTCACCAAAATGATGATCAGAACACTAAAATAATTAAGCTTGAATATGGCACCTCGAACTGCTGGGTTTTTGGGAAAACCCAGAAACCGTCTGACAGGTAGTTTGTAGGCCTAGATCTTCCTGTTAACTTGTTGTGTGACCAAAGTTGAAGTTGATAATTGTAGTACTACATGTTTACTACACGAATGAAGTCTTAGATTTCCCAGAATAAACATGAACAGAAAATTACAAATGGTCAAAGTTAACCCGTTGAGCACTGGCCTGTCAGTTTTCTTGGGCTCAAGAACACCAACAGCGACGCTTAGTGTCGCTAAAGGCCAATAGCGACGGTTTCTTTATTTTATTTTTATGAATTTCTGGAAATTGATTAAAAATAGAAAAAAAATAGTTTTTAATTATGAAAAATATAAAATAAATTCCTAAAAATTATTTTTAAGCCTAAAAATTAGTTTTTAATAATTTTTAATATATTTCATAAATATTTAATATTTTTGGAATATTAAAAGGTATTTAATTTATTTAATTATAATATTAAATAAATTATTTAAAAATGATTTTATTACTTGAAAAATCATAAAAAATTATATTATGATATAAGAAAATATTTTAAGTTATTTTCTATGACTTTTAATATTTTGTGATGAAATTTCATTAATTAATTAATATTAATAATATATAAGTTATTTAATATATGTATTAAATAAATTATGAAAAATAGAATTAATGATTTTAAAAATCATTTAAAGTATTATAAAAATATTTTAAGTTATAAAATATAACTTTAGATATTTTGTCATGAAAAATATTAATATTTTAATATTAATGATATTAGATTTGTTTAATAATAATATTAAATAAATTAGTTTAAAAATGATTTTAATATTTTAAAAATCATTTTAAATGAAAATAAGGTGTTTATGAATATTTTAAGTTATAAAATATAACTTTAATATTTAAAGGATAATTTCATTATTAATTTGATAATAATGATATTAATTTAGTATTAATGATTTTAATTTGATAATAATGATATTTGTATAAATAGTACATTAATATTTTAATATTAATGGTAATTATTTAAAATGATTTTAAATGTTTTAAAAATCATTTAAGGGTAATATAAATGTTTTAAAAATATTTTGAGTTATTATAAATAAATTTAATATTTTGACAATGATTTCATTAATAGTTTAATACTAATTAAATATTAGTAATAATAGAATTATTTGATATTTAAATCATTTCATAATGATTTTGGTATTTAAAAATTTATGATAAATTATAATAATTGTTTGAAAATTATTGTAAGTCATTTAAAAATGATATGACTATTATTTAATTAGTTTTAATGGATATTGAACTATATGATAGAGTCTTAGACTCGATAATTACCCGATAAAGTAGTTGGTACGCCGACGGGTTTCAGAAATTGATCTGGACTTATATAATGTGTCTGTATATGTGTTTGTTTATGATGTAATAACTGTGAAATGTATGTGACAATGTGATTAGGTTATGTGCTGACTACAATAAGCAGTGCTATGTGTTATAGTATGTTATTCTAATCGATCAAATGATCTTATTAATGATAGGTTTCGGTATAAAAGATAAATCTAAGTTGTGTACTGAAAGCAGCAGACCAGGCAAGTATTCTACCTTTGCATTTTCTTTATGCAATGGATATACGTAAGAATGTTTCAGAATTATATTATTATTATGTTATATTATTAACCCTATTGTGATATATTCATATCCGATCATTGTTTATCAACATATTAGTATATGGTAAATCAGATATATATTTTGTTTGTTAATTTCTAAACATGGTTATACAAGTGTCCCCACTTGGATAATCATTGTATTTAATCACATGTTGATATATATATATATATATATATATATATATATATATATATATATATATATATATATATATATACGCCTAAAGTTATTTGACCCAATTTGAACACGAGATCCGAACTATCGTTGAATATGATAAAACTCTTTAGTATCCAATCAAATTGTTTTGGTTTGGATTCCTGACTAATTATGAACATCCCGAACATGGGAAAATTTTTATGCGCTAAGGTGGACAAAGGATGAACGATAATATCGTTCTAGCAATGTAGTATTGATCAATACAGGGTCCATGGGATGTACACCCTTGTGCCCGTAAGTTATGACGATTTAAAGATGAAGTTCTGTCTAACCTTTTCGAAAATAGAAAATAATGTTCATAATCTATCAACTACCCTATATATATAGTCAATACGTAGTTTCAAAAACTTTGATACAGAAATAGTGTATGGTTATGATTAGTTCAGTTTACTTCACAACTATTAATTCGTTGTAGAAGTGATATGCAAAGAAAACATTTAATTCTTTCAGCTAATTATATTTATAATTGTTATTACTTGCTGGGCACTCAAATGCTCATCCTTGCTTTAAATTTAAATGTTTCCAGCTTAGCGTGATCAACCTGATGGTTCAGACAAGATCAAGTGAAAAGGAAAGCAAACAAAATATGTTTAATGGTATCTTTTGTAATAGTTAGATAATATATAGACCATGGTATTTATTATCTATCATGTAATATATTGTAGTAAAGGTTGCGTACTTGGGATTAAACTCTGATAAATATAAGTTAAGTTTGAAATTTATATTATTGTTATTATTTTTAGCATTATTCAGCTCATAGAAATGGTATCGTAAAACACCAAGTTCTGGTTTCAAGTACCTGAATTTGGGGGCGTTACATACAACTTAAGCTCATGACCGCCATATGTTATGGCTTACAACTCAACTATGGGGCTCTACTGCTTGAATGGATTGAGAAGTGGTTGAGCAGCTCAAAGAAGACGAAGAGCTCGTAGAAGATGCTCTATGGGCGATTCATAAGTATTATCTTACAGGCTGCTCTTGGTGATCTAATTGAGGATGATGAAGGAGAAGCTATAAATCCAAATCACCGAATGACCCAGCAGCTGTTTGAAAATTGGAAAAGAAACCCAGCTGAAAATGTGAAGATGGCATCTGAATCCAGTGGTCGAACTGGTGAGATAAGGGGAACAGGAACTGCATGAAATATGTCAGTTGTCAGAGAAACTGAGGAAGTAGAGGAAGAAGCCAACCAGGAAGCACTCATTGCTTTAATTAGAAAAAGCAAAGGAAAAAGGAAAGCCAATACAATAGAAGAGCCTCAAGGATCTTCCACCAACAAACCTGTAGAGTCCTCAGAAATTGAGACTCTCAGAATTCTAAGAAGAAAGGAATAGCAGGCTGAGGCTGAAGAAGACAGAGCAACCATATCATAGCTGCTGAAGATGGGCAAAACCAGCCACAAAAGCAAGAAGCCATCAGCCTCTTCGATCGTTGAGTCGATCTATAGCGACACAGAGAAAGATCAATCTGCTGAAAAGGAATCAGCTAAAGGGGAAACTTCAAAAGATCAGATGAGAGTGGATATTCCTGCTGAGGGAAAGAAGCCTGAAGATCTCCTACCAGAAGATGCTCCAGTTGAGGGGGAGCTACTGATGTTTCAAAAGGATGATCAAGCTAAGGGGGAGATGCCTGAGGATCTACTCAAAGAAAGTGCCCCAGCTGAGGGGGAGCCACCAATCTTACCATATAGTGAGCCAGTTGAGAAAGAATCTCATGGTATCTTTGCAGCAGAAGAACAAATGCATGAACACCATGAAGCCGTAGAAATAATGGAATTCTCACCCGAAAGCAAAGAAGAGGATGAAGACGATGAGGTTGAGATCATTGCAGTAGACATAGATGGGTACAGAAGAGCCAACTATGAACAACTATTTGTATTCTTACCAATGATGCCTTTTCACCAGGCTCAAATTCTAAATTCCTGGGATCACATGTTCTGGACTTTCAAAGAGTATCCAACCATTTCAGTACTGACAAATGGATTCCCAGGGACATTCAAATTTGCCAAGAAGCTTCTCACCAACAATTCCTCTTCCAAGGATAAACTTGAGGTACTATCTATTCCAACTTCTTTCAGAACTAATCATTTGCCATCAGCCTCATTCAATCAATTCTATGAAATCCCACAATGGCTACAAGTGATTCTTAATCCCCTAAACCAATTTCCAGTTACAGGGTCCCAAAACTCTGCAACTAAGGAACCAAATATGACCAACCTCATAACATTCCCAAAACCTACCACCTCTACGATCCCTAAGTACTCTAGCCCTTTTGTGACGCCCCCAAAATTAGGTATACATTACCCATCTTGAGTCGCCAAATACATGTTACAAAATACAAATACAACTTAATTATACAAACGTCGTGTATACAATACGACAAAACATAACGAAGAGTTTAAACAGAAATATTACCTTCTAGACAATATCCACTCTCAAATAGAGTCCTCATTATATTTATTTTCACATTAATTTACAGAATAGTGAGGACTACTAATGCTATCGTCTTGACCGTCACTCCATTCCCCGACTCGTCCCAGCTATATTCTCATTTCCTGAAGAGAACAGTGAAGGAAAGGGTGAGCTCAACTAGCCCAGTAAGAAATATTATGACTAAGATAATGCAGAATAAATTATCATTAGCCCTCAATAATGTTAAACTGATAATATACAATAGACATCAAGTTTAACTGCAGCGGAATATACAATCCATTAAAAGAGTCAAGTAGAGAATAAAGTCTACTATCTTTTATGATTTAAATGAAAGTATTATGCATACAAGCCAATCATGTATGATGATAAAGCATATACTGTGTAATCAATCTTATTTATTTATTAATAAAAGAATTATTTATTAAAGGCATTTATTATCTACATGGTGCTGTTTTAATAATATGTGATAAACCCATAGTTTTAAGCAACGCTTTTAGAATAATGATGATGATCATTCTAATGAGATCTAAATTCTTAGAAAGCTTAAAACTAAAATAGTTCCCAATCATTGGATTACTAAATAGGGATTAGTGAATCCTGATAGATTGGTACATACGTTTTGCTTCATTGGATGAGGATGATTGGTCTCATGATCATTTGTGTGGAGACACTAAAGCAAGTATGTAGGTGCTTTATTAGAGAATAAGTTCATCGAACGTGACTCGCTAAGGAATACCTAATGGAGTTTTACTTACACTCGTCAATAGAATTTCAGTAGTGATAGTAGTCTGAAATGATCCTTAGACTTGAGATCATCATAGTATCTTATATATAATGAATTACACTTTGACTTATTCCTTAAGACTCTTAGAGTATATCAAAGGGTATGCTTGGGTGTAATAAGTTATATATGAAGATAATGAATGATCAATAAAGAATCTACCACTTCTAGTAAAAGGAGAGATGTCCTATGTGATTCGATAAATGACAACCCAGAAATCCTTGGCGAGGTGGAATGAAATTAGAAAGTAGTTTCTAATTTGCATTCATTGGGAGTTGTTCATTTAGGAATCGAAATACATATAATTAAATAAAATAAGACTTGACAAGAATTCCATGTCTTATATTTAATCGGGACATAGTATGGTGGAAGGATTGAATTGTCACAAAGAACTATTTACTCAAAGGTTCTTTTATGATTAATGTTGAAATCTATATTATCTCGGAAAGTCGTTAATCGCTAGGAGGCTTATCCCTATTGTAGAATAAATATTATTTATTTAAATAAATTATTTGTTTAATTTATTTATTTAAATGAGATTAGAATTGTTCTAATTGATTTATTCACAACCTGCTTAATATGGAGAACCTAAAGGGTCACACCATAAAAGGAAGAATAATTATTTAAGAAGTTAATGGCATAATTGTAATAATATATTAAGTATATTTAATTTAATCTATGGTGATAGAATAAATTAAATAGCCTAATATTTATTATTAATATTTTAGAAATATTAAATATAAATTAATAAGAGGAGTTTTATTAATATTATTATAATTATTATTATTTTAATTTCTAAAAGGTTTAGGAATTAATTTAATAATAGTATTTCATTTATTCCTAATTGATTAGGAAAGAAAATTAGTTAAAGGAGTTTAACTAATTATCCCTAATAGATTAGGAGCCCATTTAATTAAAAGAGTTTAATTAAATAAATAATACCTTATTTTAATTAAAATAGGTTACATAATATCTTTATAAGAGAGTCTTATATTAGATATGAGATATAATGTAATTCCAAGATTTGGAGAGTACACCCTTTTCTTATTCGGATAGGAAAAACTAGGGTTTGAGCCAAATCCTTCTTCTTGAAAAATTCCTCTTCCTTGGTGGATCACCCGTAGAGGCCATACACTTGGGTGACTTACATTAATCAAATGAAGGAATCTACCCTTAGATTCAAGGAGATCATGAAGAAGTAGGAGGTGAACTTCGTGCACGAGGAAGCTCGCTTTACACAAGGGTATGATTTCATAATTTCTTATCCTTCGCTTTAATTAATAATATGCATAAAGGATGATCCGGGTAATTGGTTTGAGAAAATTTTAAAATCGATTTTATCTCGCTTAAGCTACGCTTTTGCAATTTGATTGCTATTCGATTTTCACGAAAAACCTAACATTAAAAGGTTTTATCTTCGTGAGTTAAAGACCCAATCGCAGGAATTGTTAGACATCGGCTTTATTCGTCCTAGTACTTCTCCTTGGGGTGCTCCTGCTCTATTCGTGAAGAAGAAAGAAAGATGGGAGTATGCGACTTTGTATTGATTATCGGAGTTGAATCATGTCACCATCAAAAATAGGTATCCATTGCCACGTATTGATGACCTGCTTACAAGTTGCAAGGAGCCAAATTCTTTTCAAAGATTGATCTTCGCTCGGATATCACCAATTGAAGATTAGAACCACGACATTCCAAAGACGGCTTTTCGAAACTCCGAGACGGGCATTATGAATTCCTAGTCATGTCCTTTGGATTGACTAATGCTCCTCGCCGCCTTCATGGATATGATGAACCGAGTATTCAAGGAATATTTAGATCACTTTGTGGTCGTCTTTATTGATGACATCCTTATTTATTCCAAAAGCCGTGAAGATCATGAGCAACACTTGAGTTCGACACTCCAAAAGCTTCGTGAATATAAGCTTTATGACAAGTTGAAGAAATGCGAGTTCGGCTTCAAGAAGTAGCATTCCTTGGGCACGGTATCAAGTCATGGAATATCTGTTGACCCAAAAAAGATTGAAGCTATTCAAAGTCGGGAACAACCTAAATCGATGGACCGAAGTACGTAGCTTTCTCGGTTTAGTTGGTTATTATCGGAGATTCGTGGAAGGATTTTCTCGAATCGCTACTCCATCGACTCAAATTGACTCGAAAAGATACAAAGTTCGGTTGGAGCGAAGAATGTGAGAAGAGTTTTCAAGAACTCAAGAGGAGACTTATTTCAAAGACTGCTCGACAATACCATCCGCTCGGAGGATTTGTCATCTACAAAGTGATGCTTCTGCAAAGGGTTGGGATGTGTTCTCATGCAACATGGAAAAGTTATAGCCTATGCCTCGCGATGACAACTCAAAGAATATGAGTGGAATTATCCTACTCATGATCTAGAGTTATTAGCACTTAAAATTTGGAGGCATTACTTGTATGGGGAGAAAGTGGAGATCTTTACTGATCATAAAAGCCTCAAATATTTCTTCACTCAAAAGGAACTCAACATACAAATGACGTTGGCTTGAATCGGGAAGATTATGATTATACCATCCTATACCATCCTCGGAAAGTTTAACGTGGTAGGCGATGATTGAGTAAAGATCATATGCAAGTACGAAAAGTGCGTTATTGTCAACGCAAAGGCCCATTTTGTGTGACTTGCAAAGGATGGAGATAGAGTTAAAGACTCTGTGGACGATGTGATGATAGCGAGTATACGAGTAGAACCGACTTTAATCGATAAAGTTAAAGTCGCTCGAAAGCTACGCACTCCAGAGTCGATGCGTATGAGGAAGAAAGTGCAAGAAGGTGCTATCCGGAAGCAAGAATCGATGAAGAAGGAATACTTGAGTCAACTCCGCACTTTGTGTTCCTAACGACCTTGATTTAAAGTATAATATCATGATGGAGGCGCACAACACACCATTTGCAATCCATCTCGAGTACCAAATGTATCGTGATATTATATTCGCCATACATTTTGGTGGAGCAATAAGAAGAGAGAGATAGCGCTGCTTATCTCAAGGTGTCTAACTTGTCAACGAGTTAAAGCGAGCATCAAGTACCAAAAGGTCCATTACAACCACTTGAAATTCTAGAATGGAAGTGGGAGCACATTACCATGGATTTCGCACTGGCCTTCCTAAGGTTTCTCAAGGCATAGATGCGATTTGGGTCATTGTTGATAGATTGACCAAGTCTCATTTCATTCTTACCGATACGAGAAACTTATACACTTGAACGCCTTGCTCAGATGTACATAAACGAGATTGTAAGATCGCATGGTATGCCGATATCCATAGTTTCCGATCGAGACCCAAGATTCACTTCACGATTTTGGGTTAGTTTGCAAAAAGCTATGGGCACAGACTTTACGATTTAGCTTCGGATATCATCCTCGGACGACGGACAATGGAGAGGACTATTCAAACTCTTGAAGATCTATTAAGACTCGTGGTCCTTGATTTCAAGGGAGTTGGGACAAGTTCTTACCATCGGTGGAGTTTTCCCTACAACAACGCTTATCAAGCAAGTATCGGCATGGCTCCATTCAAGCGTTGTATGGAAGAAAGTGTCGTTCTTCAAGATGCTCGGGATGAGGTGGGTGAAGCAACGTTGTTGGGACCGGAGTTGGTACGTATGACTACTTTTAAAAGATTTAAACGATCCGACAACGATAAAAACCTCACAAAATCGACAAAAGAGTTATCTTGATCTTCATCGAAAGGACGTGGAATTCGATATAGAGATCATGTGTTGTTATTAAGAGTCAGAAGACCCTAATTTCGAGGGCGTAAATTTATAAATAAAGATGAATTTTTTTCTATAAATATTATTTTAAATATTATGGAATAAATTTGATATAATGTTATAGTTAGGGTAATATTTATAAATTTTGCAAAGTAAGCAAGTTGTTATAAAATATTCGTTTGGTCTGGGAATATTCTTTTTGTTTGGGAATATTCGTATTTACTACTCAATCATCGGTGGACCCTTATTAACTAAGTATTGTCGTAGTTAGAAAACGACAAAATTATCTTTCTATAAAAATAACTACGAGGTGTTACCGTTAAAACCGCTGAACTACCCTATGGTAAAAGTACAAAGAATACGCGTGGTCGCATAAGAGTACACTACAGATTGATTATCGATGCTTACGTGAGAAGTCACTTAGCTATACTCAATTATCACTACAAAGAATTGTCGATCATATCTCTTATATTATCGATTCAATTATTGTCACAAGATCATCTCAGATAATATGTTATATTATTAATCAATAATTGAAACGACAAGTTAAAAATGATTAATAATTGTTGAAAGATTAAATATGTGTTGATTAAAAAATAAAATGATTTGTGGTAATATTTATTCAATCCTCGATGTATATAAAGAGTCTCATATGAGACGCTTTGTGGTAAGTTTGATTATTTTATGGGGGCCCATATGTCATCATCTAAGAGTCTCAATCATCAATAGTAATTACCTTTGTGAATAGTAATTACCTTTGTGAATAGTAATTACCTTCACAATAGTATTTACCTTCGCAATAGTACCTTACCTTCAATAATAATTACCTTCTTCAATAGTATTTACCTTCGCAATAGTATTTACCTCAATAAGATTTACGTCAATAGTATTTACCTTCACAATAGTAATTACCTTCACCATAGTAATAGTAATTACCTTCTTCAATAGTAATTACCCTTCTCGTAAATAGTAGTTGTCCATTCAATATTACCAAGAGTTAATCGCCTTCTGTTGTTCCAAAGGTTAATTACCCTTCAAAAATAGTAGTTGTTCTTCAATATTACCAAGAGTCATTTTGACCTTCATTCAGACACTCAAGAGCCACCCCGCTTTTTCTATAAATAGAAAGCTCATTCCTTCATTATTTCTTACGAATTCATCAAACTCTGTAGAGAGAAACTATAGAGAGAAAGAAGAAAAAGTATTCTCGCTACTTCACTTTTCCAATATTCAGCTTCTTCTAAGGTAGGGAATATTATTTGTCAGACCGTAAGGGTGTTATTCTTTCTTATTCATGAAGAGAACTGCTGTTATTCCATTTCTTATTATTCTCTTGAATAACTCAGATACGCTGGTATTACCCTATACTTGGTGACATTCTTCTATTATTTTATTATTCCGTTGAAACATCCTCGTCATGTGGTTTTTACACCTGACCGGTTCCGCCTTTATTATTATTCTCGTTTAATATCCTGTCTCGTGTTTTACACCGCACTGGGTTCCCATTTTTTTATTCCGCCTTTATTATTCTCGTTTAATATCCGTTGAACATACCCGACCGGGTTCCATCATTTATTATTCCGTTTCATTTATTATTCTCGTTGAACATCCCGCTTGCGGTGAATTTCACCCGACCGTTCCGTTATTATTATTCTCGTTGAATAACTCGCCTGCAAGGCTTATCGCATCGCATGCACGGGTGATTTCTTTTGTTATTCCATTCTTTATTATACCCAAATTGGTTAAAACTTTGACTTCTATACTCCATGAAATTAGTAGAATATCCTCGATATTTGCGCTTTCATCCAAAGATCTTTCATGGAAATATTCTTCCGATCATTCTTGAATTTTACTCTACAAAACAAAGATTATCGTCGACAATTTGACGTTAATAATTCCCGGATAAAATAATTCTTGAACTTGTTTTATCAATTCTTATATCATTGTCATCATCCTCATGTTTATATTATGTTGAAAGTCATCTCGTGGCTCAGTAGTGCATAGATGGACTTGGTATGATTACGACCAGAGACTATTCTGCGTGTAATCATGACCGTAATGTTACAAATGATGTGATGAAAGTCATCTCGTGGGCCCAGAAAGTATGTAGATGGACTTGGTATGATTATGACCAGAGACTATTCTAAAATCATGACCGTAATGTTACAAATGATGTGATAAAAATCCTCAAAGGGTCAGAAGTGCATGGATGGATAATTGTTGGCATGATCATGACCATTAATGAATACAAAACTATTCTCGCCCGTAGTGCATGAATAATTGTGGTCGCGATACTAAAGAATATCCTCGGCCGTAGAAAGTGTGGGTGATTCGATGATGTGGAATATTTATTAAAGTCGAGTCTCAAATATAATAAAGTGATGAAAAACTTTTAAATCATAAAAGATAGTAGATTTTATTTTCTATTCGACTTTTTTAATGGATCACTGGTTCCGCTCAGTAGTTAAACTTGATGTTCATTATATTTTATCGCTTTAACATCACAGAGGCTAATGATAATTTATTCTCGCATTATCTTAGTCATAATATTTCATCGAAGCTAGTTGAGCTCACCCTTTCTTTCACCGTTTCTTCGTGAAATGAGAATATAGCCGGGACGAGCCTGGGAACTGAGAGTAATGGTCCGTAGGATAAGATTAGTAGTCCCTCACTATTCGTGAAATAAAGGTGATAATAATTGTAATGAGGACTCTTTTTGAGTTTGTATAATATCTAGTAGATAATATTTGTATTCAAACTCACGCTTTATGTCGATTGCATACCTACGCTTATATTAGTAAGTCAGATTTAAATTTCAGACTACGTATCCGACTACCCAAGATGGGTGATGTATACCTAATTTTGGGGGCGCCACAACAGTATCGTAGCTTAGGATACGATCCCCGCTAAGATGTGAGAATAGTACTAGGAGGGGAGAGACGGGAATACCTTCGCTAGTATTTACCTACCTAAGTTTACGTGCTATTTTATTGGTCGGCTCACGTAATATAGAGATAATTTGTTACACGTCAATTAACCTTTTGTTTTGTGGCAAGATTCAAAAATGACATCCGAGAATGTTGAGAATAAGAATGGAGCACAAAGCGATCGCCGATTCACCACATATCAATAATCGTGATAATGTGCATCGTGAAGGCGACAATCCTCATGCAAACAACAACACCGACCAAATGATGAATGATCAAATGTTCAGAGGCTTTATGCAATTTATGCAACAAAGAAAGCGAGAGCGACTCTCGCCCAAAACGTAGGTGGAAACACGGAAAACTCTCAAGCGGTCACCGCTAAACAATTCAAGGAGCCGGGACCACCGAGTTTAAGGGAGAGCCAAAACCACTTCGCTAAGCATGGATAAAGCAGATTACCAAGATATTTGATGTCTTGGGATGCTCCGAGGAGCAAAAGGTTCCTTTCACGCTTTTATGTCATGCGAGAGGCAGACATCGGTGGGAATCGGTAAACGACTCAACCCATCAGATCAAGATATCTTGGGAGAAGTTCCAGAGTCGTTTCACGACAAATACTTTCCGAAAGTATTCGCCATACGGAAGGAGGTGGAGTTTATCAAGTCGAACAAAACAATACGACCGTGTCGCAATACGAGGCAAAATTTCATGAGTTATCACTATCATATTCCCCACTGGTGGATAATGAAGAGAGAATGGCGCGAATGTTTTTAAGAGGTTTGAAGTCGAGATACGCCAACATCTTATTTCTCATAAACCGTGTTTCAGATTCGATGTTGTAAAATAGGGCTCATTAGTGGAGCGCGATAACGAGTCAACGCAACTAAAAGAGAGCAAATTAAAAAATTATAATACCAAATGAGTAGTCATCGGGCTTAAGGACAACAAGCGTGAGGAATCAACAGCCGGATATGGTAACCACTTCTGCAGGTAATCAGTACAAAACAATAAGAATGGACATTTCAAGAAAAGGAGATTCAACAATGATGGAAAGACGCCAAAGACCAAAGACCCGTTGTTAAGGAAGGAGAAAGACCACCTATCATATGCTTCAAATGCGAGAGAGGGACACATCATCCGAATCAAACCTATGCCGCCATCAAGCATGTTATAATTGTGGAAGAGAAGGTCACTTAGCTCGATTTTGTCGCCATCAAGACAAATTCAACTAGGATGGAGGCACCAAAGGCCGCTCCGTAAAAGTCAAAACCTAGAAGTAAGCAAGGAGAGCGCTTTGTCAGTGACCTCCCAGAGAGCAAGGAACCCGAATGAGGTCATCACGTAAGCTTATCATAAACTCTAATGAAGTCTATACTTTATTTGATACCGGTTCTACCCATTCTTTTATTTCTCCTACTTGCGCCATCGATTAAATTTGACCGAGAGAAATTAGACTTTGACTTATCTGTGGAAACTCCGCTGGGAGAAACCTTCATTACATCCACTCGCTTATAAGTCTTGTTTGGTTCAAATCGGCACTTCACATTACCCGTCGATCTTATTTCATTAAAAATACTTGCATTTGACGTGATTCTAGGGATTGATCGTTAACTACTTATCATGCAAAAATTGATTGTTTTCGTAAGGTCATAGCTTTCATATTCCTAATCAACCTATTATGCTAATTCAAACGACCAAACCATTAAAATCAATCACGGCCATCTCAAGCCATAAAGCTATTCGCTTATTGAAAAACGGATGTCAAGCTTTCTTAGCTCATGTCACAGATTTAAACAAAAATACGCCGCTTTTGAACGATATTTCTATTGTTAATAAATTTCCGACGATTCCCAAGAACTTCCCCGCCTACTACCCCGTGAGCGTGAAATTGAATTTTGTATCGACCTTGAACCCAGATAAAACCTATTTCCAAAGCCCCATATCGAATGGCTCCTATCAACTTCGTGAGTTAAAGACCCAACCGCAGGAATTGTTAGACATCGGCTTTATTCGCCCTAGTACTTCTCCTCGGGGTGCTCCTGCTCTATTCGTGAAGAAGAAAGATGGGAGTATGCGACTTTGTATTGATTATCGGAGTCAATCATGTCACCATCAAAAATAGGTATCCATTGCCACGTATTGATGACCTGCTTAACCAACAGCAAGGAGCCAAATTCTTTTCAAAGATCGATCTTCGCTCCGATATCACCAATTGAAGATTAGAACCACCGACATTCCAAAGACGGCTTTAACTCCTAAGACGGCATTATGAATTCCTAGTCATGTCCTTTGATCGACTAATGCTCCGCCGCCTTCATGGATATGATGAACCGAGTATTCAAGGAATATTTAGATCACTTTGTGGTCGCTTTATCGATGACATCCTTATTTATTCCAAAAGCCGTGAAGATCATGAGCAACACTTGAGGTCGACACTCCAAAAGCTTCGTGAATATAAGCTTTATGCCAAGTCAAGAAATGCGAGTTCGTCAAGAAGTAGCATTCCTCGGGCACGTGGTATCAAGTCATGGAATATCCGCTGACCCAAAGAAAGATCAAGCTATTCAAAGTCGAACAACCTAAATCAAATGACCAAGTACGAGCTTTCTTCTGCTTAATGGTTATTATCGGAGATTCGTGGAAGGATTTTCTCGAATCGCTACTCCATCGACTCAAATTTACTCGAAAAGATACAAAGTTCTATTGAGCGAAGAATGTGAGAAGAGTTTTCAAGAACTCAAGAGGAGACTTATTTCAAAGACTGCTCGACAATACCATCCGCCTTGAGGGATTTGTCATCTACAAAGATGATGCTTCTGCAAAGGGTCGGGATGTGTTCTCATGCAACATGGAAAAGTTATAGCCTTATGCCTCATGACAACTCAAAGAATATGAGAGGAATTATCCTACTCATGATCTAGAGTCAAGTAATGTTGTTTTCAGACTTAAAATTTGGAGGCATTACTTGTATGGGGAGAAGTGGAGATCTTTACTTGATCATAAAAGCCTCAAATATTTCTTCACTCAAAAGGAACTCAACACGCGACAACGACGCTGGCTTGAATCTGCTGAAAGATTATGATCATACCATCCAATACCATCCTCGAAAAGCGAACGTGGTAGCCGACGATCGAGTAGAAGATCATATGCAAGCACGAAAAGCGTTATTGTCAACGCAAAGGCCCATTTTGTGTGACTTGCAAAGGATGGAGATAGAGTTAAAGACCTGGACGCATGTGATGATAGCGAGTATACGAAAGTAGAACCGACTTTAATCGATAAAGTTAAAGTCGCTTTCAAGCTACGCACTGAGTCGATGCGTATGAGGAAGAAAGTGCAAGAAGGTGCTACGCCGAAGCAAGAATCGATGAAGAAGGAATACTTCGAGTCAACTCCGCACTTTCAGTGTTCCTAACGACCCCGATTTAAAGTATAATATCATGATGGAGGCGCATAACACACCATTTGCAATCCATCTCGGGAGTACCAAAATGTATCATGATATTCGCCATACATTTTGGTGGAGCAATATGAAGAGAGAGAGATAGCGCCGCTTATCTCAAGGTGTCTAACTTGTCAACGAAGTTAAAGCGAGCATCAAGTACCAAAAGGTCCATTACAACCACTTGAAATTCCGAATGGAAGTGGGAGCACATTACCATGGATTTCATTACACGGCCTTCCTAAGGTTTCTCAAGGCATCGATGCGATTTGGGTCATTGTTGATAGATCGACCAAGTCTCCGCTTCATTTTCTTACCGACACGAGAAACTTATACACTTGAACGCCTTGCTCAGATGTACATAAACGAGATTGTAAGATCGCATGGTATGCCAGTATCCATAGTTTCGATCGAGACCCAAGATTCACTTCACGATTTTGGGTTAGTTTGCAAAAAGCTATGGGCACAGATTTCACGATTTAGCTCTAAGATATCATCCTCGCATCTTTGACGGACAATGGAGAGGACTATTCAAACTCTCAAGATCTATTAAGACTCGTGTCCTTGATTTCAAGGAGTTGGGACAAGTTCTTACCATCGGTGGAGTTTTCCTACAACAACAGCTTATCAAGCAAGTATCGGCATGGCTCCATTCAAGCGCCAGATGGAAGAAAGTGTCGCTTCTCCAAAGATGTCGATGAGGTGGGTGAAGCAACGTTGTTGGGACCGAGTTGGTACGTATGACTACTTTTAAAAGATTCAAACGATCCGACAACGATAAAAACCTCACAAAATCGATAAAAGAGAGTTATGTCGATCTTCATCGAAAGGACGGAATTCGATATAGAGATCATGTGTTGTTAAGAGTCGCTCCATGGAAAGGAGTTACAAGATTTGGAAAGAGAGGAAAACTTAATCCTCGATTCATCTATTCCCATTTTAATCCTCGATCGAGTAGGAACTGCGGCCTATAGACTCGCTTTTACCGCCAAATATATCTCGTGTTCATAACGCTTTTCACATATCCATGTTACGTAAATATGTGAAAGACCCGAACCATATTATCGAAGTTAAACCGATTTAAATAGCTAAAGATTTGACGTATGAAGAGGTTCCCTGCTCAAATTTTGATAAGAAGGAACATATTCTACGCCCAAGGTTATACCTCAAGTCAAAGTTTTGTGGAGGAACCACGATGTCGAGGAAATGACTGGGAGTTAGAATCAAATGAAATCAAGGTATCCTTACCTCTTCGATATACCGTGTACGCACTCCTAATTTCGAGGGCTAAATTTCATAAGAAGGGAGGTCAGAAGACCCCAAATTTTTATAAATAAAGATGAATTTTCTATAAATATTATTTTTGAATATTATGGAATAAATTTGATATAATGTTATAGTTAGGGTAATATTTATAAATTTTGCAAAGTAAGCAAGTTGTTATAAAATATTCGCTTTGGTTCGGGGAATATTCTTTTGTTTGGGAATATTCGTTTACTACCAATCATCAGGGACCCCATTAACTAAGTATTGTCGTAGTTAGAAAAACGACAAAATTATCTTTCTATAAAAATAACTACGAGGTGTTACCGTTAAAACTGTTGAACTACCCTATGGTAAAAGTACAAGAATACGCTGTGGTCGCATAAGAAGACACTAGTATTGATTATCGATGCTTACGTGAGAAGTCACTCACTACTATACTCAATTATCACTACAAAGAATTGTCGATCATATCTCTTATATTATCGATTCAATTATTGTCACAAGATCATCCGTCATAATATGTTATATTATTAAATCAATAATTGAGACGACAAGTTATAAATGATTAATAATTGTTGAAAGATTAAATATGTGTCGATTAAAAATAAAATGATTTGTGGTAATATTTATTCAATCCTCGATGTATATAAAGAGTCTCATATGAGACGTTTGTGGTAAGTTTGATTATTTTATGGGGGGCCCATATGTCATCATCTAAGAGTCTCTTCACAATAATAGTAATTACCTTTTGTGAATAGTAATTACCTTTGTGAATAGTAATTATCTTCACAATAGTATTTACCTTCACAATAGTAATTACCTTCTTCAATAGTAATTACCTTCTTCAATAGTATTTACCTTCAATAATAGTATTTACCTTCGTCAATAGTAATTACCTTCACAATAGTAATTACCCCTTCGCAAATAATAAGTTGTCCATTCAATATTACCAAGAGTTAATCGCCTCTTTTTGTTCCAAAGGTTAATTACCCTTCAAAAAATAGTAGTTGTCTCTTCAATATTACCAAGAGTCATTTTGACCTTTTCATTACACCAAGAGCCACCCTCGCTTTTTCTATAAATAGAAAGCTCATTCCTTCATTATTTCTTACGAATTCATTGAAACTCTGAGAGAGAAACTATAGAGAGAAAGAAGAAAAGTATTCTCGCTACTTCACTTTTCCAATATTCATTTCTTCTAAGGTAGGGAATATTATTTGTTGTACTCGTAAGGGGTGTTATTCTTTCTTATTCATGAAGAGAACTGCTTATTCCATTTCTTATTATTCTCGTTGAATAACTCAGATACGCTGCTCCCCTATACTTGGTGATATTCTTCTATTATTCTATTATTCCTGTCTGAAACATCCTTACACCGACCGGTTCCGCCTTTATTATTATTCTTCTTTGAACATCCGTGTTCAATTTTTACATTTTTATTATTCCGCCTTTTTTATTATTCTCGCTTTAATATCCTTTGCTCCGTGTGGTACGGGTTACGCCTTTTATTATTCGGTTCCACCATTTATTATTCCGCATTTATTATTCTCATTGAACATCCTGCTTGCAAATTTCACCGACCGTTCCGTTATTATTATTCTCTGAAATAACTCGCCTGTCAAGCGGTTTATCGCATGCATGGTGATTTCTTTTGTTATTCCATTCTTTATTATACCCAAATTGGTTAAAACTTTGACTTCTATACTCCATGAAATTAGTAGAATATCCTCGATATTTGCGGCTTCATCCAAAGATCTTTTCATGGAAATATTCTTTCCGATCATTCTTGAATTTTACTCTACAAAACAAAGATCATGTCGACAATTTGACGTTAATAATTCCCGGATAAAATAATTTTTGAACTTGTTTTATCAATTCTTATATCATTGTCATCATCCTCATGTTTATATTATGTTGAAAGTCATCTCGTGGCAGAAGTCATAGATGGACTTGGTATGATTATGACCAGAGACTATTCGCAAATCATGACCGTAATGTTACAAATGATGTGATGAAAGTAATCACACAGAGTGCATAGATGGACTTGGTATGATTATGACCAGAGAGACTATTCGTGTAATCACGACCGTAATGTTACAAATGATGTGATAAAAATCCTCAAAGGGTCAGAGTATCGATGGACAAATATTGGCATGATCATGACCATTAATGAATACACAACTATTCTCGCCCAGAGTGCATGAATAATTGTGGTCGTGATACTAAAGAATATCCTCGGCCAGAAAAAGCGGGTGATTCGATGATGTGAATATTTATTAAAGTCGAGTCTCAAATTATAACAAAGATGAAAAACCTTTTAAAATCATAAAAGATAGTAGATTTTATTTTCTACTTGACTTTTTAATGGATCATTGGTTCCACCAGTAGTTAAACTTGATGTTCATTATATTTTATCGCTTAACATCATTGTAGGCTAATGATAATTTATTCTGCATTATCTTAGTCATAATATTTCTTATCGAGCTAGTTGAGCTCACCCTTTCTTTCACCGTTTTTCTTCGTGAAATGAGAATATAGCCGGGACGAGCCTGTGAACGGAGTAATGGTCCGCAGGATAAGATTAGTAGTCCTCACTATTCTCGTGAAATAGTGTGATAATAATTGTAATGAGGACTCTTTTGAGTTTGTATAATATCTAGTAGACAATATTTGTATTCAAACTCACGCTTTATGTCGATTGCATACCTACTTATATTAGTAAGTTGTATTTAAATTCGCACTATGTATCCGACTACCCAAGATGGGTGATGTATACCTAATTTTGGGGCATCACAATGATATCGTAGCTTAGGGATATGATCCCGGCTAAGATGTGAGAGTAGTACTAGGAGGGAGAGAGACGGGAATACCTTCGCTAGTATGACCTACCTAAGTTTTATGTATATTTTATGGGTCCACGAATATAGAGATAATTTGTTACATGTCAATTAACCTTTTGTTTTGTGGCGATGTCTCAAAAATGACATCCGAGAATGTTGAGAATAGCAATGGAGCACAAAGCGATCGTTGATTCACCACATATCAATAATCGTGATAATGTGCATCGTGAAGGCGACAATCCTCATGCAAACAACAACACCGACCAAATGATGAATGATCAAATGTTCGTGAGGCTTTATGCAATTTATGCAACAAAGAAAGCGAGAGTGACTCATTTCCAAAACGTAGGTGGAAACACGGAAAACTCTCGGCGGCCACCGCTAAACAATTCAAGGAGCCGGGACCACCGGAGTTTAAGGAGAGCCAAAACCGGATAAAGCAGATTACCAAGATATTTGATGTCTTGGGATGCTCCGAGAAGCAAAAGGTTCCCTTCTTGCGCTTTTATGTTGCGCGAGAGGCAGACATCGGTGGAAATCGGAAAACGTACTCAACTCTTTGTCTCAAGATATCTTGGGAGAAGTTCCAGAGCTATTCAACGACAAATACTTTCCCGAAAGTATTCGCCACATGGAGGTGGAGTTTATCAAGTTGGAACAAAACAATATGACCGTGTCGCAATACGAGGCAAAATTTGCGAGTTATCACTTGTTTATATCCCACTCGTGGATAATGAAGAGAGAATGGCGCGAATGTTTTTAAGAGGTTTGAAGCTGGAGATACGTCAACATCTTATTTCTCATAAACTGTGTTTGTATTCTGATGTTGTAAATAGGGTTCAGTTAGTGGAGCGCGATAACGAGTCAACGCAACTAAAAGAACCTAAATATTGAAATGGTCATAACTTGCTCATTTTAAGTCAGAATGAGCTCATTTTTGGACAGCAGGTTCTTTATACCATATACTTTTATGTCCTAAAAGGCCTGAATTTTTCTTTCAAATTAAGTGGCCGAAACAGCCCCTTCAAATTTTGGACAGCAACTTTTATGCAATTTCCAGCATTTACATCCTTTACTAAAATCAGTCCACACAAAAATTTACAACCTCTTTTCCAGTGATTCCACTTGGATAAGTTAGGTAACTCATAGATCTAACTCTTGGACTTGACCACACTCAAAAATTCAAAATATAATAGGAGATATGGTCAATTGAATTTCATGTTACGCTTTTACCAAAATCTAATTTTCAACCCTTTGTGATTTCTAAGAAACTTTCATGTTTTCACATAATAACCAACATAACTCATCATAACACTTACTAATACTTCATATACCCATGATTTTCATCAATCCAATGCTTTTATTATGACTCTCATCATAATCAACGTAAACAAATATTTTTCACAATTTAATAAGGAATGAATACAAAGGATCATTCACCATGCATGTGGCAATCCACATGAGGCAAAGTTATTCCAATGTAATAATAAAGAATGGAATAATAGAAGGATTCACCATGCATGTGATAGAGACCGCATGCATGAGTTATTCCCAATGAATAATAAATAACGAAAACCAGTCGTGTGAAATTCACAATCGACAGATATTTCAACAAAATAATAAATGCGAATAATAAGTAATAGAACCGTGTCGTAAAATTCACAATCGACAAGATATTTCAATGTAATATTAAATGCGAATAATAAGTAATGGAACCAGTCGTGAAATTACACCAACAGATATATTCTACGAATATTAAAGAATGGAATAATAGAAGAATTTCACCACGTATGCGTTATTTTGCATTTACAGTTATTCCAACATAATAATAAAGAATGGAATAATGTAAGAAGATCACCAAGTATAGGTAAACCGCATATACATGTTATTCCACCAAGTATAGGTAAAACCACAAGACATCTGGGTATTATTCCAATGTAATAATAAAGAATAGAATAACAGAAGGATTTCACCAAGTATAGGGGATTTCACGTATACAGGTTATTCCAACAGAATAATAAAGAATGGAATAACAGAAGTTCTCTTCATGAATGCAAAAGAAATAATACCCCTTACAGGTACAACAAATAATATCCCTTACCTTAGAATAAAGCTGGATACTAGAATAGAAATGTAGCAGACTTCTCTTCTTCTTTCTCTTTATAGATTTTCTCTCTATAGCTTCTCTCTATAATTTCTCTCTATAATAATTGCTCTATAGCTTTGGTGAATTGGTGAGAAATGAAGGAAGAATGAGCTTCTATTTATAGGAAAACATAGTTTCGATAATTGCACGTTTTGGGGCTCGAAAAATTACAGTACAATACCTCCAACATTTCTTTCATTTTATAATTCAGTCATCCAAGTATTATCAAACTTGCACCAACTCTCCTAATAGTAAATCATGTGAATCAATAGTAAAATCATGTGACTCAATAGTAAATCATGTGACTCAATAGTACTAAGCATGTGAAAAATTAATTACAATACAATACCTCCATCTATATCTCTATCTTTAACTTAGTCATGCAAGTATCATCAATCTTGCACCAACTCCCCTAATAGTAAGTGAATGTGACTCAATAGTACACACATGTGAATAAATAGTTATATAAGCATGTGAATTAGTATCAACTAATTGCTCATTTATTCGATAACTTACCCGATTTATCAATATAACCCTCAGACATCAATTATCATCGGAATAAATATCAATTTTCACTAACACAAACAATTCCAACACAATAAAACTATTTTTATCAAAAATATAAATTTTGAAATTTCAAAGTTTGATTTTTCCCGAAAAAGTCAATTGTTGACTTTTTGACCAAATAGTAAAAATCGGAAAATTTTGTGTTTACAGTCTATTTTTACTAATTTCATCATTCCGAACTCAATTATCACGTCCGCGTCTCCAAATTCAACTCCGAGCACAACTTCAATTTCAATAACATTCATCATTAATATCATAACTCACAATATTTAACAACCAGGTCGTTCCCAGGAAAGAGGGGGCTTTCCAATAAGGATTTCTCCCTATTGGCGCGCAATTAGGTGACCAAACCTCTCATTTGCAAAACTTCTAGACATTATAAATATTGTAATTTAATAATATTAATAACTTTGTCGTCTCAATTATTGATTTAATAATATATCATATTATGCAGATGATACTGTGACAATAATCGAATCAATAATATGATAGATATGATGCAGTAATTACTGTAGCAATAATTGAGTATAACTGAGTGACTTCTTACGTAAGCATCAATAATCAATACCATGTGCTACTATGCAACCACGCATATTACTGTACTTTTACTACCGGGTAGTTCAACAGTTTTAATGGTAAAACCCCCGCCGTTATTTTCATAAAATATTTTTGTCATTTTCTAACTACGACAATACTTCCGTTGTGGGGTCTACCAATGATTGTGCCATCGTACGGATATTCCCGATAAAAAGAATATTCCCTGACCAAACGAATATAATATGACAACTTGCATACTTTGCAAAATTTATAAATACTACCCACAACTATAATATTATATCAAATCCACACCATAATATTTAAAAATTTTAATTCGAGAAAATTGAATATTTATTCATAAAATCTGGGGTCTCACACCTTTGGTAGAGTCTCCATCACAAATCGTAGAGTCACCAAGCCCCAACATCTAAACACAGGCCCCTCCTTCAGATATACCCTCCTCATCGAGCAATGAATGCTTCAATCTTGAACTTGCTCTCTACTCACTGAAAAAACAATTCAACAATACACCACTTTCCTCGTCTAAACTTCCCCAATTGGATGAAATTCTTTCAGAATTATCCACAAAAGTTAATTTGTCAGCTATGTCTGAAAAGGTGATCAAGGAATTGGATGAGAGTCTTGAGGATCATACTACACTGATACAGCGAAGACTGACCTCCCTAATCAATGCTGCAAACAACATTCCCAGCTCCTTGAGCTCTGAACTGTCTAAATCACTCAAAGCGATTATCAAAGAAATGCTACAAAGCATAAAAGACAGGGACGATATTCACTTCCTCGCAGCTAAAAGACATCGGGATGCTGTCTTGATTCTACATAAAACTCAAGAATCTCAGAACCAGCAGAAGATACAGAGCATTCAAAATCTTTAGACAGCTGTCAAAGAATTTTAACAATTCTATGTTAGCAGCGGCCAATGTGACGCCCCCAAAATTAGGTGGTCATCGGCCATCTTGAGTCACCAAATATATGGTACAAAATACAAATAAAAATATAATTATACAGCTGTCATGTAAAATACGACAAAACATATGCTGTGAGTTTTAATACAAATATTGTCATCTAGACAATATCTATACCCAATGGAGTCCTCATTACATTTATTGTCACACTATTTAACAGAATAGTGAGGACTACTAATGCTATCATCTGGATCGTCACTTCGTTCCCCGACTCGTCCCAGCTATATTCTCATTTCCGTAAAAGAAACTGGATATAAGAGTAGGGAAGTAGTAGAATACTTTTCTTCTTCTATAGATTTTCTCTCTATAACTTCTCTCTATAATTTCTCTCTATAATAATTGCTCTATAGCTTTGGTGAATTGGTGAAAAATAAAGGAAGAATGAGCTTCTATTTATAGAAAAATATAGTTTCGATAATTACACGTTTTGGGGCTCGGAAAATTACAGTACAATACCTCTAACTTTTCTTTCATTTTTAATTCAGTCATCTAAGTATTATCAAACTTGCACCAACTCCCCTAATAGTAAATCATGTGATTTAATAGTAAATCATGTGAACAAATAGTTCTAGACATGTGAAAATACGAATTACAGTATAGTACCTCCATCTATACCTCCATTTTTAACTTAGTCATGCAAGTATTATCAATCTTGCACCAACTTCCCTAATAGTACATGAATGTGACTCAATAGTATTAGGTTTGTAATATTCAAGAACGCAATCAAATTGCAAAAAAATTCTAAACGTAAAAAAGTCGAAAATCGTAGTTTAAAAAATTTACAAACCATATACCCTGATCACCCTTTATGCACAATTATTAATTAAACGAAAAAGATAAAGAATAAAATCATACCCTTGAAGATCGAGCTTCCTCGTGTACAAGTTCACCTCCAAATCCTTTCGCTCAACTTGAATCCACCGGTTTTGTTCCTTCCTTTGATCAACGTTAGCCACCCAAATGTTTGGCCTCTCTGAGGTGATCCACCAAGAAAGAAAAAAGATTCAAGAGATGGTGTATTTGGCTCAAACCCTAGTTTTCTATCTCTATAGAAAAAAGGGTGTACTCTCCAACAAATTGGAATTATGTCGTTGTTGTAAAAAGTCAACAACCCCCACCACCCATAATAAGACTCCTCTTATTTATAGATGTGGGCAACCCACCTTAACAATTAAGGAATTGGGATTTATTTAATTAATTAAATTCTTTTATTAATTAAGCTCCCTAATCTTATTAGGGATAATTAATTAAACTTTTAACTAATTTTCCTTCCTAATCCAATTAGGAATAAATGAGAGTACTTATATTAAATTAATTCCTAAACTCTTTTAGAAATTAAAATAATAATAATTGTAATAATATTAATAAGACTCTCTTATTAATTTATATTTAATATTTCTAAAATATTAAATAATAATATTAAGCTATTTAATTTATTCTATCACCATAGATTAAATTAAATATACTTAACATATTATTACGATTATGCCATTAACTTCTTAAATAATTATTCTTCCTTTTATGGTGTGACCCTTTAGGTTCTCCATATTAAACCTATTGTGAATAAATCAATTAGAATAATTTAATCTTATTTAAATAAATAAATTAAACAATTAATTTATTTAAATAAATAATATTTATTCTACAATAGGATAAGCCTCCCTAAATGATCAACGACTTTCCGTATAATATAGATTTCAACATTAATCATAAAAGAACCTTTGAGTAAATAGTTACCGCATAATTCAATCCTTCCACCATACAATGTCCCAATTAAATATAAGACATGGAATTACCACAAGTCTTATTTTATTTAATTATATGTATTTCGATCCTTAAATGCACAACTCTCAAATAATGCAAATTAGAAACTCCTTTCTAATTTCATTCTCGCCGCCAAGGACTACCGGGTTGTCATTTATCGAATCACATAGACATTTCTCTTCTTTTTATAAGTGGTAGATTCTTTATCGATCATACATTATCTCCATGTATAACTTATTATACCCAAGCATACCTTTTGATATACCCTAAGGGTCTTAAGGAATAAGTCAAAGTATAACTCATCATACACAAGATACTATGATGATCTCAAGTCCAAGGATTACTTCAGACTACTATCACTACAGAATTCCTATCGACAGCAAATAAAAAAACTCCATTAGGTATTCCTTAGCGAGCCACGCTCAAAGAACTTATTCTCTAATAAGCACCTACATACTTGCTTTAGTGTTCCACACAAATGATCATGAGATCAATCATCCTCATCCAATGAGCAAGCAACGATGTACTAATCTATCCTGGATTCACTAATCCCCAATTTAGTAATCCAACGATTGGGAACTATTTTAGTTTTAAGCTTTCTAAGAATTTAGATCTCATTAGAATGATCATCATCATTATTCTAAAAGCATTGCTTAAAACTACGGGTTTATCACATATTATAAAACAAAGATCATGTAGATAATTAAAAGCCTTTAATAAATTAATACTTTTTATTAATAAAAGCAAGATTGTTACAAAGTATATGCTTTATCATCAAACATGATCGGCTTGTGTACATACTACTTTCAATCTCCCACTCGCACTAAAGCCAATCGCCATGGTATCTTATACTCTTCTTCTCTAAGTGACGATTATCCCGCCGTTGGATAAGCTTTTAGTTAATGGATATGTAATGTTGTTCATGAGAGTCCACTATCTCTATAGTGATTTCCCATCTTTCAATGATTCTAATAATCAAATGAAAGTGCCACAACACATGTTTAGATCCAAGATGAGACTTAGAACTATTCCTAGTTCTCAATGAACTTTTAATCCAAACAATCAACTTGCAGCCTTCATTTATAGCTATATACTTTGTCTTTATCACTAAACCAAAGAACTCTTTTGCTTGCTTGGAACCTTTCCAATTCACCGCACCACCGCTCAAGGTAACACTTTTACCTTAAAGTGGATTTTCTCTCGCCTCTCGTCTCGTCTCTCAAAACTTGAGTCCGTTAAGCCTCTAGTTTTAATTCAGACCCACCATGAATATGATCACATCCTTAGTGCCTAAGTAAGAACTTTAAGATGTTTTTCACCGACTCATAGTGAACTTCTCCATATTACGACCGATCAACATCGTGTCTCGTATATTTCATCAGATACATGATTGTCACTCATGCGACCTCTCTTTTCGTGAGTCCGTGGGGACTATTAAGAGAGATACACTCCATAGCTCATCGACATGAGACATCTCTTGAGTTTGCCATGCTAAACGACTTTAGCATCAAATGAATATACGCTCGGGTTAAGTCGAGCATCCTCTTAAATCTATCTATATAGATTTATATCCCCAATTAAGATACTCTTCCCAAATCATTCATGGAGGAATGTTTAGACAACTTTATCTTTACCGATCAGAAGCATTGGTATGTCATTCCTTATCCGTAGTATATCAACATATAATACTAGGAATGTCACGATGCTCCCAATCGACCTTTTTGTACACACTAGGTTCATTCTTATTTTTGATAAAATCAAACTCTTTTGATTGCCTCATCAAAACGAATGTTCCATATTTGAGAAACTTGCTTCAATCCATTTCTCCGAGTGTCTACAACACTTACCTCATCGATGTAATCGATCATCATCTTCTATGATGCTGCATTCATCATCATCATCTATGATGAATCCATACCTCCTAGGTATCTTCTT
>JAINUW010000490.1:0-305507 GCA_020205615.1 Panax quinquefolius | reverse complement strand
ACCACCCCAATAATGCTTCAACCGCTGACCGCCGACTTTGAAAGTCTCCAATGGGTTTCTACCAGAGAGTTCAACGACGCCATGTGAGAAAACTCTTTTAATGGTGAATGGTCCTGACCACCTTGACTTAAGCTTGCCTGGGAACAACCTCAACCGTGAGTTGAAAAGTAGTACTGATTGCCCCGGTTCAAACGTTCTTTGCATGATTTTCTGGTCGTGCCATCTCTTGACCTTTTCCTTGTATAGCTTAGAGTTCTCGTAGGCTTGAAGTCGAAATTCATCGAGCTCGTTTAATTACAGTAGTCGCTTTTTCCCCACAACCGCCGATCAAAATTAAGTTTCTAAATCGCCCAAAGAAGCCTTGGGTTGAATAACTTCGACGGAGTAAGTGACAAGCCTTTTCGTATAGTAGTTGATATGGTGACAGACCAATCGGTGTTTTATACGCAGTCTGGTAGGCCCATAGTGAATCATCCAACCTGAGCGACCAATCCTTTTGATTCGGATTTACCACCTTTTCCAAGATTCTTTTTACTCCTGCTCAAAACCTCAACTTGTCCAATGGTTTGGGAATAATAAGTTGTAGCTACCTTATGGTTGACCCCATACTTTGCCAATAGAGTCAGAAAGCGATTTGTTGTAGAAGTGACTACCTTCATCACTAATAATAGCTCTCTCCGTGCAAATCTCATAAAAATATTCTTCTATAAGAATTTGAGAACCACTTTGGCATCGTTAGTTGGGAGGCTTCTTGGCTTCCACCCACTTGGAGACGTAATGCACTGCAAGCAAAATATACTGATTGTTAAGTGATGAATGGAATGGCCCCATGAAATCTATGCCCCATACATCAAAAATCTTAACTTCTAGAATTATTTGTATTGGCATCTCATTCCTTTTTGAAATGTTTCCCACCCTTTGACATCTATCACATGTTTTAACAAATTGGTGGGTGTCTTTAAATACTGTAGGCCAATAAAACCCTGCTTGAAGCACTTTTGTCGCTGTTCTTTCAATACCGTAATGTCCCCCATATGCAGATTAGTGACACTTATGCAGTATATTCTTCACTTCACTGTAGGGAACACATCTTCTGATCATCTTATCGGCGCACTGTTTGAATAAGTAAGGTTCATCCCACATGTACCGCTTAACGTCATGAAGAAACTTCTTTTTCTATTGTCTTGTAAGATTAGGAGGAAGAGTGTTGCTCACTAGATAATTCGTGTAGTTCGTGTACCATGGAAATTTTGTGTTTATCCCAAATAATTTCTCATTCGGGAATGACTCGTTGATTACACACTTGTCCTCTTTTGTTTATCTTGATTTTCCAAATTTAGAAAATTATCGGTGACTTGGTTCTCCATCCCATTTCTATCCTTTATTTCTAAATCAAACTCTTGTAAAAGGAGAATCCATCCGATAAGGCATGGCTTATAATCTTTTTTGAAATTAAGTACCGAATGGCCTATATAAACTACTACCTTAGTCCCAATCAAATATGCCTGTGATTTATGGAACGATACACCATGCGCAAGCAATTCCTTTTTGTGTAATTCATTTGAGTCTCCGTGAGTGTCTTACTTGCATAATATATGGCGTGAAATACCTTTTCTTGGGGTTGACCTAAAACAGCCCCAATCGCATTATCGCTTGCATCACACATTAACTCGAAAGGCATATTCCAATCGGTGCCACGATCACGGAGTTGTAGTCAACTTCTTCTTTAATAGCTCGAATGCCACTTTACACTCGTCATCAAACTTGGAAACCGAATCCTTCTCTAAAAGACTGCACAAAGGTTTTGCAATTTTAGAGAAGTCCTTTATGAATCTCCTGTAGAACCCAGCATGTCCTAGAAAACTTCTAATTCCCTTAACTGAACTCGGTGGAGGCAGTTTCTCAATTGTTTCCAACTTAGCTTTATCAACCTTCAATCCTTGAGCCGAGACTTTGTGCCCCAAAATTATACCTTCTTCAACCATAAAGTGACACTTTTCCCAGTTCAGGACAAAATTTGTGTCTATGCATCTTTGTAAAACCATTACCAAATTTTCCAAACACGCATCAAAATTATCCCCAGACAGAAAAGTCATCCATGAAGACTTCTACATTTTTCTCTACCATGTCCGAGAAGATGTCCATCATACATCGCTGGAAGGTAGCGGGTGCATTACACAAACCGAACGACATTCTCTTGAATGCGAATGTACCGTATGGGCATGTAAATGTAGTCTTCTCTTGATCTTCAGAAGCGACGACGATCTGATTATAACCTGAATATCCATCTAATAAGTAGTAGTACTCATGTCCCGCTAATCTGTCAAACATCTGATCGATAAAGGGCAAAGGAAAATGATCTTTGTTGGTCGCCTTATTCAACTTCCTATAATCCATGCAAACCCTCCAACCATTCACTGTCCTTGTCAAAATTAGCTTGTTGTATTCATTCTGAACCACAGTCATTCCTCTATTTTTTGGAACACACTGAACCAGACTGACCCACTTATTATCTGTAATCGGGTAGATGATACCCGCATCCAACCATTTCAATATTTCCTTCTTGACTACTTCTTTCATGATAGGGTTGAGGCGTCTTTGTTGTTTCACTGTCGGTTTTGCATCGTCTTCCATCAGAATTTTCTCCATGCAAAAGGATGGGCTGATTCCCTTGATATCTTCAATTGTCCATCCTATAGCCGATTTGTGGTCCCTTAGCACTCTCAGCAACTTCTCTTCATGCAATTCGTTAAGTGAAGCAGAAATAATAATAGGTAAAGAAGTAGAATTGCTTAAATACGCATACCTGAGGTGTTTAGGAAGTGGCTTAAGTTTAAGAATCGGTGGCTCCTCAAATGACGGTTTCATCCTGGTTGTGGCTTTCTCCTCCGTGTGCAATGGTTCAAAGGGTGTTTTAAATCTATTAACTCGTGGCAAGGAGTCTAACATCTGCAAGTAGTCCATAAATTCTGGATCATCGAACTCTTCATCCCCAAATAATGTCGTTTCAAATGGATCGTTAACCAAACTCTTGTTTATGTCTTCACGATAATCGGTCAATGATATCCATCCTAAAACATTCTTCTTCATCCGTAGGGAATTTCATGGCCTTAAACACGTTAAATTTTATTTCTTGATCTTGGACCCTCATAGTAAGTTCACCTTTTTGCATGTCAATGAGTGTCCTACCCATAGCCAAGAAAGGTCTCCCTAGGATAATTGGGATGTTTTTATCCTCAAAATCCAGAATAATGAAATCCGCGGGAAATATAAACTTGTCAACCTTGACCAATATGTCCTCTACAATGCCTCTCGGCTACGTAACTGACCTATCCGTCGATTGCAATGAGATGTTCGTTGGCTTTGGAGCGGGCAAACCCAATTCTGTATAAACTAATAACGGCATAAGGTTCACACTTCCCCCCAAATCACACAAACATTTGTTGAACGCCATTTCCCAATCATGTACAGAATAGTGAAACTCCCTGGATCTTTTAACTTTGGTGGCAACTTTCATTGTAAAACTGCACTACACACCTCTGTTAATGCCACTGTCTCAAAATCTTCCAACTTCTTTTTCCTCGACAAAATCCTTTTCATGAATTTCGCATAACTTGGAATTTGCTCTAGGGCTTCTGCGAACGAGATGTTAATTTGAAGTTTCTTAAAAACTTCCAAAAATTTTGCAAACTTCTTATCTAGTTTCTGATTTTGAACTCTTTACTGAAAAGGTGGGGGAGGATAGACAACTAGTTCGTTAAACTGGTTTTCTCTTTTCCACTTGTTTTTCTTCCCCGCCGACCTTTACCATTTGTATTTTCACTATCTCTCTCTCAACCTCCTTTGTAGCCAATTTCTCGCTTTCTTGACCCTCAAGCTATTTTTTTTGCTTCTCAACATAATGGTTGACATTACTCGTGATTACCCTTTAGATTTCTTTCGGTATCACTTGGTAGAGTTCCTTATGGTCTATTGTTCAACGCTAATGCAATTTATCCCATACGATTCTCTAGATTCTTGATGTCCATCTATTGCGATTTCATTTCCATTGCTTGATTTTTCATAGCCATCTCATTGCTTGTTATGTACTTTGTCAACAACTCCTCCAAATCTGATTTCCTCTCTTGATGTTGAGCTGATTGTTGATGATTCTGAAATCCTAGGTTAAACAATGGTCATGGAGCTTGTTGATGCTGATTGTTACTCCATGAAAAGTTAGGATGATTCCTATTCCCCTGATTGTAAGCATTCTGATAGGTATTCTGTGGAATTCTATTATAGTTACCCACAAATTGCACCGACATTTGGGTTGATTAAGCATTGATCTGTAGGATGCTCACTAGCGCACAATTCACAAAGAACTGCAACCTGTTGTACCTGTGCCCCTAGCATAGCATCCAACTTCTTTGAAAGTGCTAAAATTTGTGCTTGTATTGCCGTTACACCATCTACTTCTACACTTTAGCTGCCTTTGCCTGTGTCATTCTTGCCGTGGGCCACTAGTAGTTGTTAGCTGCCATAGTCTCTATCAATTCGTAAGCCTCCTCATAACCTTTAGCCTTAAACGCTCCACCCGAAGCTGCATCAATATTGGTTCTAAGATTTTCGTTCAATCCATTGTAACATGTGTTCATCTGCAACCATTTAGGTAATCTATGATGTGGGCATTTTCCGAGCAACTCTTTGATCTTTCTCATGCCTCATATAATGACTCTCGTGTGTGGCGACGCCTCAAAATAGGTCCAATCCACCCAACTTATTCTGAGTCGCCAAATACATGGTACAGAAACAACTACAACTTTATTATTACAATTGTCGTGCAAAATATAACAACACATACTATGAGTTTAAATACAAATATTGTCTTCTGGACAATATCCCCACTCAAATAAGTCCTCATTACAATTATCCATACACTATTTTACAAAAATAGTGAGGATCGCTATAATAACCTGCTCAGGACCATCATCAGATACCCCGAATCGGTTCCTCGCTATGTTCTCGCTTCTTGAGAAGAAAAATGGAACAAAAAGGAAAAGGGTGAGCTCAACTAGCCCAAAGAAAGAATATTATGACTAAGATAATATACACCAAATTATCCTTAGTCTTCAACAGAAAAAATTTGATAAAATATAATAGACAACAAGTTTTAGATCAACAATCTGCAGCAGAAACAACAATTCATTAGAAGAGTTAAGTAGAGAATGGAATCTACTATCATCTATGAATTTAAAAGTCCATCATCAATATTTTATCCTTGTAACATCAATCAATATACATCTTGAATCAAATATTCATCTTTGCACTACGGGCCAAAGATATTCATTTGTATCACCAGTTGGTCATGTTCATCTCAACACCTATTTATCTTTTCACTACGGGCCAAAGATATTCATCATGTAATCATACATCTTTGCAATACAGGCCAAAGATATTCATCAAGTAATCATTCATCTTTACACTACAGGCCAAAAATATTCATCAAGTATCACCATTAAAGACTAAGGATGATGAAAAACATTTTAGAGAACGAATCCAATAAGATAAAAGGACAAAGATTAGAGATTCATACTTTAGATAATCCAAGTTCAAAAATGCTCCATAATAAATCATAATGGAGTAAAATTCAAGAATGAAGATCAAAACATGGATACAATCAAAGATAGTAACCATATTAGACATTTGTGATGAAAAAGAAAAAAATTCATTTTTTGGTGAATAGTGCCGTATACGTGAATAGTAACCCCGACACAAAAAGGTAGAAATTCCACAAGAAAAATCATACTTCGTGAACAATACTCGTGAATAGTACCGTATTCGTGAATAGTTCGATACGTGAATAAAGGCCGATATAGTGAATAGTAACCTGCATAATAAATAGTAACCCAGAAATTCCGAATAAAATTCATATCAATATTTTGGCATAATGATATTGAAGAAAATAACATCCCTTACCTCAAAATAACAGCATTTCTGATCGGAATATCGGATGTAAAGTCGAAAGAAACTTGCACTGAATAGCAACTCTCAAAGTATCTAAATACTCACAAAAATACGCTCGATAATATAGAGATAAAGAAAACTTGTTTCTGGTGTGATTTTCAATTCTAACCTAAGCGCCCTATTTATAGGAAAATGCTAGAACGCCATAGGAGACTAAATAATAAATTAATATTATTTTTATTCTCATCTTCTGCGCATGCTTCATTTGAACAAGCTAGCAACCATCTTTGAAAAAAATTAGTAGTCCACATGTTTTCAAAAAAACAAAAGTGGGACCCACCCAATTTTAGTAAAAATATTTTAATTTCTGAAACTTCAATAATTTATAATAAATAGCCCTTTAATATGAATTTATAATAAATAGCTACTTTTATCGAAAAATATGAATTTTATGTTTATTCCACATACTCAACTTATATATGAAATCAAATTCTCTACAACTAAAATTATAACTCACATAATAGAGTTTTAAGAATGTTTTTCCAAATTCCAAAATAAGAAACACCTCAACATATCCTTCATTTATATCCACATAAAATAAATTCCATCATTTATATCCACATCAAATTATTTCAACACCTCATAAAAATTATTCATAAATAATTTTAATCCTAATACGTTAATTTTTTTCGATAAGAATTTCTCACTCAAAATTTGTGGACATACCTACCTTGAAACTTATATATGCCAATATAACATATCAAAAATATTATCACAACGAATTATTGATCCGATAATGGAAATCGGATTAAAATTATAACTTATCAAACCATAATATAAAATTTCAATGCAACAATTATTGATCAATTTGATTTTCAACAATTATTTAGTAGTGCTTCTTCATGTAAGAATCAATAATTCAACAATCTTGTAATACAACCACGCAACCACGTATTATCTTATTTTAACCACCGTGTATTCCAACGATTGTTAATTGGTAACAATTATACCATTATTTATAAAAATACAAACTTGTCGTTTTCTTCATCCGACAGTTATTCTATTATGGGGTCCACAAATGGTCATACCACATACTACGAATATTCTCGACAAAGAAGAATATTCCACGACCAAACGAATATTCCCACAACAACAATGGTATTTTATAGCCACTTGCTTATTTTGAAAAAAAAAAATCATATCTTACCCTTAACTTTAACTTTTATCAATTTAACCATCTAGTGAATAACAATTATAAGAAAAATTAAATACTTTTATTTCATGAAATTTGAGTCTTACAATCGTGTTCTTTGTTAAAACATCGTTATCTCCTTCCTTATTTTTACAGTTTTCGCTGGTGGAAAGAATTTTGCAAGAAATTTTTGAGCGAGGTCTTCCCATGTAGTTATCGATCCCGACAGTAGAGAATGTAACCAGCTCTTCGCCTTGTCCCGTAGAGTAAATGGGAACAAGCGAAGTCTCACCGCATCATCCGACACCCCATTATACCTGAAGGTGTCACAAATTTCTAGAAAGATGACTAAGTGTTCATTCGGATCATCATTTTCCAATCCCCAAAACTGAACTAAATTTTAGATCATTTGAATCATCCCAGGCTTGATTTCAAATGTGTTCGCAGCTATAGCAGGCCTGGTGATACTTGACTGCATCTCTGTCACCTTGGGTGTAGCAAATTCTCTCAACGCTTTCTGATCTTCAGCTGCCAGTACCTCTTCTTTTTCAGAGTTTTCGAATTCTTTTCTTGTTTCCTTGATCCACTTACTTAACCTCTGAAACCGTCTCTCAATGTCGTCCTCAAAAGGAAGCAAGTCTGGATTTTTGGACCAAGGCTTACATAAACCACTTCAAAAACCCGAAATAAGACTAAAAACAAAAAAAAAATGTTTAAGTAAATCGACAAATTAAACCGATATCGTAGAATATTAAAATCTATACTAAATTAATCCTCAGAATAGCGCCAAAAAACTTGTTGGATAAAATCTAATTACGCACGACACACAAGTATACGTGGTCAACAAGTAATACAGTAGTAAGTAGAGTATCGTTCCCACAGAGACATATAAGTAAGAATTTAACCTAACAAATCAATTTCCTATTAATCCTAATTTTATTAAACTATCCAAATCAATGATTAAAATTATAAAACTAAATTATTAATAAATATAAGATCACAAACCAATCACAAATATTAAAAACTAAAATTTCAAACAATCATTGGAGAATTAGGCATAGCTTTACTCTGATTTTTACACTTCTATTCCAGTTCAATTCACTATCCCAGTTTATTAATCAAGAACACGAATGTAGCACTAGCCACCTCTCGATGCACTAATACCGTATTAACTCAAATCTACAAATTAGATAGAAACAAGTTAAATACCTTAATCAACTAACTCACTATATCTTTATGCGAATTATAATTGAAGAAGGTTTACAATTAAGTTCTCTATCAGATTACATGCGATGTCAAGCATATCTCTACCTTAACATCCATCAAGATTCTGTTCATTCACAAAATTCAATAACATATGTTATATTAACTAAGTCTAGATTCATACTTCCTATCTCGAATTCATACAAATCCACAAAGAACTGCTGATCGTGCAATTCATAAATTCAAGCTCAAATTAATATAGATAAATTGGATAATAGATTATTAAACCGAAATTGAAGTTACAAAATCATCGCTTTCACTTAAGGATCCATCATAAGCCTAAAAAGTAAATTAGTTCATAATCAAAGAATTAAATATCAATAATTTAAAGATAACATCTTTTCAATTACACTTATAAGCCTAAAAAAGAAGAATAATGCGAAACACCCTTCACGTTAGCCTTAATCCGCAATCGATATGAAAGTTCTTCAAATTCTTCACTCTAATGCTCACTATGAATTTCTGTACTTAATCTCTGATTATTGCTCTGTATATCTTGATTACAGTGTTTGTTGCCCAGTATTTATCCAACATACCAGTTTTTGTCAAAGTCCCATGTCAATTAGAATCCAATTGCCATCTAAATGCTCAAAATCATCATTCCAGCAGAGTTTTCAACCAATAAGGAGATTATGGAACGCAAGACTTTTTACCACTTCCTACGGGTGTAAGCACATAAAAGACCCGGCTCAAGCATACGGCTTCGTTAACCAACTTGAAGACCCCCCACCCCGACGGGGGTATGTTCAGCTCCCTGACTTTGCTAAAATTCATGCTTGCTACCATAAATGCTTCAAATGACTTCCTTTATTTGCTACTTGCGACACCACCCACCCTATACATTAAATAACATGAAACGAGTAAAAATGATCATGGAAACATGAAATTAGCAACGATTAAGTTTGAAATGGACATCGATTCATGGATATAAAATCCACTTATCAACGTAGCTCTATTAGAGAGAGACGAGGCCAGATCAGCCAGAGATGCATTGATTGTAGAGCGGGATGCTGCCCTATCTCATGCAGGATGTTGCTGGTCATAGAGAAGCGATTTCAAATGAGATCCCTTACGATCGCATCCTTGTCGATATGAGTGCATATCGATTGACGAGCATCATGCCACCATGCGCTTAGCCTCAGATCTGCTAGCTCGTGTAGATACCATTGGGCAGGAGCTTGCAGCATTACCTCCATCTTCGGAGAGGGATCCTATGTTAGATCTGATAGTCCGCATACACACAGATCCGTAGATAGACTTGTATTTTCCTGTACAGACTAGCTTAGCCATTTTGTCATGTACATCACATATTGTATATATAAAACAGTAGTATATATGGCAAGGAAATATTTTTTGATTCACTTCCCTTTCAGTTGTGCCTGTGACACCCCCAAATCTAGGTACTTCATTCCCACAAGATTTGGTGCTTACTATCCATACATTTATACTGTCTACCCAAATAAAGTAACATTTAAACCATAAATCCTCCCTTTAAATAGGGTTACATCATTAAATAAAAATCTTTCCAGGTTATCTAACCTTAAACATCATTCAAGTGCGGAAATAAAATTATTACATCACATCATTAAGTAAAAGTCTGTCATCAAAGTAAAAAGTCTAACATCATATCAATAATCAAAATTACAAGTCTTCATCACTTGTACATTTTTCCCTTTCCTTTGCTAGTTGAAGGCTCATCTACCTTCTCAACTTTAGCTGCAGTGAGTGTATAAATATACAAGAGTGAGGAAAACAATTGCTCACTGAATATAACAATGAATCAGGAGGAAGAATAATAATAATAACTGCCAACAATAGGCTCATCAAAACTGATTAGTACTCTTAACAATGATAATCAGAAACTGGAATCCAAAATATGGAATATATCTAACTAAGGGTTATAAAGCGAGTAATCTTTCAACTCCAACTTTAACAAATCATAAGACTATAAAGACTCCTCTCGTACTTAGGGGATCACCCCTTCGCATAAAATGTATTAGGCACAAATATTTTAACGCTAAGCCTAAATTACCCCTAATAATAGGGTTGTTTATCTCAAGATTTAGAATACAAGTCCGCACCAAAGTTTGGTTTGGATACATTGCAAAGGTAATTTAGAATTCATCGGTCATCAACTAAGGATTAGTTAAATACAATATTGATAACATCATGGTATGGAATAATCATAACTAAATCGACATTGAAAATTAAGATCACTATTTTCACTATTACAACCAGTAAATTTCACTATTTTTGCTAAAACTTCACTTTTGACATTTTCAGTGAAAATCATCACTGTGATTGTGTTTTTCAACCAAACTAGTTAATTCAAAGTACCTTGTTTATGTTTATTCATCCTCTTTCAAATTCAATAGTCAATTTATAAATTAAATAACTAATTGAACCTTAATTTAACTTTAAACTAAGCCATATTCATATATATATTCATATAAACTCACCGTAATAAGGTTTTCTTCACAAATTACATACATAACATGAATTCATCGACTATACTCATATACAAACTCATGAAAAAGCAGGTTTCACAACAACTAATTTATCATATAAAACTATATATAACAAATAATTCATCCTCTACAAAGATTTTACAGAGAATTTTGGGAAGAGAAACTAAAACTTTAAAAATAAAAGAATTAAGATAATACCTTAGTTTTAGATGATGATAACTTTCCTTTGATCAACAATCTTCTTTTACCCAATTCTTCTCTCAAAGCTTCTTCTAGAATTCTCTCAAGTTTTCCCTCAAGTTCTCAATTCTCTCTAATGCCTAAAGACAACTAGAATGAAACTCGATAGGCGTAATCGTAACTTAAAATAACACAAACCGATATAGCCTTAATAGCCATCATCATCGCTTATCAAAATAACGCTTATAACATAAATACATTATATTTATTATTTATTTATTTTATTTATATTATTTATTTTAAATTTCAAAAGTAGAAATATCAAAAGCCCTAAGGCTTGTTTGGCAAACCATTTAAATTCTAAAGAATTAAAATACTTTTAAGCCTTGTTTGACAAAACTAATTTAAACCCTTTTTAATTTATTTTAATAAACACTTTAGTTTATAATTATAATCACATACTATATTTTAATTAAATATAGCCTTTTAGCAAAAAATCACAAAATTATAATTTTCATTATAACTTTATTTAATAATTTAATATACCATCTAAATTATTAAATCAACAATATAACATCTCATGTTATTTTACAGCTCTCTAAATTATAAATTAATTTAATTTAGAAAATTCTCTAATAAATTTAGATTTATCAATTCAACAATAGACACACCAAATAAATATTTATATTATTCAATAAATATTTAATATTACACTTTGAAATTTTGGATCGTTACATCCTTCCCTCCTTACAAGGATTCTGTCCCTAGAATCACAATTCAAACAAATCATTCATGACATTCTTCCCTACTTATAAAGATTCTGTCCCTAGAATCGAAGACATAGATTAAACAAATAACTCAGGATAATTTTTCATCATTTCAGCTTCGACATTGTGGTTTCTCCAAATCACCTTCATAGAAGGTATCACTTTATTTCTGAGCACTTGTTCTTTCCTGTCGACTATCTGGATAGGATTCTCTTCATAAGACAAATCTTTATCGAATTGCAATGGTTCGTACTCGATCACGTGCTTGTAATCGGGTTTATACTGGTCAGTAATAATCAAATGTGAAAAATATTATGAATGTTTTCCAACTCGAGGTAGAGCTACCTCATAAGCCACTTCCCCACACTCTTAGTAGTATCTCGAATCGGTCCAATAAATCTTGAATGAGCTTTCCTTTCTTGCCAAAAACGAATTTTCACCTTCCAAGAAAAAAACTTTTAGGAAAATGAAATTTCCTACTTCAAATTCACGACTTTGCCTGTGTTGATCAACATACTTTTTCTGTCGATCTTGAGCAGCTACCAATCTTGCTCTGATGAGTTTGACTACTTTAGCGGTCTGCTGAACCAGTTCTGGCCTAACAGTTGACGTTCTCCAACTTCATCCTAGCATAGTGAAGTTCTACACTTTCTACCGTATAACGCCTCGTATGGCGACATACTAATGCTTGCGTGGTAACTGTTGTTGTATGCAAATTCCACCAACGGTAGATGATCATCCCAATTTCCTTTGAAATCTATGATGCACGCTCTGAGCATGTCTTCAAGCGTCTGGATCGTTCTTTTGCTTTGCCCATCGGTTTGCGAATGATACGCTGTGCTCATCTTCAATTGTGTTCCCATGCATTCTTGTAATCTCTTCCGGAAATTTAATGTGAACCACGGATCTCTGTCTGATACAATTGACACCGGAACTCCATGTCTTGAGACGATCTCTTTAACGTTTAATTTTGCCAGCTGATCAAGATTAAATCTAATCTTTATTGGCAAAAAGTGTGCAGATTTTGTCAATCTGTCCACTATTACCCATATCGCGTTGTATCCTTTTTGAGTCGTTGGAAGACCTACCACAAAATCCATTGTGATATGCTCCCACTTCCATTCTGGTATTTTCAATAGTTGAAGTAATCCGCTTGGTCGTTGATGCTCGGCCTTCATTTTCTGACATGTCAAACACTTTGCAACGCACTCTGCAACATCTCTTTTCATATTCGACCACCGTAAAATGACGCCAAAATCTTGATACATTTTCGCACTTCCTAGATGAATCGAGTATCTTGAGCTATGAGCTTTTGTCAAGATGTCTTCTTTAATATCCTCAGATCATTGGAACCCAAATTCGTCCCTCGAATCTTAGTATTCCCTCAAGATTTCGACCTTGTACTTCACTTCTTTACCCTCAACCACACTTTCCTTTATTTTTCTACATTCTTCATCTCGTAGTTGTGCATTCTTCACTTTGTCCACCAAAGTTGGACTAGCTTCTATCCGGAATAATTTTTCATCGATTCTTCCGAAATTTGATTTCTAACTCTAGCCTTGCCATTCTTTGAAATGAGCTCCTCCTTATCGCTTAATAACATCAACTTTTCTCCGCTTCTTTCCTACTCAAGGCATCTACAACCACGTTAGCTTTTCCCGGATGATAAAAGATCTCACAATCGTAATCCTTTATCAATTCCATCCATCTCCTTTCACAGCGTGCTCGAGATCTTTTGTGTGAAAATATACTTGAGACTTTTATGGTCCGTGGTAGATCTCACATTTTTCCCCATAGAGATAATGTCTCCATATCTTCGAGAGCAAATACTACATCGCTAACTCCAAATCATGAGTCTGATACCCTTTCTCATAGTCTTTCGATTGCCTTGATGCATACGCAATAACCTTGTCGCTTCTCGCATAAGGATACAACCTAGTCCTTTGTGTGTGAAGCATCACTATACACCACAAAGTTTCTTGTATTATCCGGTAACAACAACACGATGCCACACTTAACTTCTTTTTCAGTTCTTGAAAACTTTCTTCACACTTCTCCATCCAAACAAATTTTACAGACTTTCTCGTCAAAGTCGTCAACGGAGTGGCAATCTTGGAAAAATCCTAAATAAACCGTCTATAATAGCCTGCCAATCCCAAGAAACTTCTCACTTCTGATGGAGTTCTTGGTTGTTCCCAATTTATCACAACTTCAACCTTTGATGGATCTACCGAAATCCCATCCTTATCGATTACATGACCAAGAAATTGTACACGTTCCAGCCAAAATTCACATTTAGAGAATTTTGACTTCAACTTTTCTTTTCTTAGCATCTCCAAAGATCGTATCGTAAGTGTTCCACGTGTTCCTCTTGAGTTTTAGAGTATACCGTAATATCATCGATAAATACCACCACAAACTTGTCTAAAAATGGTTTAAACACCTGCTCATCAAATCCATGAACGCTGCGGGCGCTTTGTCAAACCAAATGACATTACTAAAAATTTGTAATGTCCATACCGAGTTCGGAATGCCATCTTCAGTACATCCTCCTTCCTTACTTTCAATTGGTGATACCCATTTCTCAAATCTATTTTCGAGAAATATCTAGCATCCTTCAATTGATCAAACAAGTCATCTATTCTTGGCAATGGATATTTGTTTTTAATAGTGACTTTGTTTAATTCTCTATAATCAATGCAAAGACGCATTGACCCATCCTTCTTCTTCACAAATAACACCGGTGCTCCCCAGGGTGATACGCTTGGTTGAATGTACTTCTTATCTAACAGCTCTTGCGGTTGTACCATCGGTTCCTTCATCTCTACCGAGCCATTCTCATGCGGGGCCTTCGATATCGAGTGGTTCCCGCGCTAAGTCGATCACGAATTCAATCTCTCTACGGTGGAAGTCCCGGAAAATCTTCGAAACACGCTCATTTAATTCTCTAACCACCGGTATTTCCTCCAATTTTCACACCTGTCCTTTTTAGTATCAACTATGTAAGCTAAGTTCCCTACACAGCCTTTACTCAATAACTTCTTGGCATGCATCATCGTCAGACATCTCATTTGTCTAGGTGATTTGCTACCATGAAAAACTACCTTTGACGGAGTCATAAGGTTTACACACTTCTTTTGGCAATCAATTATTGCTCCATAATTGAATAACTAATCCATTCCCAATATAACATCAAACTCTCCAAGCTTTATCGGATTAAATCTACTTTCATAACATTCCCTTAATGTTCACCCTCTGCTTCTTGTATACGAACCTAAAGCAGGAATCACTTCCTATTCGCACTTCTATATTTAAAGGAATTTCAACTCTTCACAAGGTATCTCTAATTTCTTAGCAAAATCATCAGATATAAACGAGCAAGTAGCACCCAAATCAAATAATACATATGCATTTATATCATTGATTGGGATAATACCTGACATGACATCTTTTGATTGCACCGCGTCTTGCACCGTCATATTGAAGGTTCTGGTTGTGGGCTTATTTGTTGTTGTAGGCCCAAAGAATAGTCAAATAACAGACCTCCACTAGCATTTCTCTTGTTTCCATTTGCCTCACCAGATCTCTTCTTAGGGCATTCACGAGCAAAGTGATCCTTGGACCCACATGTGAAGCAAACGTTCTTCTTAGGTTGAGTGCAATTCGGGGCGATGTGACCCTCCTGGCCACAGTTGAAGCATACTCGTTTTCCCATCAAGCACACACCCTTGTGAAACTTTTTGCATGTAGCACACGCTTCAAACTTCTTATTTTGCTGGTTTCTTTGCTGATTTCCAGCTCCCCCATTTGCACTCCACTTCCTCTTTAAACTGTTGTTGCCATTTCCATCGTTACTACCTCCACCATTCTTAACTTCACCTTCACTCTTCTTCTTCCTTTGTTCTTGGTTGTGCTTTGTTACAGCCTCACCTCCTCTCTCAGGGAGAATTGCTTTCTCCATCACTGCTGTAAATGTCTTCAATTGGAACAGGGAAACCCTACTGTACAACCAGGGTTTCAGTCCCTGCTCGAACCTCTTTGCCTTGCGCTCGTCTGTACTGACTTGATATGGCTCAAACCTCGCCAACTCGTTGAATTTTGAGGCATACTCAGACACCGACATCGTTCCCTGCTTTAGTTCCAAAAACTGAACCTCTAGTTGACTCTTCGAACTCTCTGGGAAATAGGTCTCGAAGAACAACTCCTTAAACTTATCCCAGGTCATCACTCCTGGTCCTTCCCGAGTTTTGTTGGCCTGCCACTAATAGCTAGCCTCCTCTTTCAACATAAACGTTGCAAAAGCAGTCTTCTGATTCTCCTCTACCCTAGCCACATCAAAAACCTTCTCGATTTCCATAATCCAAGTCTCCGCTTCAATCGATTCATGGACCCTCAAAATTTTGCCGTGGTCCAACCGCCTTAAAGTCCTTAAACGTTGTACCTTGATTCTGAGGTTGATTCTGCAAAGCACCCATCAATAACGTCACTAGCTGCTGAACCGGGTTTCCTTCCACATTGTTATTATTGTTTTCCTCAGTGGTGGTTGACGTCTTGAGGCCATTTTCTGTAAAAATACACCCATCAAATTCTATTCAATCTCTTAAGTATTATATACTTAAGTCGCACATCATAACAGTTTATCACGTAAAACTTAACACTTTGAATAAAACAATAACTTTTATTCATTCATCATAAAAAAAACATCAAAACAATAGCATCACTGCTATTTACATTACTTTCCTGAACTATAACAGTTAGGACCACATCATCATCATCTATCCCATTGGTTATCATACCCACGATTTATATTTCATTTATTTTCAAAATCACCTATCAATTACAATCTCTACAATGTCCTACTAAGATACTGCGTAGCCTTACGACGCTCTTCCTCCATAATTCGGAACATTGTTCGGCGATCCAATACGTATGATGGTAGTGTCTCGAACTGAATCGGATAACTCATGACTCGATCTTGAGCTAGATTGACCACGGTGTTGAATACATTGTTCATTTCTTCCATCTTCCTCCTCTTTGCTTGTGCGTCCCTCTCTGCTATTCTGGCTCGTTGATAAACTTCATTGTACGCGTCTTCAGCTCTTGCCCTTTTGGTAGATTCCTCCTTTAGCTTATTCTCCAGTTCTGTAATCTTCTCCATCATTCGCTCGTTCTCTCCTTCAGTGTGGACCAGCTTCTCTTCAACGTTGTTTAGTCGTTCTTCCTGATCCTGGATCTCATCGTCTTTCTATGTCATTTGAGGTCCATTGTTCACCTACTATCTCTTGTAACTCCTCGACAAGATTTTGAAGTTCCACATTGCGGTCATACACCTCGTCGTACATATGGGCAGCTATCGAACTAAGTGGAAGCTCTTCCTCCTCATCCCCCGACTGTGGCAGCTCAACAAGGTCCTCCTCATCCGTCTCTATCTCATCCTCATCATCAGTACTCTCTCTCGCTTTCAACTCTGCGACCTACTGGGCTGCTTCCCGTGGCGATAGTTGTTCCCAAATCACCGAATATCTCGAGGCTCCTCCTCTCTGCTTGACCGATCCTCCCATATTAGCCATCCTCACAACCAAAGTTTAAGTTTTAATTGCTAATCATTACTACTCGACACCCATAAGCACATAAGTTGTAATCACATAAACACATAAGCATTTTATTACTTCTTTCTTAACAACTCGATAAGAGTTTATCACCACTATCTTTTCAAAGGTTAATTCCTAAGGCTTTTCCCCGCCTAAGGTTCATAACCTAAGGCTCGATATTAACTCGTGACACCCCCCCAAATCTAGGTACTTCATTCCCACAAGATTTGGTGCTCACTATCCATACATTTATACTTGCTTACCCAAATAAAGTAACATTTAAACCATAAATCCTCCCTTTAAATAGGGTTACATCATTAAATAAAAATCTTCCTGTGTTATCTAACCTTAAACATCATTCAAGTGCTAAATAAAATTATTACATCACATCATTAAGTAAAAGTCTGTCATCAAAGTAAAAAGTCTAACATCATATCAATAATCAAAATTACAAGTCTTCATCACTTGTACATTTTTCCCTTTCCTTTGCTAGTTGAAGGCTCATCTACCTTCTCAACTTTAGCTGCAGTGAGTGTATAAATATGCAAGAGTGAGCAAAATAATTTCTCACTGAATATAACAATGAATCAACAGAAGAATAATAATAATAACTGCCAACAATAGGCTCATCAAAAATGATTAGTACTCTTAACAATGATAATCAGAAACTGGAATCCAAAATATGGAATATATCTAACTGAGGGTCATAAGACCATGAACTATGTCCACAGTTGCGAGTAATCTTTCAACTCCAACTTTAACAATCATAAGACTATAAGGACTCCTTGTACTTAGGGGGATCAGCCCTTCGTACAATGTATTGTGCACAAATATTTCAACGCTAAGCGTAAATTACCCCTAATAATAGGGTTGTTCATCTCAGTATTTAGAATACAAGTCCGCACCAAAGTAAGTTTGGTTTGGATACATTGCAAGGGTAATTTAGAATTCATCGGTCATCAACTAAGGATTAGTTGAATACAATATTGATAACATCATGCTATGGAATAATCATAACTAAATCGACAATGAAAATTAAGATCATGCTTTAGAAATAAACTAACAGCATAAACATCGAATAATTATAATATGCCTTGCTTGAACAATGATAAGCCAAGGTTATTTGGAACTGAGTACTAAGCATGCACAACAAATAGTACTTTACACGATATAACTTGTTCAATATGAGTATATTAGAGTATGTAAACTTGCATGCTAGATAACAAGTTAAAGACAAGAATAACTTGTTCAATATCAGAATAAGATCTAGATTTAGAAATCATAAACAAACTAGATACAAGAACTTTCTCAACAATAAGAATAAACTTGCACAATGTAAAAGAAATAAGGTTTAGAAACTTGCTCAACGTAAATGTAGAGTTAGAAAACTTGCTCAAAGAAAGTTTAAGCGCTTGCACAATTATAAAAGTAGAGTTAGAGAACTTGCCTCGTGCATAGGTTAAACAATTACTACTCACGTTCACCACAAGTCCTACACATACCTTATGTATTGACAATACACTTTAGTTACACTAACATTAGTTTCATATAGCTCACTAACAAAATCGCATCTTTTCATGAACATCACTATTTAGCTTTATTACAATTACTTAAGTGATCATCTCATTGCACCACATACACATTAACAACTTGATACAACATCCTATTATATGTCTAACATGTTATCATTAGGTTATACTAATACACAAAGGATTGCACTTGCATTCACGCATCTCGACGCCCTCTGATTAGCTCCAAATACACAACAGTCCTACAGATTGCCATTTTGACCCTTCATAAAGATTTCAAATTGAAAACCTTAAAGCATAAATGTTATAGGCCTATTCGTCCTCTTTACGAAACATTTTGAATCGCATCAATCGGAGTTCGTATGAAGAAGTAATGTCTATTTTAGTAAACTATGTTCTGTCAGTTTTTTTTTTTCCAAAATCGGCTTGGCAGCCTACCCCCCGCCGGGGCGGGGGTTTTTGAACTAGGGGGCCCGTCGGGGCTGGGGCCCTTTCTGCAAAATGCGAAATTATGCTCTGTAACTCTACGTAAAGCCAAATTAGGCCTCCAAGCTCCTTTCTAACAATCATACCACCCTATCTAAGGTGTAATAGGTTAACAAAAACGTAATATAATATTTTCTAACCCGTTTCTAGCCATCTAAACAACATAAACATCCAAATTACAACCATTAATTTTCACTATTTTTGCTAAAACTTCTCTTTTGACATTTTCAGTGAAAATCATCACTGTGATTGTGTTTTTCAACCAAAGTAGTTAATTCAAAGTACCTTGTTTATGTTTATTCATTCTCTTTCAAATTTAATAGTGAATTTATAAATTAAATAACTAATTGAACCTTAATTTAACTTTAAACTAAGCCATATTTGTGGCGCCCCAAAATTAGGTATCGTACGCCACCCATCTTGGGTCGCCACTTACATGGTACATAAATTCAAATACAACTTACTAATATAACTGCATGTATACAATACGACATAAACCGTGAGTTTGAATACAAATTTTGTCTACTAGATATTATACAAACTCAAAAGGAGTCCTCATTACAACTATTATCACACTATTTCACGTAATAGTGAGGACTACTAATGCTATCCTCCGACCATTACTTCGTTCCCAGACTCGTCTCATTATATGTTCTCATTTCACGAAGAGAACGGTGAAAGAAAGTGGTGAGCTCAACTAGCCCAAGAAGAAATATTATGACTAAGATAATGCGAATAAATTATCATTAGCCTTCAACAAGTGTTAAACCGATAAAATACAATAGACAACCCGGTTTAATGCAATGGAATAAGCAATCCATTAAAAGAGTCAAGTAGAGAATAAAGTCTACTATCTTTTAGGTTTTAAAAGGTTTTCATCAATTTTTATCATTGAGACTCAAATTTTAATAAATAAACCACCACATCTAATCATCCTCGTACCACGGTCCAAGGATTTTCATCAAATTATCAATGGTCATGACTATACCGAATCACCCCGGTCATAATCATACCACAAACTATCCATCATCGCATTACAGCCACCGAGGACTTTTTGTCACATCATTTATATCAAGTCATGATTATACCGAATGATCCTCGTCATAATCATACTAAGTTCATCTATGCACGTAAGCCAAAGATAACATAATATAACATGAGGATGATGACAATGACATAGTAATTCAATAAAACAAGTTCAAGAATTATTTAATCCATGAATTATTAACGTCCAAATTGTCAACATGATCTTCGTTTAGTAGAGTAAAATTCAAGAATGATCGTAAGAATATTTCCATGAAAAGATCTTCGGATGAAACGCAAATATCAAGGATATTCTACTAATTTCATGGAGTATAGAAGTCAAAGTTTTAACCAACCGGGTATAATAAAGAATGGAATAACAAAAGAAATCACCATGCATGCGGTGCTTGCATGTAGGCAAGTTATTCCAATGTAGAATAATAATAACGGAACCGGTCGTTAAATTCACACCGGCAGTGATATTCCAATGTAATAATAAAGATGGAACCGGATCCGGTGTAAAACACACGATAGGATATTCCAACAGAATGATAAAGATTTTAACCAGTCCCGTAAAACACACACGCATGTGATGTTCCAACAGAATAATAAAATTTAAACCGGTCCTGTAAAACACACGATGTGGATGTTCCAATGTAATAATAATAAAGATTTTAACCAGTCCTGTAAAACACACGCATGTGATGTTCCAACGTAATAATAAAAAAGCGGAACCAGTCCTGTAAAACACACGCATGTGATGTTCCAATGTAATAATAGAAGAATGTCACCAAGTATAGGTAAACCATGATACAAAAGTTATTCTAATGTAATAATAAGCAATGGAATAACATAAGGAGGATTTCACCAAGTATAGGGTATCTGGCGTACACGAGGTTATGTATAGGGTATGCCACTTTTTACAAAGTTATTCCAATGTAATAATAATGAATGGAATAATGTAAGTTCTCTTCAAGAAGAAAGAATAACACCCCTTACCGTAAAAAAGAACCTAATATAGAAATAGTGAAGTAGCGTAATACTCTTCTTCTTTTCTATAACTTTCTCTCTATAGCTTCTCTCTATAATTTCTCTCTCTAGAGTTTCAATGAATTCGTGAGAAAATAATGAAGGAATGAGCTTCTATTTATAGGAAAATGGAATGCATAGTAACTAATCCATGAACGGTCCAGATTGATTTACTTTAATCTGACGGTCCATATTTAAAGAAAAATCTTTTAAATAAAATATAATATATTCTATTTATATAAAAACATTTTACTATGCAAACACTATGCAATACTATGCAAAACACTATGCAAAACACTATGCAACACTATGCATAATAAAATATAATATATTCTATTTATAGAATAACTTTAATAAAGTATTCTATTTTATATAAAAGATGTTTCTGCATTTTATTACGTTAATAATACGAATAAAACAAAACGTCATTATCGCTATAATAATTCATATTATTAATCGACAATAATGGAATCAAACCGAGTGACTTCTCACATAAGCATCAATAATCAATACCGTATGCTTACTATGCAACCACACGTATTCTCGTACTTTTACTAAGAAAGTAGTTCAACAAGAACTACTGGTAAAACTTCCGCCGTTATTTCAATAAAATATTTTTGTCGTTTTCTCAATCCGATAATAATTACATTGTGGGGTCCACCAATGATTGAGTAGTTGTACGAATATTCCTCGCTAAACCGAATATTCCCCACCAATCGAATATAATATAACCACTTGCATACTTTTGCAAAATTTATAAATACTACCCACAACTATAATATTATCTTAAATTCACACCATAATATTAAAAAAATTATTTCAACAAAATTTAAATCTTTATTGATAAAATCTGGGGTCTCACAATATTCATATATATTCTTATAAACTCAACATAATAAGGTTTTCTTCACAAATTACATACATAACATGAATTCATTGACTATACTCATATACAAACTCATGAAAACAGTTTCACAACAACTAATTTATCATATAAAACTAAATATAACAAATAATTCATCCTCTACAAAGATTTTATAGAGAATTTTGGGAAGAAAACTAAAACTTTAAAAATAAAAGAATTAAGATAATACCTTAGTTTTAGAAGTTGATAACTTTCCTTTGATCAACAATCTTCTTTTACCCAATTCTTCTCTCAAAGCTTCTCTAGAATTCTCTCAAGTTTTCCCTCAAGTTCTCAATTCTCTCTAATGCCTAGCACAACTAGAATGAAACTCTGATAGGTAGAATGCGTAACATAAAATAACACAAATGATATGGCCTTAATAATTATCATCGCTTATCAAAATAACGTCTATAACATAAATACATTATATTTATTATTTATTTTATTTTATTTATATTATTTATTTTAAATTTCAAAAAGTAGAAATATCAAAAGCCCTAAGGCTTGTTTGGCAAACCATTTTAATTCTAAAGAATTAAAATACTTTTAAGCCTTGTTTGACAAAAAAACTAATTAAAACCCTTTTTAATTTATTTTAATAAACACTTTAGTTTATAATTATAATCACATACTATATTTTAATTAAATATAGCCTTTTAGCAAAAAATCACAAAATTATAATTTTTATTATAACTTTATTTAATAATTTAATATACCATCTAAATTATTAAATCAACAATGTAACATCTCATGTTATTTTACTGACTCTCTAAATTATAAATTAATTTAATTTAGAAAATTCTCTAATAAATTTAGATTCATCAATTCAACAATAGACACACCAAATAAATATTTATATTATTCAATAAATATTTAATATTACACTTTGAAATTTTGAATCGTTACAGTGCCTTGATACTTGCTTGATATTTTTGTTTCTTGGGGCTTGTGATCTTGATGCATTATGAATTCATCCTTGATGTGTGGACATTGAGACGTCGCAAGATCTTTCAGAATGGATCATTTATCAGGGTGTATCCCTACCATCTTTGGTGTCTTGGGACTGGTTTCTATATGTAGATGTGGAGAGGAGTGTGACTTTTCCTTTTTAAGATTGACTACACCACAGATGGTCGCCAGTACTCCTATTTAGGAGGAGCCTAGTTAATTCCACCTCTTATGGATTGGTGTTGCTCTTTGAGGCACAACCGCAACTTAGATGGTCGCCAGATCTCCTATTTGTGAGGAGAGGTCAGGTAGTTCCATCCCTTTAGTCTGAAGCTAATGAAATGTGGTGGATTGAAGTTTGATCTCAGTACCGTGTGACAAGTATTTTTGTTTTGGCAGGGGGTTAGACCGAACCATAAATGGCTGCCTACGTACTCCTATTGAAAAGGAGATCAGGTCTGCGTAGTTCGAACCTGGTGTAAAAGGTTCAACGCTGAATGTGAAAGGTGTAAATAGGTGTAGAAGCTTTATTAATGAAGAAGGATGTAGAAGTGTTTTTGTTGTTTTTGTTTATGTAGAAAATGGCGAAATGTTTTGTTATTTTTTATTGTGGTGGGCCATATAGCATACGGTTGCCTATGTACTCCCGGATATCAGGGAGATCAGGTCGACGTAGTTCCCATGTGCAAACTATACTGCTGGGAAAATAAAGTTTGATCCCATGATTGGGACAAACTGCAGGTGTGAAAAAGTTTGATCCCGTCTTCAGGACAAACTGCAAGCGTAGAAAAGTTTAATCTAGTCTTCATGATAAACTACAGGCGTGAAAGGTTCAAACCCTGAGGGGATAACCAAAATTGTGTCAAAGGTTTAAAATGAATTGAAATCAGGTTGCTGTTTTGAAGTGTATGTTTCCCTGAGGGGTAGAAGAGTATGTAAAAAGGGTTAGAAAACCAAAATGACTGGTGATCTGATCATCCAAAGCTAGATTGTTTGCTTGATGGTAACCTCAGACATAGTACCGTTTCATGGTGTCCGAGCTGATAAGCTGTGGAAATTCATCGCCATCCATTTCCTGTAGTCTAAGAGTGCCTTCTGTCAATACCTCCTTGACAACAAACGAGCCTTCTTAGTTAAGAGCGAATTTTCCCTTAGATTGATCTTGGTTGTCAATGATCTTCTTCAAAACCAACTCATGCTGTTTAAACTGCCATAGCCGACTTTTTCTCATTGCGGGATCTCAGAATAATCCTAATTTCAAATAGTAATTTTAAATATTTATTAGATTATATAAATATTTATTTGATGAGGAAATTGTTGAAATTGTTGAATAAATATTTTATTGATGAAATGGTTGTTAGTAAATATTTATGAATCTAAATTTATTAGATAATATTCTAAATTAAATTAATTTATAATTTAGAGAGTTGTAATATAACATGAGATGTTATATTGTTATGTTGATTTAATAATTTAAATGATATATTAAATTATTAAATAAAATTATAATGAAATTATAATTTTGTGTTATTTGTTAAAGTGGAATATTTATTTAAAATATAATATGTGTAACTAATTTATTTGGTTAATGTTGGATATAGAAATCTAAATAAATAATATGTTATTATAAATGATAAACTAAATTGTTTATTAAAATAAATTAAAGGAGTTTAATTTAGTTTTGCCAAACAAAGCTTATATTAAGTCTTTAAATTTTAAAGGGTTTTGCCAAACAAAGCTTTATGGCTTTTGGATTTTTGAATTTTGAATTATAAATAAAATAAAATAAATAATAAATATAATATAATTATAACCTAAACGTTATTTTATAACTGATATTCTAATAAGTATGTGCATTAAGGTTATCAGTTTTATTTCTTACGCTTGATTTTTAGTTGGTTTATGCATAACCTAGTGCTAAGTCTAAGAGATTACATAGAGAGTTGGGAGAATTGAGAGAGAACTTAAGTATCTCCAAAACAATTTCAGTGGAGTTTAGCAAGGATTTCTCGACCATTTGAAGGTATTTATCTAAACCTTAGTATTATATATATATATATATATATATATATATGTATATAAATATATGAGTTTACTGCATAAATTTATATGTTCTGTGAATTCAAATTCTCTCGAATTGTTGTATAAACTGAATTGTTGCAATTGTATGTAATTGTAATGCTAGAGTTTATGTTTAGATAGGGAATTTCATGCTAATTTCGTGAAAGTATGAAAAGCAAATGACACTATTTGTATTTTGCATATACGCTTATGTGTAAGTACCAACTTTGATGGTCAATTCGTATGATAAACTGTAAATTGGGTCTTGTTTATGCTAGTTTATTAAGAAACGAAGAAAACGTAGTTTGAACGAAGTGATTCGGTGTAGCATTGAAATCACAATGTTGATTTTTGTGAAAGATATCAAAATTGGAGTTTTTATATGAAAATGTGAAATTTGAGAAATTAAACTAGTATAATTGTTGTTAAATTGTTCTATGTTGAGGAATATGTTGGCAAACATGTTTAAGATAGTTCTATACCAATTATACGTGTTAATATTACTATTTGGTGGGTAAAATTCGTGTTTTTTGGGCTAAAGTTAAAGCTCTATTATTCATTGCCTCTCTCGCCTCTGCTCATCAATCAGTCTTGATTCTTGGCCGGTGCCAAGGCTAAAATCTAGCTAGCGATTCTTGTGGATCTCATTCTGCGGTCCCTGAGCGTGTGTATGGGCGCGATTCGCCCGTACCACATTCTTAAGACGATTAGTTCTCATCTGCTCTGCAGAGACCTTGAAATACCAATATAGCTTGGTCTAAGGTTGCGTTAAGGTTGTTAGGTTTGTAATATTCATAACGCAATCAAATTGCATAAAAAGTGCGGAAGCGTGTAAAAATCAGAGTTTAAAATTTTACAAACCATATACCCGGATCACCCTTTATGCATAATTATTAATTAAACGAAAAGATAAAGAATAAATCATACCCTTGAAGATCGAGCTTCCTCAGGTACAAGTTCACCTCCAAATCCTTTCGCGTTCAATCTTGAATCCACCGGGTTTGGTTCCTTCCTTTGATCAACGTTAGCCACCCAAATGTTTGGCCTCTAGAGGTGATCCACCAAGGAAGAAGAAAATTCAAGAAGAAGGGGTGGTTGGCTAAACCCTAGTTTTTCTATCTCTATAGAAAAGGGTGTACTCTCCCAACAATTGAAATTATGTCGTATGTTGAAAAATGTCAACAACCCCCCATCACCCATAATAAGACTCCTCTTATTTATAGATGTGGGCAACCCACCTTAACAATTAAGGAATTGGGTTTTATTTAATTAATTAAATTCTTTTAATTAATTAAGCTCCCTAATCTTATTAGGGATAATTAATTAAACTCCTTTAACTAATTTTCCTCCTAATCCTATTAGGAATAAATGAGAGTACTTATATTAAATTAATTCCTAAACTCTTTTAGAAATTAAAATAATAATAATTGTAATAATATTAATAAGACTCCTCTTATTAATTTATATTTAATATTTCTAAAATATTAAATAATAAATATTAAGCTATTTAATTTATTCTATCACCATAGATTAAATTAAATATACATAACATATATTATTACGATTATGCCATTAACTTCTTAAATAATTATTCTTCCTTTTATGGTGTGACCCTTTTAGGTTCTCCATATTAAACCTAGTTGTGAATAAATCAATTAGAACAATTCTAATCTTATTTAAATAAATAAATTAAATAATTAATTTATTTAAATAAATAATATTTATTCTACAATAGGGATAAGCCTCCCTAGCGATCAACGACTTTCCGGATAATATAGATTTCAACATTAATCATAAAAGAACATTTGAGTAAATAGTTACCGTTCAATTCAATCCTTCCACCATACAATGTCCCAATTAAATATAAGACATGGAATTACTTTGTCAAGTCTTATTTTATTTAATTATATGTATTTCGACTCTTAAATGCACAACTCCAAATAATACAAATTAGAAACTCCTTTCTAATTTCATTACGCCTTATTGCCAAGGACTACTTGGGTTGTCATTTATCGAATCACATAAGACATTTCTCTTCTTTTTATTAGAAGTGGTAGATTCTTTATTGATCATACATTATCTCCATGTACAACTTATTATACCCAAGCATACCCTTTGATATACCCTCGGGGTCTTAAGGAATAAGTCAAAGTATAACTCATCATACACAAGATACTATGATGATCTCAAGTCCAAGGATTACTTGTACTACTATCACTACAGAATTCCTATTGACGAGCAAAATAAAACTCCATTAGGTATTCCTTAGCGAGCCACGTTCGGTGAACTTATTCTCTAATAAGCACCTACATACTTGCTTTAGTGTCTCCACACAAATGATCATGAGATCAATCATCCTCATCCAATGAAAGCAAGCAACGTATGTACTAATCTATCCGGTTTACTAATCCCCAATTTAGTAATCCAATGATTGGGAACTATTTTAGTTTTAAGCTTTCTAAGAATTTAGATCTCATTAGAATGATCATCATCATTATCCTAAAAGCATTGCTTAAAACTATGGGTTTATCACATATTATAAAACAGCATCATGTAGATAATTTAAAAGCCTTTAATAAATTAATACTTTTTATTAATAAATGAATAAGATTGTTACAAAGTATATGCTTTATCATCAAACATGATTGGCTTGTGTGCATACTACTTTCAAAGGTGTCAAACATGTAACAAGGAGGTTAATTCAGTACCGTGTCATGTCATTGATAATTTCAACTTTGTAAAAGGAATTATAAGTTATCAACGTGTTGTGTTAGAACTTAGTGAACACAATGAATGGTAAATAAGTGTTGTGAAGTTAACACTTGGAGTTTTTGAAATGTAGTATCTGAAATATATATATGGTCAAGAAATACTTGAACTAAATTAACAAATCTAACTAGAAATGCATGTTATGTTGGAGCGTGAATGTTAGTATATCTAATAGATTGTGGTTCTAAACCTATGTGTAGGTGAACGTGAGTTTAATATTATATCTTACGCTCGAGGCAAGTTTCGAAACTTATCTTTTTACGTTGAGCAAGCTCTTAAGTCTACTTTTAGAATTGAGAAAATTTTCTAACTCTACACTTTCGTTTAGCTAGTTCATTTATTACATTGTGCAAGTTTATTCTTACGATTGAACAAGTTCTTGAATCTAGTTCGTTTATAATTTTTAAATCTTATTCTGATAATTAACAAGTTATTCTTGTCTTTAATTTGTTATCTAGCATGCAAGTTTACATATTCTGATATACTAATGTTGAACAAGTTTTATCGTTTAAATTACTATTTGTTATGCATGCTAGTACTCAATTATAATTAACCTTGGCTTATTATTGTTCAAGCAAGGTATGTTATGATTATTCGATGTTTATGCTATTAGTTTATTCCTAAAGCATGATCTTAATTTACAATGTCAATTCGGATATGATTATTCCATAGCATGGCGTTATCAATATTGTATTCAACTAATCCTTAGTTGATGACCGTTGAATTCTAAATTACCCTTGCAATGTATCCAAACCAAACTTACTTTGGTGCGGACTTGTACTCTTAAATACTGAGATGAACAACCCTATTATTAGGGGATAATTTACGCTTAGCGTTGAAATGTTTGTGCACAATACATTGTACGAAGGGCTGATCCCCCTAAGTACAAGGAGTCCTTATAGTCTTATATTCATTAAAGTTTAAGTTGAAAGATTACTTACAACTATGGACATAGTTCGTGGTCTTAGGACCCTCAGATGTTTTTCATATTTCGATTCAATTTTGACTATCATTTATAGAGTACTATTCAGTTTTGATGAACCTATTCATTGGCAGTTATTATATTCTTGTTGATTCATTGCTATATCTAGTGAGCAATTGTTTTGCTCACTCTTGCATAAATATAATCATTGTAGCTAAAGTTGAGAAGGTAGATGAACCTCAACTAGCAAAGGAAAGGGAAAAATGTACAAGTGATGTAAACTTGTAATTTTTTTTGTTATTATGATGATATACTTGTGTTTAATGATGTGATGTAATAATTTTATTTCCGCACTTGAATGATGTTTTAGGTTAGACAACTTTGGAAAGACTTTTGATTAATGATGTAACCCTATTTAAAGGGAGGATTTATGATTAAATTTTATCATATTTGGGTAGATATATATGAATGAATGGATAGTGAACACCAAATCTTGTGGGAATGAAGTACCTAGATTTAGGGGTGTCACATGATCCGGCGATCCTTTCATTTATATAATCGACCATGGAAGATAGTCGCGGTTATTTTTAAATCTATTAGAGACAATTGATGATACATCTCCATACCTATTGGTCCTCATCCAAATAGAGCATCCATCAATACTCTGAGGGAATCTATTTCCACCTCTATAGGGAGCAATGCTTCCATCCCATAGGCTAATGAGTAGGGGTTTCCCGGTGGAAATGCGCATTGAAGTTACAGAGGCTAATAAAGTCGAGGCAAGAGGTCGATGCCATCCTTTGTGATTGGCGGACATTTTTTTGCATGATCTTCTTGATGTTTTTATTAGCCGCTTCAATAGTACCATTTATCTTTGGATGGTAGATGATGGAGTTAAGGTGTTTGATGTGGAATTTACTGCACAACTCCTCTATCATTTTGTTGGTGAGGTTCTTAGCATTGTCTGATACAATTACCTCTGGTTATCCATATCGACAGATGACATTGTTTCTGATGAAAGCAATGATGACTTCTTTGGTAACCCTAGGGAAGGAGGCTGCTTCTACCCACTTGGTGAAGTAGTCGATCATGGTGAAGATAAATCGATGTCCATTACTGGCTTTGGGCTCGATGGGCCCGATCACGTCCATTCCCCACATTGAGAAGGGCCATGGCGAACTTATGTTGTGGAGTTCCCTTGGAGGGGCGTGGATAGAATTCCTATGATTTTGGCATTGATAGCACCTCTTGACGTGATCATCACAGTCAACTTTGAGCGTAAGCCAATAATGCATTGTTCTGAGGATTTTCTTAACAAGTAGGGGGCCGCTCATGTGTGGGCCCCATACTCCACCATGGATTTCATCCATGAGCCTATGAGCTTTTGTCTTTGTCCAGACATCTGAGGAGACCTAATCATGTATCTCTTTTGTAGAGTGCATCTCCGCTCAGGTAGAATCTCATAGCCATTCGATGAATTCGCCTCTTTTCAGTTGGGCTCGCCTCAACGGGTGTAGATCCATCTCGTAGATATTCCTTGATATGTTGATACCAAGGGTTGTGGATGGGAGATAACTCATCAGATACTTCTCTAACATAGTTCCCATAGGCAGGGGCCTTTTGCAGGGTAAATGTGATGCTTGGCATGTTTTCCATGTCAGATATGTGAATCAAGGAGGCCAATGTTGCTAGTGCATCCGCAAAATCATTCCTATTATGAGGAATGTGTGAAAAAAAGATTTCTTCGAACTCCAAAGCCATCTGTAAAACTTGCCGATGGTAAGGCAGCAAATGTAGTTCTTTGGTTTGATAAATTCCCATGGACTATTTGATTACCAATTCAGAATCTCCAAAGACAATTAACCGCCTGATGCCCATTGAATGGGTAAGTTTTAGCCTCATGATACAACCTTCATACTCAGCTGTGTTGTTGGTGCTGACAAACTGCAATTTGACGGCGACGGATATCGTTCCCCGCTGGGATACTAAAATCGCTCCGACTCTAGAGCCTTCCATGTTAACAGCTCCATCAAAATACATTTTCCACGTATGGAATGCATCATACTGATGGTATTGCTGAACTGTCATTACCCCTTCATTGGGAAAGTATGTTTCCAAGGGTTCGAAATCCTCTGAAGGTGCGGCGGCCAGTAGATCTGCAATTCCTTGATGCGTCATGTAGACGATGTCAAATTGTCGTAGGATCAATCGCCATCCGGATGTACGGTAAACCAAGATGGGCTTCTTGAACATGTACTTGAGAGGATCCACGCGGGATATGAGATGGGTTGTGTGACCATGGAAGTAATGTTGTAACCTCATGGAAGCCCATGCTAAAGCACAATAAGTCTTCTTAATCAGAGTGTACTTATGTTCACTGCTGCTGAATCTTTTACTGAGGTAATAGATAGCTCGTTCTTGGCCTCTATCATCTTTTTGTCCCAACATGCAGCCCATGACATTGTCATTAATGGACAGGTACATGAACAGGGGAACATCATCCATGGGAGGTACCAAAATAGAAGCGTTAACCAGCTACTCTTTAATTGTAAGGAAGGCTTTCTGACACTCATCATTCCATTTCATGGAGGAGTTCTTCCTTAATAGCTTGAAGATGGGCTCACAGGTTGCTGTGAGTTAAGAGATAAACCTGCTAATGAAGTTAATTCTTCCCAAAAATCCTCGTATTTCCTTCTCTGTCCGAGGAATGAGCATTTCCTTGATGACCTAGATTTTGGTGGGATCTAACTCAATCCCTTGTGGCTGACTAGGAAACCTAACAACTTACATGATTTAACGCCAAAGGTGCACTTGGCTGGATTTAACTTCAAGTTGTACTTACACAACCTGTTGAAGAGCTTTTTGAGATGGTCTAAGTGGTCTTCCTCCCTTCAGGACTTGACAATGATGTCATCCACGTAGATCTCTATCTCCTTGTGCATTAAATCATGGAAAAGAACCATTATATCTCGTTGATAGGTTGCCCCGGCATTGATGAGGTCGAATGACAACCGTCTATAGTAGAAGGTTCCCCAAAGCATGATGAAAACAGTTTTCTCACGGTCCTCCTCAGCGACCATAATCTGATGATACCCCCGTGAAGCAATCCGCAAAGGAGTACATGTCGTATTGAGCAGTATTGTTAATGAGAATGTGGATAAAGGACACGGGAAAGCTATCTTTAAGGCAAGCTTTGTTCAAATCCCAGTAATCCACGCAAATTTGCACCTTTCCTCCTGGTTTAGGCATAGGAACTATGTTGGATATCCACTGTAAGAACCTGAATTTTTAAAAAATATTAAAATAAGAATTTAGTAGATAAAATTCTTAAGGCATGTGAAGGGTTCAAATAAAAATATAAAATGTGTTACGAGGTATGTGGTATTGTTTTACATAGGGTATTATGCGCTATGAAATAAGTGTGGTTGTGTTTAATAAATATATATCATTATTATATATTTGTTATAAATTGTAGAGATGAATTTGTATGAAGATGGAAAAGATTTATTTATCGACATTAAATAATTTATAGAATTATTTTATTGTAGTAAGTTGGTGACATTAAAGTATCTTTGATAATCACCAATTTCTTGAGTATATTTACTAGTGAATATCAAGTCTAAGGTAGTGTAATCTTACTCTTTAATTGTTGACGTATAAGAGCTGGGCTAAACAATTCCTTCAGAGAGCGGAGGTATATACGAATTAGTAATCGATCTAACTCACTGTGAAAATAGTGTAGACGAGACAGAAACTAATTTGTTGGTTATTTGTGGGAAACCACTCAGTGTACTATATTGAATACTATTAAAGACTCGACGTGTGCTATGTTTAGACTTGTATGCATGTACGTTGTTTATGAGAGAAGGAAATCGATATACCTTTAAAGTGGTTAGAGAATTATTGAGTAAATAGATACACGGCGAGAAGTGAGGATTAAAGGTATGATTGTATGTGTTATATTCGAGTGTTGTGTTATTGGTGGTAAGAAACCGTAAAGGAGTTGTATAGTTGGTTACACTAATGAGGGAAAATAGAGTTTTAGAACTTGAAGTGTGATCCTTAAATTGTTAAGGAAAATAGTAACCGATGGTGTGAAACCAAAGATAGGATTAATGTTAGACGAGTTAACGCTTAAGAAGGATGTGTAAAGTATTTAGAAGTGTAAGGTTGCGATTACGCTAATGCGAACTTGCTTCTATTATAAATTTGGTATAATTAAATTGCGCCATTTCAAGCTTATACGATTAGGTAAGGCAATTACTTGGGGTCAGTAGAAAACTCTGAGTCAGTTTATAAAATGTGATTTGCAAGCTATGTATACTAATAACTCTTGTAAGGTCATGAATGATGACCAAGTGTTCATGAAGAGATTAAGTTAGCAAAACATGACTCGATTAATTAACCCTAAATAAATATTGGTTAATTAAGTGATATTATAGAATATTATATTCTATTAATTAGTGTTGTACATACTAATTATTGTAAGATAATAAATGATTAATACTAATTAATCGATGTGATATTAAAATATGATTATGGGTTGGGAATACCCAATTGAATTAAACTTAGCCCAATTAAAATATTAATGTGGACATTATCATTAAATGGTATTACTATGTGTAATATGGGAAATGAATTGGGACATTAATGTTATATGTGTGACATAAATGAAACCATATGATAGGAGTATATGGAAATGAAATGAGGTACCTAGTAGCACCATGGTATCATATGAAGTTGTAATGTATAAATGATTAATTATCTGGGTATTCTAGAAACTGGGAAGGAGATTAAATGTTTAAATGAACATTAATATTAGACAATGTTGTAATGTGGTTATATGAGTAGTAGAGATAATTATGGAACTACCCGGGCAATAATATTTAGCCGCGTTACTTTATTACATGTATTTAATATACATGGATGATATGATGTGGGTATAAAACTTATCTTTAAATTCCTAATATGGTAACAATTGTACCTTAATATTACATTATGGGAATTAAATAAACCAAACCAAGCCTAGATAACAAGATTTCTAAGATTTTTTTCACTTATCCCAAATTGAGTGGCACAAAGGTACATGAACAGTGGGCTAAAACTAAGTTATGTATTCTCCAAGTGGCTATGGAATAGGTGATCATTGCTAGTAATGTGGCTGGTATGGGGTTGTTGAACAACTCTTTAGTGACCAATGTTTTCTCCCATTACACATGAACTCTAACTCTAGTTTAATGGAAATGTCCAGTCCAAGTTTCCCTTATAAATAGAAGCTCCATTTTTAGTTTTTGAGGTTGGTAATGGTCTGAGGTTGAGAGTTCTAAATGGCTGAGAAAGTGTAGAAGCATAATCAGTATATGAGGAGTCCAATTCAAGCTTAAGGAGGTATAATTTCTAATTGTGTTTTTGAAATGGGTCTTATTTAGTTCTTGAAATTTCTTGAGTCGGTATGTCAAGCATGATGAATTAACATGTTATAATGTGTTTAAGAAGTTTACTTACATGTAGGAACTCTTTAATGATGGTTGGAATCAGTTTAAATGGAAAGGAATCAAAGTGGTGTAAGACTCTGCAAAACAGAGTCTCATTATTGCTTCGATTACGGCGTGCGCATGATTAAGCCCTATTTATACTAAGTAGCTTGCAAATATTGCATGTACCCCATAATTAGTTGACGAGTTCTGTTATGCTACATGTTGTGAAATTGGTGTTATGACTTGATTACATACCTAAAAAGAGGTATAACATGAGATACAAAGCTTCTTTGCGAGTTATGAAGTGTCCAACCTGATTTAATAGAAGATCTTTAACAAAGACTTTATGTTTTGAAAACAAACCTTGTGGAAACTTATGTTTTATAAGTTCTAAACTTGGTGGTTGATATACATGACTGATTTCAGATGTAAATGAACATGATATAGTGTTTATATTATCTTCGTTCATGATCAAACTTGTTAGCTTTGTGTTAGAAAATGTTTTAAAGGAAAAAGCTTGATATGGTTAAGGTAAAGGTGCATAAATGCTACTTGCTATACATTCTGATCTTGCAAGTAAGTTAACATGACTTGATTACATAGGAATAGAGCCTTAAAGTTGTCTTGTATGTGTTGAATGGCACTGTTCAAGTTTAAAGTGGTTTCCAAAAGTAAACTTGAACATATTTTTAAAATCTAGTTGCATCACATGGATATCTAGATTATAAAGGATTTATATGTCATGATATGACTAGATATGATTTATATGTGCTATATTGCATCATTCATGAAAAATGATTTCAAAGGAAACCTCGAGCATGTTTTTGAACTTAGGTTACATTATATATGAATATTTAGATTTTTAAAGTCTTGAGATGTCATGATATGTTTCATTATGTCTCTAAACATAAGTCTTATATGTTAAACATAATGGAAGTAAACTAAGCATGAAGTTCAAGCATGTTTTAAAGTGTTAAACGATGATAGCTATGAGTAAAAGATGTGAATATGTATGAGCATGTGTAGTATAGATTATGTGACCTCTTTATAAGAACAAAAGGCTAATTAGTACACCTAGTGATTTCATAACCCTATTTGCTTTTGATTTCGTGAAAATCCTAAACTAAAGTCCCTAACATATAAGGTTGATCTTGAAGTGGTCATACAAGTATGTAAAGACCTTTTGTGTGTATGCATTAGAAGTGTAAGTGTCTAAGTGTGTTAAAGTTTGGACTAAAACTAGGAGTGCAAAGCTCAGCCTTGGCCTGGCCAGGGGACAGCGCAGTGCCTATGCCTAGACATGGCGCAGCTGCGCCATTCTACAGTCTAGAATAGGTTCTGTTTTTGATCTGATGCTTGAAGCATGCCTATATGATTAATTTAACTTGTAATATATGATCAATATGCTATGTAATGTGTTAAGAAGCATGTTATGTGATAAATATGAATGTCAATCATGGCTTTCAAAATTTGAAGTCCAAAGGAATGTTTTCAAGATATAAAGCAATGATACGTTGTTTGAATTCGTAATCTGATTTGTGCCATGAAAATATAAGATAGGTGATGTATGAAGTTACCACTAAGTTAGACGTTTATGTGTACGTTTGAACTTACCTATATAAGTTTTAAATGTGTCAAACACATAGCGAGTCAAGTGTGTGATAGATGTATATGAATATTGATGTCATGTACGGGTGACTAAGGTATACCTATACATACCTAGCTATTTCAAGCGTATGATGAGAAAGTGAAGTGTAGGTTTTACGAACCTAGTTAGGAAATAATGTAACATTGTTATTACATTGAGAATGCATGAAATATGTTACTAATGGATGTGAATCCATGATTATATAACTGTGTAGGAACACACGCAGTGCAGATAAGATTTAAGCAGTTAAGTCGTAGTTAATAAACTACGAATCAGGTAAGTCTTTCAGTTCCTATTTGATATATGAATTTGATAACTGTTAGTTGATCTATATTATGTTATGCAAATTTTGATGTATATATATGAAATGCATATGAGATATGTATGAAATGTGAAAGTTGATCTTCGATGATATGCTTGTGAAATAAATCTATATGTGTTGACTTGTTAATATTCTAACCTTTTTGTTTTGATGATGACTTGATTATATGGACTAATCTGTTTATTGTAAAAATTTTAGGAAGTTGATGAAAGGATTTTTGTCAAAAGACTTTGAAGGTTTGAGTCTTAAGAAAAATATGTAAGGTCATTGCAAATACTTAATTTTTCAATACAAGGCTCTAGGACATTTTATGTGTGCATCTAAGTTGATTAAAATAAATTAATGTTTTGTGCATGCGTAATATTGTGCTAAACTGTTCTTAATTTATGTGGTTAGTATTTATATTGTCATACATGATCGGATTTATTAAAAATTAAATGCCACCACTTTTGATACATATATCTTGGTAATAAATGGAAAGGCAGTATTTGTGGCGGTAGAATTTGTAAGTCAAATGAGTACAATTCTTGGAAATAGCAGATCATGATTATCCTTGGAGAATTGGAGTTTGTTACAGTTTCTATAAGTTATGTAATTAATACTCCTATATTTATTGTGATATCTTTCTTATTGCCTGAACTTCGGAAATGATATTCATTGACGTGAAATGAGATAAGCGTCAGCAGACTTTAACAATAATAATTAATATAGGAAGTTGAAGAGTCCATATGACTGCTATATATCTGTTTGATCAAATTTGAAAGAGTCCAACTGTGACGCCCCCAAAATAGGTATACATTATCCATCTTGAGTCGCCAAATACATGGTACAAAATTCAAATACAACTTAATTATACAACAGCCGTGTAAAATACGACAAAACATAATCTAAGAGAATATTGTCATCTAGACAATATCCACACTCAATGGAGTCCTCATTACATTTATTGTCACACTATTTTATAGAATAGTGAGGACTACTAAAATAACCATCTGGACCGTCAATCCGTTGCCCGACTCGTCCCAGTAATATTCTCATTTCCTGAAGAGAACAAGGAAAGAAAGGGTGAGCTCAACTAGCCCAGTAAGAAATATTATGACTAAGATAATTCAGAATAAATTATCCTTACCCTTCAACAGTATAACAACTGATAGAATATAATAGACAACAAGTTTTAGATCAACAACTGCAGCGGAATAAGCAATCCATTAGAAGAGTCAAGTAGAGCATAAAATCTACTATCTTCTATGATTTAAAAAGTTTTTCATCAACTTTATCGCTGAGACTCAACTTAATAAATAAAATCAAATATTCTCTGCACCACGACCAAGGATATTCATGTAATCATCAATGGTCATGATTATCCCGAATAATCCCTGGTCATAATCATACCAACAATTGTCCATCAATGTACTACAGGCCAATGAGGACTTTTACCACATCATTTGTTACATTACGGTCATGATTATACTGAATAATCCCTGGTCATAATCATACCAAGTCCATTTATGCACGTAAGCCAAAGATGACTTTCATCACAATATAAGCATGAGGATGATGACCATGACATGATAATTCAATAAAATAAGTTCAAGGATAAATTTTAAAGATTTATAATTTAATTTATCCAGAAATCAATAACGTCCAAATTGTCAACATGATACTGCTTTGTGGAGTAAAATTCAAGAATGCTCAGAAGAATATTTTCATGAAAAGATACTGGATGAAGTGCAAATAACAAGGATATTCTACTAATTTCATGGAGTATAGAAGCAAAAACTTTAACCAACTGAGTATAATAGAATATATGAACTGCAAATGGATTTTCACCCACCATGCGGTAATCCACGTAGACAGATCATTTCCACAATTTAATAAGGAATGAATACGAATGGTCATTCACCATGCATGCGATAGTTCACGTAGACAGGTTATTCCAATAGAATAATAAAGAATGGAATAACAGAAGAATTCACCATGCATGCGGTAGTCCGCGTAGACAGGTTATTCCAATAGAATAATAAAGAATGGAATAATAGAAGAATTCCCCATACATGCAATAGTCCGCATAAATAGGTTATTCCAACAGAATAATAAAGAATGGAATAACAGAAGAATTCACCATGCATACAGTAGTCCGCGTAGATAGGTTATTCCAACATAATAATAAAGAATGGAATAACAGAAGAATTCACCATGCATGTGGTAGTCCGCGTAGACAGGTTATTCCAACAGAATAAAAAAGAATGGAATAACAACTCTTACGAGTATTGAAAGAAAATAACTCTCTTCATGAATACGAAAGAAATAATACCCCTTACGAGTATTGAAAGAAAATAATTCTCTTCATGACTACAAAAGAAATAATACCCCTTACCTTAGAAAAAAACTGGATACTGGAATAGTGAGGTAGCAGACTTCTCTTCTTCTTTCTCTCTATAATTTCTCTCTATAATAATTGCTCTATAGCTTTAGTGAATTGATGAAAAATAATGAAGGAATGAGCTTCTATTTATAGGAAAATATAGTTTCAATAATTGCACATTTTGGGGCTCGAAATATTACAGTATAATACCTTCCTCTTTTTCTTCATTTTTAATTTAGTTCTGCAAGTATTATCAAACTTTCACCACCTCCCCTAATAGTAAATCATGTGAATCAATATTAAATCATGTGACTCAATAGTATAATCATGTGAAAAACTAATTACAGTATCGTACCTTCATCTATAACTCCATTTTTAATTTAGTCATGCAAGTATTATCAATCTTGCACCAACTCACCTAATAGTAAATCATGTGAATCACTAGCACACACATGTGAACACATAGTTATAAGCATATGAATTAATAGCAATTAATTGCTCATTTATCCGGTGAATAACCCGATTGGTCAATATAACCTCCAGACATCAATTATTATCAAAATAAATGTCGATTTCCACTAACACTAATAATTTCCACACAATGGAACTATCAATTTCATCTTTAATCAACACTAACTTATTCATCATTAATATTGTAACTCACAATATTTAATAGCCAGGTCGTTCCCAAGAAAGAGGGGGCTTTCTGATAAGGATTTCTCCCTATTGGCGCGCAATTAGATTATCTAACCTCTCCTTAACAAAACTTCTAAACATTGTCAATATTGCAAATAATAATATGAATAACTTTGTCATCTTTATTTATTTAATAATATAACATATTATACAGATGATACTGTGACAATAATTGAATCAATAATATGAGAGATATGATGCGTAAATCAATCAGATAGCAATAATCGAGTATAACCGAGTGACTTCTTACGTAAGCATCAATAATTAATCCGCAGTATTACTACTATGAAACCACGCCAGACATCTTGTACTTTTACTACCGGGTAGTTCAACAGTTTTAACGGTAACACTTTCGTCGTTATTTTTATAAAAAGATAATTCTATCAACCAATGATTGTGCCGTTATACGGATATTCTCCGACAAAAAGAATATTCCCCGACCAAACGAATATTTTATAACAACTTGCATACTTTGAAATTTTTTTACATATCACCCTTAACTTTAACCTTTTATCAATTTAACCATTTACGAAATAAAATAATAATTATAAGAAAATTGAATACTTTCATTTCATAAAATTCGGGGTCTTACATCAACATTTAACAAACAAAGATAAATGGATTTGTTATTAACGAGAATATTTTGTTTGTTACTTATCTGTTGGAAACATAAGTAATTTTGATGATATACATAGAATTATTTTGAGCAACGGTAACATATTTTCTGGGCTATAAAAAGATCTGATAACAATGTTGAAAATACAACACTTGCAACACTAGAATTAATTTTTTGCACTTACATACTTGAAGAGCTATTATATTATTTGTGGTGCAAAATTCTGAGCTGCGGTGCAATTTATATTCACATTATTCTCAGCTATTTTTGTGAGCTTAATATTGGTGATATCTCTTTTCTTTTTACTACTTGATCATTGCATTCATTAGTTGGGCCTTGCATTGTTAAATTGTTTATTTGCTTTGATCATTAGACCTCTATATTTGTAATCTAATATTTTTAGACTAAGTGTTGTCTAAAAGAATTTAATCCGATGGATTAAGGTTTGTTTACAAACAGGTTCAAGGAAACATAGGTGCTTAAGGGGTGCATTGGTGCACAAGGAGCAAGAGTGCTCAAGTGAATTATTGTAATTCAATTTGATAGAATCTATTTTGTAATAAGAGTTATTTAAATAAATAAAAGTGAGTCTCCAATACTAGTTGGTATTGGACGTGGACTAGGCTATTATTATAGAGGGGAATAGCTGAACCATGTAAAAAATCTTGGTGTTATTTTTATTACTTGCTTTAACTTAATATCACTCAAGATAATTAATTTGCTTAATAAATAGAATTTAATTATTTGTTTCATCGTGAGATATTTTGTTAACACCAAGTATTCTATTTGACTTATAAAATCACCAAGATATTTTCTTAAACAAAAATTCAATTCGGTAGACTATATTCATTCAGCAAGCTGCATTCATCAATATAGTAGGCTATATTCAATAGTTTGGTTTAAAGTTTAAATTTGTCAACGTTTGTATCCACACTTATTTAACCCCCCCCTTCTAAGTGTGCCTTATCTGAATTTCATTTGGTATCAGAGCTTGGATCTACTTACTTGGTCTTAAAGGTGACTTGTAGGGAAAGATTCTGACATGGCATAGTTCGAGAACAACAAAAAAGAAGGTCAATCAACCAATAGACCTCCTTTGCTGTATGGAACAGAAAATTACAACTTCTGGAAATTCCGAATGAGGATCTATCTTAAAAGAGATCCTTGGGAATGGTGGGTTATTGAGAATGGACTAGTTATTCCAAGGAAAGATGACGGTACTCCAAAGACTTTGCTAGAGATTGATTCAACTGAAACTTTCATGGTTTCCTATGATTCAACGGCTATGAATACACTACTAAGTGGCATGGTGCAGTCCGAGATTGACAAAGTGTCCTCATGCAACACAGCTAAGGAAATTTGGGACACTCCAGTGGTGAGTCATGAAGGAATATCAAAAGTTTGGGAAGTTAAACTAAACATGCTCATGCATCATTATGAAATGTTCAAACTCGAGAAAGATGAAACTATAAAGATGGCTCAAGCAAGGTTCCTTGTTCTTTTGAACTCCTTAAAGCAACTGGACAAATCTATTCCACAAAGTGAGATTAACCGTAAGTTACTTCAGGCTATGCCCAAGAGGTTTTCTTCTAAAATCACTACTCTTCAAGATTCTTCTACTATATCTACTATGGATACACTAACTCTTTTTGATGAACTTGAGGAATATGAACATCAGTTAAAGAGGTATGATGATGAGGAGGAAACTCCTCGAAGAAAGGTTCTAGCTCTTAATGCAGGAAATAAATAAGAGCTTGATGATGATTCTGACGAAGAGATAGCCATGATGTCAAGGAGACTCAAAGGACTTCTACAAAGGAAGAGTAAATGAAAGAATATCTACTTAAATAAAGGAAAAGGAAAGCAAACTAATTAAGGAGACGTGTTTTGAATGTGGTCATCCAGGGCACTTCAAGAAGGATTGTTTTCAACTAAAGAATAAAGGAAAAACAGGCTTCAAGGATAATAAGAGAAACAAGGCACTGGTTACTTGGAGTGATGAAAAAGAATCTGAAGTTGAGGTCGACGCCAAGGATGAAATAGCTTAAGTATGCTTCATGGGAATAGAAGGTAAATCAAATGAGGTATCTAATTTTGATTTTAATTCCTTGAAACAAGAAAATGTTAAATTAAAAGATATTTGAAAGACTTAGTAAATATATTAATGGGTGAAATAGACTCTTTAATAGATGAAAAGAAATATATTAAAAAGGAATCTACTTGTAAAGAAGAAAAGGTTTTGATTGCTAAAATTGATTATTTAGATAATTATAACAAAATACTTTTTAAGAAGGTAAATTTTTTGAATAATGAAATCCTAAAATTGACTAATGAACTGAAAATGAGAGATGTGTATTGATGCATTTCGTGATAAATCACCTGTTAAAACCTTTCCTAATAATGAACTTCAAAAAGAAATAGATTCACTAAAATCATCTCTTGCTAAATTTGTTCAAGGTGAAGAAAATTTAAATGTCATATTGGGTAAACAAAGACCTAGTTTTGAAAGACAAGGAATTGGTTATAATTCTATGCATAAAAAGGGTAATATGAAAATGCTAAAATTAAAATCACGTTTTAGATTAAATTAGTGCTCTCCCTTCACAACATGTAGAAATTGTGGCATTAAAGGTCATTTGGACATAAACTGTTTTAAGAAAAATAAGATTAAAAAGGTATGGGTTAAAAAGGATGATTTACTTGCAACTAACATTAAAGGACCCAAACAGATGTGGGTACCAAAAGGATGAATTATCTTTTCTTGATAGGTATATCTTAAGGCAAGGGTTCCATCTCAAAAGTGGATTCTTGATAGTGGATGCTCACGTCACATGACTGGTGACAAAACAAAGTTCGTGGAGCTAAAAATCAAGAAGAAAAATGGTACACTTACATTTGGAGATAATCGAACCTGCAAAATAATCGGAAAAGGTAAAATAGGAAATGGTAAGGTAAACATTAATAATGTACATCTTGTTAATGGACTTGAATTTAATCTTATCAGTATCAGCCAGTTAATGGATAATGGACACCAGGTTAGTTTTGATAAAGAAAAATGCACTATTTCTCATGGTACTAACAATGTTACTCTAGTGGCACAAAGAGAAGGAAATATATATACTATTGATTTTGAGCAACAAGATGAAGAATTATGTCTTGCATCTGTACAAGATGAGGCTAATTTGTGGCACAAGACGATGGGACATGTTCACATAGATTTAATCAAAAAAATTTCCTCAAAGAATCTTGTCAAAGGATTGCCAAAGATAAAGTATGAAAAGAAGGGAATTTGTGTTCCTTGTCAACTCGGGAAACAAGTAAGAACATCATTTACGACAAAGAACATGGTATCAACTTCTTCTCCTTTACAACTACTTCATCTTGATCTATTTGGACCAGAAAGACATCCTAGTATAAATGGTAAGTTTTATGCATTTGTAATAGTAAATGATTTTTTCAGATACACTTGGGTATTATTTTTGAGAACTAAAGATGAAGCATTTAAGGAATTTGAGAAGTTAATAAGAAACTTGGAAACAAAATATAATCTCAAACTTGTAAAGATAAGAAGTGATCATGTTACGGAATTTCAAAAAGATTTTATAATATTTTGTGATAAAAAAGGAATCAATCATGAATATTTAGCCCCTAGAACACCTCAACAAAATGGAGTTGTAGAAAGAAAAAATAGGACATTACATGAAACAGCTTGAACTCTATTACAAGAAAGTAAACTTCCTAGAAAGTTTTGGGCCAAATGTAGCGCCCCCAAATTCGGGTATCTTCCATCCCGATAGATGGTGCTATACTGTACAAACATTCATACATTCATGCAATTGAATAGTCTCAAAGAACGAACATAACGTCTATATATTAAAGGTAATATTTACATTTCCCAGGTTTTATACCCGTTACAAAGGTTCTTTGTCATAATATTCATTACATTACAACAATAGACCTATACCATTACAAGACAGTTTAATAATCTGACTTAGCTTTTCCTTTATCCTTATTTGATCCTTCGGGACGTTCAGTCTTAGCTGCATTCATATGGTTCAAGCAAGAGTGAGCATAACTAGCTCAGCAAGTATAACAATTTCAATAACAACATGCTTGATACATATGAATCGTATATCTTCGATAACTGAACAATAGTTATGAAGTACTATTGATAATTCAAAATAGCACTTCATCTTTATTTCAAAATGTTTCACAATGAATAATATTCAGTAAAACATTTACTCCGGTCAAAGACCTCGAGTATTCATTCTTTCTTTAAAAAGGACAACCCGGAACTAAGTCCGTAAGCCCGGTATTACTTACGAGCACTTCTAGGTGATCAGCCTATTGTACTCTATGTTGATCAACTCTACATCCATTAAACTTATGTACGTTTAATCATTTGGCAACCTCACGTGCCTGTCATTTTACCGACAAAACATTTGTTTAACATTTCAGTCTTCTTTTGAAAACCATATCAAGTAATTGACAAAAGATAATAGCATTTGATAACAGATGAATAGATTATCAACAATCCACTCAATATGTTAAGACTAGCCAAAGGAACTGGCTTTAACTTCATTATACTTCAATTCATGCATAAGGATACATGAACTTCAAAAACTTGTTCAGATTGAACAGAGACAAGAGTTAGAACACTTGCCTTAAGCGTCTGCTACGATGTAATTTACTTTACATTCAAGTCTTTCAAGTCTCTACAATACATGATCACATAATGCCTTACATTAGGTCACACATAATCAAGTATGTATCTGACTATATCTTACCCTTCATCTCAATCTAATTTATATATTAGACTTGATTACTATTCATTCTGATTTCATCATTCTATTTGCATTCATAGATGGATAGGTTATTACCACTCTTTACACATTACTCTTAAGGTTTAACAATGCTTTAGCAATGTTATTTTAGGTTTCTTAAGGTAGGTTTAACTCAACCTAATAACCCTTTCTTGCTTTACATTCACAAATATTCTTCACTGTCATTTGTTAAAGATCGGCGTTATGGCGCTGACTTTATACTGTATCTCGTATTTGCTGGCCAGTTAACGTTCACGATGGATGGCCCCGACTTGGCTTTGCAGCTCAGTCCTCCTTAACTTCTTTGGGCATCGGTGGCGCTAAATTTCGAATGTGACATAAACCATTCATGGCGCTGCGACGTGACTAATTGGTCTAGGGTTGGCGTCGCGGCGCCAACTCTGTGCACCAAAAAAAAATTTCAGTCTTTGAATTTTTGTGAACTTCTCGGATGCATAACTCTTTCGTTATAAGTCCGAATTGGCTCGTTCAAAAGCATATGGTTCACAAATTATGTAATCTACGCGTTCATGCAAGAATTTCATCTATTTGACTTTGTTTGCTAAAAATTCACCTATTGGTTCATTTTTAACGTAAACGATAAACGTTCGTGAATGTTCAGCGCTCGTTTCTTCGTTCTAAGTCGGAATTCGCTCATTTTCGAGTCCGCAACTCTTAAATGACGAACATGACTTATCTCCATTGGAAAATAACATTTCCGAGCTCAAACTCAAAATTTGACTTCCATTCCGAGAATTTTACGAATTCGACGATTATCATCTAATTGTGCGATTTCCGGCAAATCTTCATTCTTATGACTTGTTCAACATTACAAATGAATTTCATTCATCATGTGAACATATTAACCTACTTATTCCAACAACTTATACTCATGGTTGGACTTTGACTTATTTCTTCATAAGCTTATAACTTGATAAATTTATAAACTACTTATGAACTTATCATTCATAACTTATGACAATTAAAGTTTCTTAATCATCATACATATATGTTCTCATCATATAGCTTTACTTATGTATAATTGATACATATGATCATAAAAGTTCATTTACTTCCATATTCCTTATATTGCAAAACTCATTATAATTTCGTAATTCCTTCACATAAGTTTATAACTTATGCTAGCTTAAATGACTTATTACCAACTTATATGGCTTAAGTTCATTACTTACACATACTTCTTACTTTTTATCATTCATGTTCCTTAATCCAAACTTTTCTTATCAACCTATCATGTTAGAGATAGAAGATAATTGGAGAAGAGGATCTTACTTTAGAAGTTCTTGATAAATAGCTTCTTTCTTCTTCTTATGTAAGTAGCTTATTACAACTTACTCACCCTAACAATTAAGCACTTTGAGAGAGAGTGTTTAGATTATTTGAACAACTAGCAAATGACTTGCCAACCTTCACTATTTATAGAACTTGCAAGGTTTAGGGAAATTTAGTCAATACACTAAACCACCTCCTTACTATTCATAACTTGATCAACACAAATCCTATCATTTGCTTGGTCATTACTCACATAACTTGGCCATTACTTTATTTACTTGATCACCACTTATCTTGGTTATCACTTATCTTGATCACCACTCACATTAATCATATTACTATGGGTTGCCCCATGGGTTAGACAACTCATGGAATCTAGCTTGGGCCTTAACCCTTAATTCATTTGGGCTTGTACCAATTATAATCAATCTTCTAAGTCCATTTTCATTACTTAATACATATACTTATAGTTTATGTATCATCATAGTATTATACTTCGTATACTACTTCATAATATACGATATTTCTTCCTTCATACAAACTCGTATAATACCCCATATTATACTCGCTTTTCTTTCCTCGTCTAATACTCACATATCATAATACGATATCTCTTAACGCATTAATTCTTCACTTTCCTTACATTCTTAATTTAAGTCGCTAGTTTAAACATTACATTTTCCATAACTAGATTATTATTACATAATCCGTCTTACCTTAATATTCTATCATCACGTATTTCTCGAAAATTCAAAAATAATTTCCGAACAAATACCGATGAATAGTGTTTTTGGAAAATTTCTCGAAAAACTTTTATTTTCGTCTTAGAAATTCAAACACTTTAATTCCTTCACGTAGCTCAAATACTACGACATTCCAACATCAATAGGTTATAGAACAACAACCATCTTGATATCACATAAAATATGATTTTATTATTATTTAATTTAATAAAATCATTTTACAATAAAAATCCAAATTTCTCGGTCGTTACACCGAAGCTGTAAACACTTCTTGTTATGTTTTGAATAGAGTCCTTATTCGTCTAATAATTTTGAAAACCCATTATGAGCTGTTAAATAATAAGATTCCTAATATAAGTTATTTCAAAGTTTTTGGATCTAAATGTTTTATTCTAAATATTAGTGATAACCTAGGAAAATTTGATGCTAAATCTTATGAAGGAATTTTTATTGGGTATTCACAGAATAGTAAAGCATATCGTGTATTTAATATTAACAAGTTGTGTGTTGAAGAATCTGTTCATATTACTTTTAATGAAACTCACAATGATCTTCCAAAAAAAGAGATGAGGATGCAGGGAATTTGGAGATCTTAGTGAATCCAGCACACCAGAAAAATCAAACAAATGGACAAATCCAGCAGGCTAAAAACTCACAAGAAGTGGAACAAAGAACAACACAAGAGTTTGAAAATGATATTCCTCAATAAGAAGAAGAAATACATAATGTGCAAATGCCAAAGACTGCGAGATATCTCAAAAACCATCCACCAGAAAACATCATTGGAGACATTAACAAAGGAATCACTACAAGGAGAGGATTGCAAAATTAATGTTCTTTTTCTGCGTTTTTATCACACGTTGAGCCAAAGAATGCAATGGAGGCTATCCTAGATGAAAGCTGGCTAATGGCAATGCAGGAAGAACTTAAGTAATTTGAACGATGCCAAGTCTGGGAACTCATGCCTCCTCTTAAAGATATATGTTTCAATCATTGGAACAAAGTAGGTATTCAAGAACAAACTTGATGAGCATGGTACTATCACTCGTAATAAATCAAGGCTAGTAGCTCAGGAATACAATCAACAAGAAGGGATATACTATGAAGAAACTTATGCTTCAGTTGCTAGACTAGAGTCTATCCACATCTTGTTAGCATTTGCATGTTACAAGAAGTTCACACTCTATCAAATGGACGTAAAGAGCGCCTTTCTCAACGGATACATCAATGAAGATGTATATGTAAAATAACCTCCTGGTTTTGAACATGAGAGGTATCCAAACCATGTCTACAAACTCAAGAAAGCTCTCTATGGACTAAAGCAGGCTCCAAGGGCTTGGTACGAAAGGTTGAGTAAGTATTTACTTTCAAATGGTTTTATTAGAGGAAAAATTGATTCTACTTTATTTATAAGGCATGAGAATAAAGATATTATCATTGTTCAAATATATGTAGATGATATAATTTTTGGTGCTACTAATGATTTCCTTTGTGAGTGGTTTTCTAAGTGCATGCACAAGGAGTTTGATATAAGTCTAATGGGAGAACTTAATTACTTTTTGGGACTTCAAATCAAGCAAACAAAGGAAGGTATATATATCCATCAAACCAAATATACAAAAGAACTGCTTAAAAGGTTTTGTTTTGAAGGATCAAATTCAAAGGGTACACCAATGAGCACTTCAATAAAGCTTACAACTGACGAAAAAGGTATAGATGTAGAGGTAACTAAATATCAAGGTATGATTGGATGTTTATTATATTCAACTACATCTAGACCAGATATAATGTATAGTGTTTGTCTGTGTACACGTTTTCAAGCAAAACCTAAGGAATCTCATTTATAAGATGTCAAACGAATTTTTAAATATTTAAGTCGTACAATTGATTTGGGATTATTTTATCCAATCTTTAATCATTTTGAACTAATGGGTTATTCAGATGCTGACTATGCAGGATATCAAATTGATAGAAAAAGTACCAATGGTGCTTGCACATTTTTAGGACACGGTCTTGTTACGTGGCATAGTAAAAAGCAGACTTCAGTGGCTTTATCAACCACTAAGGGTGAATATCTAGTTGCAGGGAGTTGTTGATCTCAAATTTTATGGTTAAAATAAACTCTGTGTGATTTTGATATTTTATGTGATAGTGTGCCTATTTACTGTAACAATTCTAGCACTATTGACATTTCAAGAAATCCTGTTTTGCATTCTCGCACAAAACACATAGAGGTTAGGCATCATTTCTTAAGGGATAATGTTTCAAAAGGTTTAATAAAATTAATTTTTATTCCTACAGAAAAACAATTGGCTGACAATTTTTCTAAACCATTAAGTAAAGAAAGGTTTTGCATGTTGAGAAGAGAACTTGGAATGTGGTTGGTATAATATGATCACGTAAAAAAATAATTCATACATAAAATATCTTATATATCTGCATGTTATTATTTTAAATGTGTTTTGTTGATAAAATTATATGTATGTAACCGACAACTAAAGAAGGCGTATCTGCTCTAGCATAATTCATGGTAACTATCATTATAGGTTTTGAAATTTGAAAAGACCGAAGCAAGTCTTTTCAGAGTCTAACAGTTCTTAATTAAAGACAGAGCGTTCTTCTTCTTTTCACACTTTGCTTCTCTGATATTTCTTCTCTGTTTCTCAACTATTCAACTTTCAACAACAAGCATGAAGACTCGAGTAAACAAGCATTCATCCAGTATAACAATCAGAGAAGGAACTCGTCCATGATCCCCTTATACCATATGATCACCGAAGAAGTCCAAAAGACAACCTCGCCAGACATCTGTTCATGTTTCGTCCGATGATTCCGATGGGTCTGATTCAAGGTTCTCTTTCTTACAGGAATCCCCTCAATCTCCTGGTTCAGAGCCTCCTCCTTCTCAACTAGATTCACCGACAAATCTGGTAAACCCTTTCTCTACTTCTTCTGATTTACCAGATAATTTCTTTCGGGGTCATAGTTTCGAAGCTCGTTTTAAGACTTCTATTGCTACTAAACAATTTGTTTATGAAAAGATTTTAGATTTGTTTTATTTCAAAAACTCATCTTTGGAAAAACTTTTTATGTCTTGTGGAATTTTGGTTATGCTTTTTCCCCCAACTAGGGCATATCCTCGTTTGATACAACAATTTTACACAAATTTAGAGTGTAATGGGGATTGTTATACATCCTTTGTGAAGGGAAAATCTATGTTTTTCATAGTGATAGATTTTGGGAGTATTTTTAGTATTCCTTCATCCAGTCCTTGTCCATTTACTCTTAAGGGTGTTGCCAATATACCCTTTCCTCCTCTTGAACAACTTCATATAGTGATAGATGATTCATCTTTGACAACTCTGTTTACTCCTAAAACTGTTGATGTCTGTCCACTTGCATGTGTTTTGCACAAACTCCTTCATTATAATCTGTTTCCACGAGTAGGTGGTGGAGTAGATTTCACTTACCAAGATTTGGTTGTTATTGCAATGATTTTAAAAGGAGTCAGTTTTAATTTTTCTCTTATGATGTTGTCCCACATGATGAGTTGTATTTGCCAAACTAAAAAGTGTTTGCCCTATGGTTTGTTTTTGACAAAGATGTTTCAGCATTTTAAAATCTGTCTTGATGATGAAATTGTGGTTTCCCACAATGAATTTATTGATTCTGCTAATCTCAAACAGTCTCATATTTCTTTTGTTGATGGCTCATTTGTACGTCTCATTCCTGATCCTATTCCTACTTCACCAAGTGTTATTTCATCTGCTTTACCAACTGATAATTCTACTTCTTCTACACTTCCTACTTCATCGGTTTCATCTCCTGTAGTGGTTGATATGTTGACTCAAATTCTCAAAAATCAAGAATTTATTCGTTCTGATATTGTTGATATTAAACAAAGGCTTTCAGTTTTAGAAAAAGGGAATCTGCCTATTCGGGCAAATGATTTGACCAAATGTTTTTCATAAATTGAGGATGAATTCATCGATTTACAAGCTGGTTTCGAAATGCATACCATGGCTATGGTTGAATCTCTTCATCGAAAGATCAATAGAAATTCATGTCAACTAAGCCAAGAACTAAAATTTGTGAGTTACCAAGTTGGAGAATTTGCTGATTTCATGGCTCATCGTATGAATTAGGTAAGTAGAAGGTTACATTTTAACACTATGCATTCTCCTGTTCCGGAATGGCCTTGGTGTAATTGGATGGCTGCATACATTGGAGATTTTCTTGACTTACCTCTACCCAATGAGACCTTTATTCCTCGTCCTCTTAGGTTTGCTCATGACTTTTCTATAGAAGAAAGGATTCATCGTGTTATCCATCGTCCTTATTTCACTAATTGTCATATACCTGTGATTCACATCGATGATATTGATATCTGAGGTTTTTCTTTTTGATGATGACAAAGGGGGAGACATGGTCATGTTGCTGTGAAGGTTGTTGTGGAAACGTATTATTATTATTATTGCATGTTTGTGTTAAAGACGATTTGGTTGGTACCATTATGTGTTTAAGTTTTTATTTTGATGGGTATTATGAATGCTATATTTTGTGATTTTAGTATTTGTTACAACCTAACAAATTTACAGGATAAGTTATGCCTAAATAGAAGGCATGGTGGAAAATAATTTGATTATGTCTGAATCTTCTAAAAATTTTAAAAAATTGCATGAATTCAGGGGGAGTTATAATTTTTTGGTGTTGTCATCATCAAAAAGGGGGAGAATGTTGACTTGTTAATATTCTAACCTTTTTGTTTTGATGATGACTTGATTATATGGACTAATCTGTTTATTGTAAAAATTTTAGGACGTTGATGAAAGGATTTTTGTCAAAAGACTTTGAAGGTTTGAGTCTTAAGGAAAATATGTAACGTCATTGCAAATACTTAATTTTTCAATACAAGGCTCTAGGACATTTTATGTGTGCATTTAAGTTGATTAAAAAAATTAATGTTTCGTGCATGTGTAATATTGTGCTAAACTGTTCTTAATTTATGTGGTTAGTATTTATATTGTCATACATGATCGGATTTATTAAAAATTAAATGCCACCACTTTTGATGCATATATCTTGGTAATAAATGGAAAGGCAATATTTGTGGCGGTAGAATTTGTAATTCAAATGAGTACAATTTTTGGAAATAGTGGATCATGATTATCCTTGGAGAGTTGGAGTTTGTTACACTTTCTATAAGTTATGTAATTAATACTCCTATATTTATTGTGATATCTTTGTTATTGCCTGAACATCGAAAATGATATTCATTGACGTGAAATGAGATAAACGTCAGCAAACTTTAACAGTAATAATTAATATAGGAAGTTGACGAGTCTATATGACTGTTATATATCTGTTTTATCAAATTTGAAAGAGTCCAACATTTAACAAACAAAGATAAATGGATTTGTTATTAACGAGAATATTTTGTTTGTTACTTATCTGTTGGCAACATAAGTAATTTTGATGATATACAATGGAATTATTTTGAGAAACGGTAACATATTTTATGGGCTATAAAAAGATCTGATAACAGTGTTGAAAATACAACACTTGCAACACTAGAATTAACTTTTTGCACTTATATACTTGAAGAGCTATTAAATTATTTGTGGTGCAAAATTCTGAGCTGCGGTGCAATTTATATTCACATTATTCTCATCTATTTTCGTGAGCTTAATATTGGTGATATCTCTTTTCTTTTTACTACTTGATCATTGCATTCATTAGTTGGGTCTTGCATTGTTAAATTGTTTATTTGCTTTGATCATTAGACCTCTATATTTGTAATCTTATATTTTTAGACTAAGTGTTGTCTAAAAGAATTTAATCCAGATGGATTAAGGTTTGTTTAAAATAGGTTCAAGGAAGCATAGGTGCTTAAGGGGTGCATTGGTTCACAAGGAGCAAGGGTGCTCAAGTGAATTATTGTAATTCAATTTGATAGCATCTGTTTTGTAATAAGAGTTATTTAAAGAAATAAAAGTGAGTCTCCAATACTAGTTGGTATTGGACGTGGACTAGGCTATTATTATAGAGGGTAATAGCTGAACCATGTAAAAAATCTTGGTGTTATTTTTATTACTTGCTTTAACTTAATATCACTCAAGATAATTAATTTGCTTAATAAATAGAATTTAATTATTTGTTTCATCATGAGATTTTTTGTTAACACCAAGTATTCTATTTGACTTATAAAATCACCAAGATATTTCTTAAACAAAAATTCAATTCGGTAGACCATATTCATTCAAAGTATTTCGCATTCATCAATATAGTAGGCTATATTCAATAGTTTGGTTTAAAGTTTAAATTTGTCATAGTTTGTATCAACACTTATTCAACCCCCCCCCCCCCCTTCTAAGTGTGCCTTATCTGAATTTCAATATGCCTGTTATATTAGAAGTAAATGCGTAGTAAGTATTAATTGATTATGAATGCATGAACTGAATATGTTTTTATATGTTATGTGTTACATGAAAACTGTTAGAATTGCTAGGCTGTCGAGCTCACCCTTGCAAATAACCACTTTTGCAGGTTAAGGGTTCACGGTAAAGATTTCGTGCTACTTGATTAATAGAGTTTAATAGTAATTGAAGGAGATTGGTTTATGTGTTTAGATATATACTCTTGAACCATGTTTATGTTCTAGGAGTCGTACAAGATAGTAGTTACGAGGTGTAACACTTGTTGCGTTGTAAAGTTGTATTATGTGATACATAGAGAAATTCAAATTGAGATGTAAATATTTAGACAGTAATTCGAATAGGAAGAATCATAATATAATTTGATTTAGGGATTTGTAATTGATTTAAGTTAAGAAATCAATAAAAGATTATTTTTTTCAAAGAAGATTGAAAAAGTTTAAATTATTCTGCATATTTATATAACATCGAATATGATGTAAGACAGGAATGGTAACTGACCAAGATTTGAAACTTATAATAGTTTGGGGTCATTATACATAGATCCTGGATATGGAAGGAATTTATATTCTAAATTGTAATAAGCAAGGTTATATTCATTAAGTTATGAATAAAAGATATAAATAGTTTGACAATAGTAGTATTGTGGCGAACCAGATCCGAGGTTCGAAGGGACCCGAATTTGGGGCCATCACATCTACTCCGAATATGTAGACACCATGATAATGCTAGCTTGAAATTGTTTCACAATTTCTTCTTTCACCTTTAAATTCCACTCAGGTTTCAATCGCTTGAGCTTCTGCCTGACTGGCTTAAATCCCTCCTTAATGGGAAGGCGATGAAGGACAATGCCAGTGGACAAAACCCACCATGTCTTCATGAGACCATGCAAACACATCCTGGAACTAGATTAGTAGTGCAACTATGTCATTCCGTTGTTTTGGGGTGAGGTCTGAACCAATCTGGATTAACTTAGGGCTTTCTAAGGTTCCGAAATTGAAAGAAGTGGTTTGATCAAGGTTTGGTTTAGGTTTGTCTTCGACCCATTCCTTAATCTCCTGAGGTATCTCAATGTCCTCTTGTATTTCCATCAAGTCTGAGTCCAACTTTTCATCAAAGTTATAGTCCTTGTGGAGAAAAGGCACCTCATCGCAAAGAACAGCACATCTAAATTTAGAGTCCTGAAACAAAATATGCTTTCACTTAATATATGAAACTGTTTAATCATACAAAAGTGTTAGCATGTACTTATAAAATAACTGCTAATACTGTACAGAAAAATAAGTAATTAAAGTTATCTATAGGGCAGAGGAATTTTATGTTTGTTTTACCCTCGTCGACCAATGCATGGAGTGCTGCTCCAATTATTGAGGGTAAAGTCCTGATGGACTATAGCGATGGAGGGGCTATCATCGTCCTCTTTTTCCTGAATGATGACCATAACATCTGGGCAATCATCGTCTGGGGTGTATCTGTTTGTATGTTCATCATGGACAATGATGCGTATGCCTGATATCATCAGGGCGATGTCATGTTTACATTTCTGTTCCCTCTCTTCCACTTCGGGATCAGGAATTTGGACCTCTTTTGCTTTAAATGGTACTCGTTTAGGAAACAGCATAGCCATAACATGGGCTGGCACCTTTACCGGAGAGTGTATCAGCTCATGAGGTGCATGTGGTGAAAATCTTCGTGTGGCAGAAGCTTGAGGAATCTGCTTGTGCTTATGAGGATTCCTATGACTGGAACTAGCAGAATAGCCTAGTCTAGTTGTCCTGGTTTGACTGGACATTTGAATTGGGTGCTTAATACCCTACTAATTTTTACCCAGCCCTTGTCTAGGCTGATGACCCAATGACATCATAGCTTGAGTGGCTGACATAACTTCGGCAGAAATCTTGGGTACGGAAAGTAAGGCTCCAATAGGATGGTATTGTGCATTACTCACTTCCAAAGTATGAAAACTGGTCGGCTCAACTTTTGAATTGAAGCTGATGAGTAGTAAGTCTCCTTGTTCAGGATATTCTGGCTCAGCGTTGACAGTGAGTAGGCTATTGTTGACAATGTATTTAAGTTGTTGATGAAGTGTAGAAGGGACGGCTCCAGCCATGTGGATCCATGGTCTCCCCAATAGCAGGTTGTATCCTGAATTTATCTTGAGGACATGAAAGGATACATTGAATGTATTTGGACCAATCTCAATTGGCAGCTCAATCTCTCCGATAAAATTTCGTTGGGATCCATCAAACGCTTTGATAACCGTATGGCTACTTTGGATCCGCTTGAGATTGACGTTCATGTTCACCAAGGTGGCATAAGGACATATATTCAGAGACGATCCTCCATCTATCAAAACTCCAAATTAACATATACCGGAGGACAAAAGCGTAATGTCTGATGGCTTACAACGGACCCCCCTTGAGTGGTATGGTATGTCGTCATCGGTGAAGGATATCACATTATTGTTAAAAATGTGATCAACCGATGTTGAAATTTTCCACAACTCATCGATTTTGGTAAGTAGGCTTCTTCCAAAACCTCTGATAAGATCTTTTGTGATCCTCGGAAGAAAACCAAGTCTGATGATTGAGATTTGATGTGGAGCTTCTCTTAAGCTTAGAACCTCCTTGGCTTCATTATGGCCCATAGTGCGGAGGAATTTCTCAATCTTCTCTATGGGCATCTTCCCCTTTGCTTTGATGGTGGGCTTCATCACCCGTTGAGGAAGATACAATGGATTTTCCTTCGACACTGTAACAGTAGTATGAGACGTTGATCCTTCAGCTTCTCCATAATTCCATGGGACTTTGTGTAAGCCGACAACAAGATATTATGGTCTGAAGGGTAAAGAAATTGGCTCTGGTGCAGCCACTTTCAAATGATTATCAGCTCCTTTGAGTTGAATTGCTTGTATGGGAAATGGTTTGACAATCTCATCAGCCTCAACGGATATAACTGCTACTAATCCCTTCCATTTGGTAGGACATGTATTCCCACTCTCGAGTAGCACAGTGTTATCGTCTGCCATTTGCAGGACACCACTGTCAATTAGATTTTGAATAAGGTGGCGAAGTGCCAAGCATTCTTCTGTGTTGTAACCGCGAGAATGTGAACGATATTGACAAATTCCATCAAAGTTGAACCGTCTTAAATGAGGATTAATTAGAGGTAGAAGGGAGGTGATTCTTCCTTCATTGATTAGCATCTGTAATATTTCCTCTATAGGTTTGCCCAGGTATGTAAATTCCCTTCTATTGGAGAAATCCCTACGGGCTTTAGCACTTTCTCTCTTCACGACCTTCTCCTCCAGTGCTTCTCTTTCTAAAGGTGGTGATGAAGCATTCATAACAAAAGGAAGGAGGTAGGCATGCTCCTGGCTGACTAACTGGCGTGTGACTTGATGATGATGGGTCACCAGTTCTGCCAATTGTTCAACTTGCTTACAAAGAGCTTTCATCTTTCGTTCTATAGCAAATTGAAACTTTGCGTAATCCCATCTGTCAACATCATTTTTGATGGTCTGGGATGATTCACCATTAAAATTGGAACTCTGTCCACTGCTCCAACTAATCATATTGACCTCTTCTTCTTTGTGCTGAGGAAGAGGGTTATCTTGCACATGAGGTTGATCTAGTTTGGTAACCACGATCTCGCCGTTGTCTATCAAATCTTGGATCTTGTGTTTCAAGGCCCAACAATCTTGAGTATCATGTCCAGGTGCCTCGGCATGATAAGCACACATTCGAGTAGCATTGAAACCCCTCCCATTAGGGTTGGTTGGTGGAAGAAGATGCGTGATTTTCTTTTGAGTAGTCAGAAGAGCAAGAATATTCTCGAGCGAGTTCCCTAAGGGTGTGAACGTTCGAGGGTGCTTTGCTTCTCCACTTTTAGGCAATAGAGGGTTTGAAGACTGTGCTTGAAAAGGGGAGTAGTTTCTCCTCTGTATAGGCATATTCTGATTGCTTTTTTGACCTTGTAGTATTACGGAAACATCCTCCTCTTTCTTTTTATGGACTCTCTGGGGGTTGTTTCCATAAGATCCAGACCGGATGTGTTTAACAACTGCTTTAAGAGCGGCTAGGTCTTGAATCTTACCTGACTTCAATCCCATCTCAGCTATCTCTCCGTGTTTGATCATTTCAGAAAATGGTTTGCCAATACCAACTAAAACTCTCTCATAGAAAGGAGCTTCTTGTATGTCTATGAAAGTCATGACCATTTCTGACTTTGTCATAGAAGGAATAACTTGAGCAGCAAGGTGCCTCCACCTTTGAGCATACTCTTTGAAAAACTCGTTAGACTATTTCTTGACCTTGGTAATCTGATACCGGTCAGGAGCCATCTGAGATTGAAAACTATACTGAGTGAGGAAGGCGTGAGCTAGCTCTTCCCAACTATGGATTTTTGGGTTGTCTAATCTGGTATACCATGAACGAGCTTCTCCAGTCAGACTCTTCTTGAACAGCTACATTCTGAGCTTCTCGTCCTCTGCATAAGATCCAAGTTCTCCAATGAACACCTTTAAATGTGTGTAAGGATCCCCTAATCCGTCATACTTTTCAAAGTCAGGGGTTTTGAATTTCTCTGGATAATGAACATCAGGGAATATGCAAAGGTCAGAATATGAAACACTTACGTGCGTTCCAATCCCTTTGAGAGAATGGATAGTTTCCTCCATTTGAAGGATATTCTTCTTAATATCACCGGTGTCTGGATCTCCTTTGAGATGGGTGTTTTCAGGGTCTTCGTTGGTTGTATCCAACTGAGGTTCTGGATTTGTTTTATACAAACCTTGAGTTCCTCCTTGTGTAGAGGATTCCGTATGTATAGGCATCTTCATGCCTTGAGTAGACTGATACAATTCTTTCAGTAGAACAACCAAATCTGTAATTTGTTTAGTAAATTCGTCAAATTCTTCTCGAGAAACGGGACTAGACTGGTCAGAAGAAGACATGATTGGCTGCATGCACGTCGCCTTTTTGGATTTTGAGCGAGTAACAGGCCCAACTGTTTCCCTACAAAAACTTATGTAGTTTAGGCTTAAGGATAATGTTAATGTTTACATGCTATCATAATGTGTCCATTTTAGGAATATTATCCTGCAAAAACGGGTGTCATTTGATAGCATGTCATGTATGCACAAATATTCTTCATATTTTCCATTTAATAAAGATGAACACGGAATAAAATTACAAGTAAATGATTTTACAAGTAATTGAAAATGGAAAGTATGAAGAGACTTTCCTCCACGTTTGGTTTATCAGAGGTTGACCTATCTTAGGATTACTCTCGCGGCTTTTTGGCATGAAGGTTCCCAGATCATCGCAATCTACTTGACGGGAAGTTAATCCGGTCTTTCAACTGGAGTGAATTTGGGTGGTGCCTTTCCTGAGCCTCGTTGGAATTAGTCTCCCTACGAGTCCAGTAATCAAACATCGACAGGATAGCCTCCTGGTGGAGGAACCACACAACATACATTCATATACAATATGTCTCACCGTTTATGAAAATGATGACAAGTGTGAAGCACTAATATCACAGATAGATATTTTGCAGTGTCGTAAGTAAAATGCATTCGTACACATTCATCATAAATGTAAATGCAACATTCACACACAAGCATATAACAGTTTTGAAAAGTTTATAGTAGCGGCTTAAGCCCTCTTACTGGTGTCCCCAGCAGAGTCGCCATCTGTCAACATCGGGATTTTTATTTGTCCCTTTTCATTTCTTGTTCTTTAGTGTTCTCATGTTATTTGAGATTTGTTTGAAAAAAGAAGTGAAAAAGGTCCGACATGTATCATGTCGACGATTTGACTATAAGAGTCGCCAATTGGTGTTTTTAACTGGTTTCACCAACGCAACCAAGAAAAGGTTTGCACATTGACCCAGTGATGTGACACTGCTAGACGGGTCTGTGAAAACGAGATTCATTTAGGTTCGAGGGCTTGATTATGCGGAGGAAAGGTGTTAGGCACCCCCCGACATCCGTGTTGCTACGGTGACCACCACTTTTCAAGAAACTGTTATATGAGTGTGTGTGTGTGTGTGTGTGTGTGTGTGTGGATCAATATGCAATTTATTTGAAAGAAGTGTTATGCCTCGTTCGAACCTATATACACAGGGTTTGAATTTATACAAAAATTCAATTTTAAACAAGATATAGCAGTGATGTTTTGTAAAAGAAGTTTTTCAAACCCTGTGCTCAATAGTAATTGAGGCCTTTGATACTTCCATTTTATTATTAAAGGTTCAGTTTGTTTGCTTTTATTTTCGAGATGCGAAGCATCTTCCAAAAAATAATATATAGCGATGCCAAACTCCTCATGGGCATAATAGCCATCTACGAAAATTCAAACACCGCGAATAATTTACAAGCTGCTTACAGCTGAAAACATCCATCACGAGAACCGAATCTAGATTCAGTAGACTGAATCTGTGATCACATGATTCCTAGGCTCACATGATGTCGCAGTTTACATGAAAAGCAGTAAGCAGTTGTATATATAAAAGCTGTAAATATATATATATATATATATATATATATATATATATATATACAGACATGATCAACCACCACGAAGCACCTCTATGGGGGATCGAAAATGTAAATATATAAAAGAGGTAAATATATATATAGAGAGAGAGACGATCAACCACCACGAAGCACATCCATGGGGGATCAGAAATGTAAATAAAGCAATAAATGCGATCAACTTCCATGAAGTAAACTCCAGGCGAGACTAAATGTAAAAAAAAGCAGTAGAGACGATCAACCGCCATGAAGTAAACTCCAGGCGGGACAAAATGTAAATAAAGCAGTAAAAGGCCACGAAGTAAACTCCAGGCCTGACAGAAATGTAAATATATATATATATAAGCGGTAAACGCACAGGATGTTTCTCAATCCCGGCTCGGTTTATCATTTCAGCGATTTGTCGCTATATATATATAAGCAGTAAATGCACCGGATGTAAAATTTAGGCTCATTGAACAGAGTTCAACAACAGTTCATATATATATATATATATATATATATATAAATGCTCCAGACATAAGTCTAGGCTCAATCGAGGCATAACTCGATAATGTTAGTGTTGCCTAATTTCTTAATAACACTTTAACACGTAAGTATACGTGTTCAATTGTAATATTCAGCAAGCAAGGATATCGTTCTCACGAGGAAATAGACTAATATTTATCAATTACTAATTTTAATACAATTAATCCTATTTTAAACTACAAAATATTGTTGGTGATTTGAAAATTAAACTCAACAAAACTAATAATTAAAATCAGAATTTCACAAGAGTAATTGCAGATTTAACAGGTTAAGATTACAACTTCCCTTAGTATTTCATTTAAACCAATTTACTTCCCATTTAAATCAATTAATTAATATGAATCATTATCCAAGAATGTTTTATAAAATTCATGCACTTCTTCCAAAGACACGTGAACAAATCCTCCTAAATCCGATCTTTAAGATGCAAAATTACAAGGAACCCCCCAGTTAATCAACTCACTATATTCCTATGTGAATCAAGTTAATTAGGGTTTAACGCACAAATTCTTTCAATGGATACAAAAGACACATAGGTATATTCCTATCCTATATGCTAATCATATTAACCCTAATTAGATTATATGAACAAATGTTATCATATCCAGATCTCAATCTATACTCCATCTTCCAATTTTATATAGATTATCACAGTAATTGTTGGCCAAACAATTAATCAATAAGCAAAAGATATAAAAAATAATTCAATAAAAACCAACTTTCATTCAATGGGAAAGTTCAATTCAAACTACATACCAAGTTCGGTTGCAATCTTAATGAAAATTTAGTTCATGATAATAATAAAGAAAAACATCATCCAAATTAATAATCCAAACATCCCAGATAATTACAAAAGATAAAACTAGAGAACAGAAGAAGAAACTCTGAATTTGCTCCAATACTCTCTCTTTGATCTTCAGCGCTTGCAATTCTCCTTCATATTTTCCTTCGTTGTTCTCTCTGCAAATCTCTTGGAAAATTAAGTGATGCGTCTTTTCTAAAGTCTTCTCCTATTTGTAATAGTCTCATCCCTCTTTTAGATTCGTTCTTGGCTTTAAAAACCCACTTAGTAGTAGAAAAATCCTTTTTTAGCCGCACATGAGCGCTTAGGCGCTCAACCCAGGTCATTTCTAAGCGCCTATGCGCTTGACCAGGACCACGTAATTACAAAAATACCACTTAGCTCTAATTTAAATGATTTTTGATCTTTTCTTCTCCCAAATGACCAATTTGTTCCTCCAGCTCCAACCTACAAGAAATAAACACAAAAACACATAAAAAGATACTAAAAACACTTAAAGATAGCAATAATTAAGTTTAATAATATCGGATTCATAGGTATAAAACCTACTCATCAAATACCTCCAAACTTAACCAATTACTAAAAATACATGCCTACGAGTCCAATAGTCAAACAGAACAAAATCTATTCATCAAGCCTCAGAGAAATCACAATAAACATGCTAGTACATCATACTAAGACAAATCAATAATTTCTCAATCAATCATCAAATATTACCCTATTATTACTGATATAGTGCGTGTGTGCTTAACAACCATGCTAACTGATATAAAATCAAATTTAACACATAATAGATCTCTTTGAAGGCATCATACAGTGTAAACTTTAAAAATCCAAAAAAATTGCTAGATCCAGCTAAAATCAATCACCAACCAAATCTAAAGGTTAAAATGGGATACTTATGCTTTATTTTTTTTCACTTACGGGGGCTTTTTGCTCCTCTTTTTCCCGTTTTATTCTCTCTTTTTTTACTCATGGCTGTGCAATGTCTTATTCCCTTAGGCTAACAGTGCTACCCTTTAGCGAGCTTTCAACCAATGACTCCCAAACCATTCAGGCTTTAGGGCGCTAGGTGTAGAGACAATCCCCTCGGACGTACTTACTCAAGTAACAAAGGCCCCAAAATAAGACAAGCCACGAGTTATTTTTTTTTACTCTTTTTTTATAGCTTATATATCCCAAGATTTCCTCCAAACTTAGGTTCTTGTCTAACTTTAGCCATCACTGCCTATTCATGAGTTTCTTTCATTCAAACTAGCATTATACTTAAGAATTCCATTATGCGTCAATTTAGACTCAATCAGTCAACATAGTTATTTTTACTGTGCTATCCTTATTATATCAGTTTTAAACAGGTAAAGATTCAAATCATGACAAGAAATCATACCAAAGTCTTAGCAGTCAATACTATACTTGTCTACTCAATTCTAATCTCATCATTGGCTAAAATAGACTTAAACTATCTAACAGCTGGAAACATGCAAATATGATCTAAATTCAATCAAACAGTAAATTTTACTAATATTTTTGAATCTTGAATTACTTTTTTCTTTAGAAATTAGAATAAAAACTATATGAAAAACTAAAAAATGAATAAGTTACATTAAACGAATGGAAATACTAAATGAATGCAACTAGATGTCTACAATGCAACTAGAAGAATGCACCCCCAAACTTAACATATGCAATGTTCTCATTGTATATAAAAAAACATAAGAAATTAGGCACTGAGGACTTCCCTGAAAGATTAAAGCTTTACTCTTCATCAGCATCATCTATTTCTTTTGTATTAACATCATCCTCAGGAGCTAAGTCAGTCGGGATGGTACAAGGACAAGGGTGGAGGTGGTGGGAACTGCTATGGAGCACCAATCACTTGCAGGCTTAGACCCCTATGTGAACCTCCCCCAAACTTGGTTTAGAGCAAATCTTGAAGCTTGAACTTTGCTTTGAATTGTTGCAGTTGGAATCCAAGTATGAGATAAAGAAGTTGACTTTAGCTTACTTTTTTCTAAATTGTAGTTTGGAGAAGATGAATTAGATTTTGATTGGGAGAGTGCAAGAGTTGGTGTTATTGTGGTGCAAGGGCTTGGAAGGAGTTGCTTTTGAATTAGGAGTAAAAGGAATTGGGTTTGAATTAGAATTGCCTTACTTAGGGCTTTATTTTTTTCAAGTGCACAAGTAGAGCGCCTAGGCGTTTAAAATTGTGAAGGTTGGAGCGTCTAGGCGCTTGGGCGTGTTTGGGCATTCTGCAGTTGAGCACCTAGGCACTTGTAATAGGTTTGTTTTGGGCACCTAGGCGCTTAGGCCAGCCTTAGCCAAAATTTTTGCTCTTTTATGCTTCTAACCTCCAAGCCATGAACCCAATTCTCAGTTATCATTTTCAAGGAGATTACAACTGAACATACAACCCTAAAATAAGATAAAATATATAACTAAATGAAATAAAATATTAAAATAAAATTAATGAACTAAAATTTAAAGAGATAAAATGTAAGTCTAGGTTGCCTCCCAGTGAGCGCTTAGTTTAACGTCCTCAGCCCGACTGCTTTAACTTTCTCTATCTAATTCCCCTTTGAAAATTGAGGAACCCTCCATCCATTAGTAATAACGTAATTTCCGAGAGTTTCCCATCAGTGAGGGTTATTGATTCAAATTCACCTAGCTTGTTCTTTGTAGGTAGATTCTCTTTTACAACCTTCAAATAACTAGGCATTTTCCGAGTTATATCTGTGAATCAATTTTTACGTTGAAGCTTTTCCGAAACAACTAGTTCTTCATCTCTCTTCCCATTCTCTTCACACCATGACATCAATTTTAAGCTAGCTTCCATGTCATATATAGCTTTATCGAAAAAAATGACTACCAATTGGACACATGATTGCAAATCTAACCTGGGATCCTTAAACTTTGGTGGAGAAGATATATGGGGCACTATCAAAATTGGGTCATCTATGTCGTAACTCAAGGCTAGATCTTTGGCGACCTTCTTTTTTTTTCTACCCACTTGTCTCCTCCTCCCTTTCCACATCCGGGTTCCAGTTTAGCGTGGGCAATCCATCGATCTAAAGAACCATGTTGCTTGACACTTCACCTTGAGGGCGATTGATGATGGCGTTGAAAAGTTGTCCCACACGGTTCTCAAGATTTTGAATCGACATCTCTCGACTATTAAATGCGCTCCTCGATCAAAACCATGAACTTGGAAATAAGTCCTTCCAAGTTTAAAATCCTTTCTTCTTCATGATTAGGAGGTTGAACTTGTAATTCAGGAGTGTATGATTGGCATGGAACAAATTGTTGGGCTAGATTGTCATCGCTCCATGAAAGATTTAGTGGATTCCCCCACTCATGATGATAATTACTGGAATATTCATAATTTTTGGGGTAATCGCCGAAGTTACCACTATATTGTAACGACTCAAAACTGATGGCGCATTGATGACTCGGATGGTTTCCACTACAATACTCACATATCACCGCTACACTTTGAATAAGTTGTGCTGATAAAGCATCAATCTTCCTTGAAATTGTCCCAAATTGTGTTGACAATTCATCGAGTCCATAATTTTCTGCCTCCCTTGGCCGAGTCATTCTTGAATATGGCCAATGATAGTCATAGTTGTCCATGGTACCTGAAAAGGAATTAGACTAGAGACAAAAATAAAATAAAAAAAATGTTTAAATTAAGATTAATTTCATTGAATTTAATAATGACAAAATATTAAACTAATTTCCCCGGCAACGGCGCCAAAAACTTGTTGCCTAATCTTAATAGCACTTTAACACGCAAGTATACGCATTCAATCGTAGTATTCAACAAGCAAGGATATCGTTCCCACGAGGAAATAGACTAATATTTATCAATTACTAATTTCAATGCAATTAATCCTATTTTAAACTATAAAATATTGTTGGTGATTTGAAAATTAAACTCAACAAAACTAATAATTAAAATCAGAATTTCACAAGAGTAACTGCAGATTTAACAGGTTAAGATTACAAATTCCCTTAGTATTTCATTTAAACCAATGTACTTCCCATTTAAATCAATTAATTAATATGAATTATTATCCAAGAATGTTTTATAAAATTAATGCACTTCTTCCAATGACACGTGAACAAATCCTCCTAAATCCGATCTTTAAGATGCAGAATTACAAGGAACACCCCAGTTAATCAACTCACTATATTGCTATGTGAATCAAGTTAATTAGGGTTTAACGCACAAATTCTTTCAATGGATACAAAAGACACATAGATATATTCCTATCCTATATTCTAATCATATAAACCCTAATCAGATTATATGAACAAATGTTATCATATCCAGATCTCAATCTATACTCCATCTTCCAATTTTATATAGATTATCACAGTAATTGTTGGCCAAACAATTAATCATTAAGCAAAAGATATAATAAATAATTCAATAAAAACCAACTTTCATTCAATGGGAAAGTTCAATTCAAACTACATACCAAGTTCCATTGTAATCTTAATGAAAATTTAGTTCATGATAATAATAAAGAAAAACATCATCCAAATTAATATTCCAAACATCCCAGATAATTACAAAAGATAAAACTAGAGAAGAGAAGAAAAAACTCTAAATTTTCTCCAATACTCCAAATTAGATTCCTTTTTGGCTTCAAAAACCCACTTAGCAGTAAAAAAATCCTTCTTTAGCGGCACATTAGCGCCTAGGCGCTCAACCCAGGTCATTTCTAAGCGACTAGGCGCTTGACCAGGAACATGTAATTACAAAAATGCCACTTAGCTCTAATTTTAATGATTTTTGAACTTTTTCTTCTCCCAAATGACCAATTTGTCCCTCCAGCTCCAACCTACAAGAAATAAACACAAAAATATATAAAAAGATACTAAAAACACTTAAAGATAGTAATAATTAAGTTTAATAATATCTGATTCATAGGTATAAAACCTACTGATCAATTAGTCCATATATAAATATATACATATATAAGTGTATATATATACGTAGCGAAATGAAAACCACGCACTAAAGTCCCGCATACGCACGTAACACGACTCTCAATGCGAAGAATAGTGTGTGCAAAGATGATGAGAAAGGCTTTATAGAGTGTAAGAAGGCTTATAATGGGCTGTCAAAGTAGACTTCTATGACTATAAATGGATGGACACTCAGCTCCCGCCGATAAAAATATAGCTATATGTGAGCTAATAGGTGTTTAAAATGGGAAGGCACTCAATATAGGGTGGGTACAGAACAACTTTGACAGGGCTTCCTGGCCTCTTTTTCTCTTCCAAATGGCCACCTCAACCTCTATATTTATAGAATTTGGTGGTCGCAGTGTACTACACAAGCAACCGTAGATGCACTCGACAGAATCAGCAGATGCACTGCTGTTTGTCGGGGTGCCCCAAGCTACGTGGGTCCCATAGTCTCGAAGTACGTGAACTCATGTATTGTGATGTCCGCTCGAACTTGCAGAACTTCAATCCGAGCATCTAAACGAGGTATAAGAGACCTTCTTCGGACCGCTTTTGTCGAGAGTTACGCAATGACATGGGATTAGAGGTTGTATGAAGTTAGGAAGAGGGGACCATGCCCATGGTCTTCAATCTTCAAATTTTATTCGATTGTCTTTGCCACGCCGCATAGTCACTCGAGATTGAACTCCTTGGCTCTTGTGGGACATTGCTGTGTATAAATGTATGTATGAAGTGTTGGAGACGGTGCGTTGGGGGTTGAGGTGGCAAAATGACGATTTTGTTCCTCACCGGAGTTATCTCCAATTTGGGCTGATAGCAAACATTGCTCAGGGTTATCTCTGAGATTGGACTGCTGTAAGTATTTAAATTCTGCAGGGTCATCTTTGAGTGTGCCTGTCTTCCTGGCGTTATCTCCGGGTCTTTGGAATGAGTGCCTCGATAGGAGGTCTGAGATTGAAATTGATTGGATTCATTTGAAACAAGCAATTCCGCGATTATCGCTAGAATTGCAATGGCATTCCTTGGGGTTATCTCCAAGGATGAAACTCGGGATTACCTCCGAGCTTGGAATTGATACTCCCGGTGTGTGTTTCGGGGTTGAGACTAAACTTCAAGTGGTATCCGGAATGGATGTGAGCTATCTTCCAGGGTTATCTCTGAAAGACAAATCTGCCCTCTTGCAATGTTAGTAACAGGTGTGTAGAAAATTTTGAGTGTCTACAACTTTTAAATGTTCAACATGTTCCTCCATTGTCTTTGAATACACCAATATATCATCTATAAACACCACCATAAATTTATCTAGGAATGGTTTAAACACATTGTTCATCAAATCCATGAACGTTGCAGGTGCATTGGTTAAACCAAATGACATGACCAGAAACTCATAATGACCATACCGAGTTTTGAACGCTATTTTTGGTACATCCTCCAGCCTCACCTTCAACTGATGATAACACTTCTCAAGTCTATCTTTGAGAAATATCTTGCCCCCTTCAGTAGATCGAACATATCATCGATTCTCATGTGTCGGTGTTGGGACCATATAAACCCGATTACAAGCATGTCATCGAATATGAACCGTTGCAGTTCAGTAAAGATTTGCCTTATGAAGAGATTCCTATTTAGATAGTCGACAAGAAGGAACAAGTGCTCAGGAATAAAGTGATACCTTCTATGAAGGTGATATGGAGGAACCACAATGTCGAAGAGGCTACGTGGGAATTTGAAGTGAAAATGATGAGGAATTATCCTGAGTTATTTGTTTAGTCTATGTCTTCGATTCTGGGGACAGAATCTTTGTAAGGAGGGGAGAATGTGACGATTTGATTATTTGAGTTGTGATTCTGGGGACAGAATCCATGTAAGGAGGAAAGGATATAACAATCCGGAATTTCAAATTATAAGTTTAAATATTTATTGAATTATATAAATATTTATTTGTTGTGTTTATTGTTGAAGTTGATGAAATAAATATTTTATTGATGTGGTTATTATTAGTAAATGTTTATGAATTAAATTTATTAGATAATATTCTAAATTAAATTAATTTATAATTTAGAGAGTTGTAATATAACATGAGATGTTATATTGTTGTTTTGATTTAATAATTTAAATGGATATGTTAAATTATTAAATAAAATTATAAGGAAATTATAATTTTGTGATATTTGCTAAAGTGGAATATTTATTTAAAATATAGCATGTGTAACTAATTTATTTAATTTAGTTTTTGACAAACAAAGCTTAAATATATTAAGTCTTTAAATTTTAAAGGGTTTTGCCAAACGGAGCCTTATGGCTTTTGGATTTTGGATTTTTGAATTATAATAATATAAATAAAATATATTTATAATCTATACGTTATATTTTGGTAATTGATATTAGTTATTATGATTATTAAGGCCATATCAGTTTTTTAGTTTACACTTGGTTATCAATTTTGGGATTATACGCATATCAGTTGGTTATTGGCTAAGTCTGAGAGTTTCAGAGAGAATTGAGAGAGAGGCTGTGAGGGAATTGAGAGAGTCTTAAGAATTTTCACAATAATTCCGGTGATTAGCAAGGATTATCTTAGTAATTGAAGGTATTTTTTATAACTTTGATATTATATATGTATATGTACGAGTACGACATAATTTATATATTCTGTGAATTCAAATTTTAAGTTTATGATTATACAACTGAGTACTTGTAGTTGTATGTATGTATGATGATTAGAGTTTGTGTTTAAACTAGAATTGTATGCTAATTTTGTTCAAACAGTAGGAAAAATACTGATAGTGTTTGTATTTCTCATATGGCTTGTGAAAGTACTAATTTTAGTGGTCAATTCGTATGCTAAAATATAAATTTAGTATTGTTTATGCTAGTTCATTAAGAAATGAAGATAACGTAGTTTGAACGAAGTGATTTGGTCAAGAATTGTAATTACAGTGATGATTTTTGTAAAGGAACTCAAAAAATGGAGTTTTCATATGAAAATATGGAATTTGAGAAATTAAACTAGTTTAAGTTGTTGTTAAATTGTTCTAATTGGTTGAATAGGTTGGCAAACATATTTGTAATAGTTTTATATCAATTGTATGTGTTAATATTATTGTTTGGTGGGTGAAATTTGTGTTTGTTGGGCTAAAGTCGGCTACTATTCATTGTTGTCTCTTCGCTTTATGTCGTGCACCAAAGACAACCGCATTTAGTACCAAGACTAAAAATTGTGAAGTTACTTGGAGATCCGGGCAGTGTATGTATTGCAATTGCAGCGCTTATACCTACAATCTTGAGACAAAGAAAGACTGCTACTTCTACAGACCTTGGATACCATTGTATCTTAGCTTTATGATATATTAATGTGTCCAATGTGTTATAACATGGTTAAAATAGAATCGTGTTATGTGGTTAGTAGTTTCAAAGTTTTAAATGATTAGTAAATGATGAACGTGGTATATCAAAACTTAGTGAACACAATGAATGGTAAATAGGTGTTGTGAAGCTAACACTTATGAATTCTGAAATGTATATGTTATGGTATGTTAGTATATGTAATAGGTATTGTGGTTCTAATACTATGTGTAGGTGAACGTGAGTTTTAATATTATAGCTTACGCTCGAGGAAAGTTTTCTAACTCTACACTTTCGTTAAGTTAGTCCTATTAGTACATTGTGCAACTTTACTCTTATGTTGAGCAAGTTTCCTATCTTAAACTGTTATTGAACAAATCATTTGTTCCTAAATTTAATTTAAGCAAGCTTTAACTCTAATTTTATTGGAATTCTCATTATGATTTATTCATTCTAACTTGTTTATAGTTAAACAAGTTTCTTAAGTTATATTCATGTATAATGAACACATTTTTTGAACTCTCGTCTCTATTATTGAGTTGTTTTATTACTTTGCATGAGTTATTACCATGTTAAGCAAGTTTTTAGTTTTCAGCTTGCTATCAATTAATGTATGTTTAGTAATTTCGTTTCTAATGTTATAAGATCCTAACCTTAGCTTATTATCGTTCAAGCAAGGTTTACTATTTCATTCAATACTTATGTTTTACTGATTTTAAGCATAAGTTTAATAAATAGTTAGTTTATCTACGATTATTCATTCCCCCATACTATATTGTTAGTAATCAAATATAGAGTTATCAAACTTTGTTGATTCAACTAATCCTTTAGTTGATGGTCGTTGAACTCTAAATTACCTTAAAAGCTTATCCAAATCAAACTTTCTTTGGTGTGGACTTGTACTCTAAAACGGAGAAGAACAACCCTGTTATAGGGGATACGCTATGAGTTTAGATGTTTTTGCACAATATATGGTACGAATGGCTGATCCCCCTAATTACGTGAAGTCCCTACAGTACAACAGTTAAGGTTAAAGTTGAAAGATTACTTGTAACCGTGGACATAGTTTGTGGTCTTATAACCCTCAGATATATTTCTTATTTCGATTCTAGTTTTTGGTTATCATTGATAAAGTACTATTCAGTTTTGATGAGCCTATTCATTGGCAGTTATTATTCTCTTGTTGATTCGTTGTTATATCTAGTGAGCATTTGTTTTGCTCACTCTTACGTAAATATAATTATTGCAGCTAAAGTTGAGAAGGTAGACGAACCTACAACTAGCAAAGGAAAGGGAAAAATGTACAAGTGATGAAGACTTGTAATTTTCATTTATTGTTATGATGATAGACTTTTAATTAATGATGTGATGTAATAATTTTATTTCTGCACTTGTATGATGTTTAAGGTTAGACAACCTTGGAAGATTTTTATTTAATGATGTAACCCTATTTAAAGGGAGGATTTATGATTTAATTTTATCATATTTGGGTAGATAGATATGAATGAATGGAAAGTGAACACCAAATCTTGTGGGAATGAAGTACCTAGATTTGGGGGTGTCGCAAATTGGTATCAAAAGCTTTAGGTTATGAACCTTAGGTGGGGAAAAGCCTTAGGAAGTAACCTTTGAAAAGATAGCGGTGATAAACTCTTATCGAGTTGTTAAGAAAGAAGTAATAAAACGCTTATGTGCTTATGTGATTGTAAATTATGTGCTCGTGAGTGTCGAGTAGTAATGATTAGTAATTAAAACTTAAAATTTGGTTGACAGGATTGTTAATGTAGGAGAATCCAGTCAAGCTAGAGAGGAGGAGCCTCGAGATATTCAGGTGGTTTGGGAACAACTAATGCCACGGGAAACAACTCCGTTGGTCACGGTAGTTGAGGAGGAGAGAATACCTGATGAGGATGATGAGATAGAGACGGATGAGGAGGACCCTGTTGAGCTACCACAGTCGGATGAGGAGGACGAGGAGGAAGAGATTCCACTTAACTCGATAGCTACCCGTATGTATGACGAAGTATACGATCGCATTGTAGAACTTCAGGATACTATTGAGGAGTTGGAAGAGATAGTAGAAGAACAGCAAACCTCGATGGCATAGAAGGATGACGAGATCCAGGATCGAGAGGAACGTCTGAATAATGTTGAAGAGAAGCTGGTCCACACTAAAGGAGAGAATGAGCGAATGATAGCAGAGATTGCAGAGTTGAAGAGCAAGTTAAAAGAAGAAGCTACGAAGAGGGCAAGAGCTGAGGACGCATATGAGGAAGCTTGTCAACGAGCCAGGGTGGCGGAGAGAGACGTTCAAGTGAAGGGGATCAAGATGGAAGAGATGAATAGTGTTTTCAACACCGTGATCAATCGAGCTCAAGATCGGGTCATGTGTTATCCTATTCAGTTCGAGACGCTTCAATCGTATACATATTGGATCGCCAACAAATGTTCCGATTTAGGGAAGAGGAGCGTCGTAAGGCTATGCAGCATTTTAATAGAACGTCATAAATGTAATTATTATGTGATTAGTGAGTAAATAAGATGTAAATCTCGGGTATGATATAACCAATGGGATATGATGATAATGAAGTTGTCCATAAACTTTTGTAGTTCAGGAAAGTGATGTAGATAGTATGAATGCTACCATTATTATGTTTTAAAATATTATGAATAAATAAAAGTGACTATTTATTCAAGATATTGTGTGTTATGTGGTAATTTTTTTTGCGATATGCAAGTTGAATATATAATACTTAAAAGGTTGAATAAAATATAATGCGTGTATTTTAACAGAAAATGTCTCCAAGACGTCAAACACGACAAAGGACCCCTGAGAATAACAACAATGCTGAGGATAATCAAGTTCAGCAATTAAATAACGCTTCTTGGCGGGAGCATTATAGAATCGACCACGAAATCAAGTCATGACTTTTAAAGATTTCAAAGCGGTTGGGCCACCAAATTCCATGGGTCCATGAATCCGGTTGAAGCATGACACTGATCATGGAAATAGAGAAGGTTTTCGATGTTGCTAGGGTAGGGGATAACCAGAAGACTTCTTTTGCAACATTCATATTGAAAGCAAAGGTGAGTTATTGGTGGCAAGCCAATAAAACCCAAGGAGGTCAAAGGGTAATGTCTTGGGAAAGGTTCAAGAAAATATTCTTTGAGACCTATTTCCTAGAAAGTTTGAAGAATCGGATGGAGGTGCGGTTTAAGAATCAAGCAGGCACCATGACGATGTGTCGGAGTATCAAATGAAATTCAACGAAGTTAGCGAGGTTTGCGCCATATTAAGTGAATCTTGATGGCGCAAGGCAGAGATTGACGAGGGATTGAAGCTATGGTTATCTGATGAGTCTCTCTATTCTAGTTAAAGACGCGTTTGCGGCGGTGCTTGAAAGGCGATTCTCGAGAGTGGAGGCGAAGTCGTAACAAAACAACCAACCAAGCGGAGAAAGAAGAAGAATGAAGGTGAAGCTAAAAATGGTGGTGGTGGTAACGATGGAAATGGCAACAATAATTTGAAAAGGAAGTGGAATGCAAATGTGGGAGCTGGAAATCAGCAAGGTAACCAGCAGAAGAAGAAGATTGATGCATGTGCTACATGAGGGAAGTTTCACACGGGTATGTGCTTAAGGGGGAAGCGTGTATGCTTTAACTGTGGCCAGGAGGGTCACATTGCCCCAAACTGCAATCAACCCAAAAAGAATTCTTGCTACACCTGCGGGTCGAAGGATCATTTTGCTCGCGAGTGTCTAAAGAAGAAATCTGGTGAGGCAAATGGAAGCAAGGGAAATGGTGGTGGAAGTACACTGACTATTGCTGGACCAACGTCATCAAATAAGCCCACAGCCAGAACCTTCAACATTACAGTGCAAGACGCGGTGAAATCAAAAGATGTCGTGTTAGGTATTATCCTAATCAATGATATAAATGCATATGTATTATTTAATTCGAGTGCTACTTGATCGTTTATATCTGATGAATTTGCTAAGAAGTTAGAAATACCTAGTGAAGAGTTGAATTTACCTTTAAACATAGAAATTGCGAATAGGGAGGTAATTCCTGTTAAATTCGTATATAAGAATTGTAGGGTGAATATTAAGGGAAATGTTATGAAAGTAGATTTAATCCCTATAAAACTTGGAGAGTTTGACGTGATATTGGGAATGGATTGGCTATTCAATTATGGAGCGATAATTGATTACCAAAAGAAGTGTATAAACCTTATGACTCCGTCAAAGGTAGTTTTTCATGGTAACAAATCGCCTAGACAAATGAGGTGTCTGACGATTATGCAGGCCAAGAAGTTGTTGAGTCAGGGCTGTGTAGGGTACTTAGCTTACATAGTCGATACTCAAAAGAAGAAGGGTGTAAAACTAGAGGAGATACCAGTGGTTAGGAAATTCGTAGACGTGTTTCCGAAAGATTTGCCAGGACTTCCGCCTGACCGAGAGATTGAATTCGTGATCGACTTAGCCCCAGGAACTGCTCCAATATCGAAAGCCCCGTACAGAATGGCTCCGGTAGAGATGAAGTAATTAATTGTGCAACTGCAAGAACTGCTAGATAAGAAGTACATACAGGTGAGTGTGTCATCGTGGGGAGCACCGGTGTTATTCATGAAGAAGAGGGATGGGTCAATGCATCTTTGCATTGATTATAGAGAATTAAACAAAGTCACTATTAAAAACAAGTATCTGTTGCCAAGAATAGATGACTTGTTTGATCAATTGAAGGGTGCTAGATATTTCTCAAAAATAGATTTGAGAAGTGGGTATCACCAACTGAAAGTAAGGAAGGAGAATATACCGAAGACGGCATTCCGAACTCGGTATAGACATTACGAATTTTTGGTGATGTCTTTTGGTTTGGCAAACGCCCTAGTAACCTTCATGGATTTGATGAACAAGGTGTTTAAACCATTTTTAGACAAGTTTGTGGTGGTATTCATTGATGATATACTGGTGTACTCTAAATCTCAAGAAGAACACGTGGAACACTTATATACGGCGTTGGAGACGCTAAGAAAAGAAAAGTTATGCGAAAATTCTCTAAATGTGAATTTTAGGCTGGAGCGTGTGTACAATTTCTTTGGCATGTAATTGATAAGGATGGGATTTTAGGTGGATCCATCAAAAGTCGGCCGTGATAAATTGGGAACAACCAAGAACTCCATCGTAAGTGAGAAGTTTCTTGGGATTAGCGAGGTTATTACAGATTTGATTTATCCGAGGATTTTTCCAGATTGCCACTCAGTTGATGAAATTTGACGAGAAAATCTATAAAATTTGTTAGGAAGGAGAAGTCTGAAGAGAGTTTTAAGGAATTGAAAAAGAGGCTTAGTGTGGCACACGTGTTTGTCATTACCGGATAATCTGAGGAAACTTTGTGGTGTATAGTGATGCTTCACATAAGGGATTAGGTTGTGTCCTTATGCAGAACGGTAAAGTCATTGTGTATGCATCAAGGCAGTTGAAAGACTACAAGAAAGGATATTCGACTCATGATTTAGAGTTGGCGGCAGTAGTGTTTTCTCTGAAGATATGGAGACATTATCTCTATGGAGAAAAATGTGAGATCTACACAGACCATAAGAGTCTGAAGTATATTTTCACACAAAAGGACCTGAACATGCGTCAAAGGAGATGGTTGGAATTAATAAAAGATTATAATTGCGAAATATTTTATCATCCGGGCAAAGCTAATGTGGTTGTAGATGCCTTGAGTAGGAAAGGCGAGAGAGAAGTTGATGTTGTTAGCAATAAGGAGGAGCTCATTTCAAAGAATGGCAAGGCTAGAGTTGGAAATCAAATTTCCAAAAGAATCGACAAAAAATTATACGGATGGAAGCTAGTCCAACTTTGGTGGACAAGGTGAAGAACGCTTTCAACTACTGGGATGAAGAATGCAGAAAAATAAAGGAAAGTGTGGTCGATGGTAAAGAAGTGAAGTATAAGCTTGATACTGAGGGAATGCTAAGATTCGAGGGATGAATTTGGGTTCCAGCAGTACAGGATGTTAAAGAAGAAATCTTGACAGAGTCTCATAGTTCAAGATATTCGATTCATCCGGGAAGTACAAAGATGTATCAAGATTTGCGGTGACATTTTTGGTGGCCAAATATGAAAAGAGATGTTACAGATTGCGTTGCAAAGTGCTTGACATGTCAAAGAGTGAAGGCAGAGCATCAACGACCAAGCGGATTACTTCAACCGTTGGAAATACCAGAATGGAAGTGGGAACACATCACAATGGATTTTGTGGTAGGTCTTCCAACAACTCAGAAAGGATACGATGCGATATGGGTGATAGTGGACAGATTGACAAAATCTGCACATTTTTTGCAAATAAAGATTAGATTTAATCTTGATCAGCTAGCAAAGCTATACGTTAAAGAGATCGTGTCGAGACATGGAGTTCAGTGTCAATTGTATAAGACAGAGATCCGAGATTCACATCAAATTTTTGGAAGAGACTACAAGAATGCATGGGAACGCAACTGAGGATGAGTACAACATATCATCCGCAAACTGATGGGCAAAGCGAATGAACAATCCAGACGTTAGAAGATATGCTTAGAGCATGCATCATGGATTTCAGAGGAAACTAGGATGATCATCTACCGTTGGTGGAATTTTCATACAACAATAGTTACCATGCAAGCATTGGCATGCTGCCATACGAGGCATTATACGGCAGGAAATGCAGAACTCCACTATGCTGGGATGAAGTTGGGGAACGTCAACTACTAGGACCAGAACTGGTACAGCAGACCGCTGAAGTTGTCAAACTTATCAGAGCAAGATTGGTAGCTGCTCAAGACGGACAGAAGAGGTATGCTGATCAACACAGGCAAGATTGTGAATTTGACGTAGGAAATATTGTTTTCCTGAAAGTTTCTCCTTGGAAGGGGAAAATTTATTTTGGCAAGAAAGGAAAGCTAAGCCCAAGGTTTATTGGACCTTTCGAGATATTGCGAAAAGTGGGAGAGGTGGCTTACGAAGTAACTTTACCTCCAGATTTAGAACATGCGCACAACGTTTTTCATGTGTCGGTGTTGCGACCATATAAATTCGATTACAAGCATGTCATCGAATATGAACCGTTGCAGTTCAGTAAAGATTTGCCTTATGAAGAGATTCCTATTTAGATAGTCGACAAGAAGGAACAAGTGCTCAGGAATAAAGTGATACCTTCTATGAAGGTGATATGGAGGAACCACAATGTCGAAGAGGCTACGTGGGAACTCGAAGCGGAAATGATGAGAAATTATCCTGAGTTATTTGTTTAGTCTATGTCTTCAATTCTGGGGACAGAATTTTTGTAAGGAGGGGAGAATGTGACGATTTGATTGTTTGAGTTGTGATTCTGGGGACAGAATCCTTGTAAGGAGGGAAGGATGTAACAATCCGGAATTTCAAATTGTAAGTTTAAATATTTATTGAATTATATAAATATTTATTTGATGTGTTTATTGTTGAAGTTGATGAAATAAATATTTTATTGATGTGGTTATTATTATTAAATGTTTATGAATTAAATTTATTAGATAATATTCTAAATTAAATTAATTTATAATTTAGAGAGTTGTAATATAACATGAGATGTTATATTGTTGTTTTGATTTAATAATTTAAATGGATATATTAAATTATTAAAAAAAAAAATTAAGGAAATTATAATTTTGTGATATTTGCTAAAGTGGAATATTTATTTAAAATATAGCATTTGTAATTAATTTATTTAATTTAATTTTGACAAATAAATCGCTTAAATATATTAAGTCTTTAAATTTTAAAGGTTTTTACCAAATGAGCCTTATGGCTTTTGAATTTTTGATTTTTGAATTATAATAATATAAATAAAATAAATTAAAATAATAAATAAAATATATTTATAATCTATACGTTATACTTTAGTAATTGATATTAGTTATTATGATTATTAAGGCCATATCAGTTTTTTAGTTTACGCTTGGTTATCAGTTTTGGGATTATACGCATATCAGTTGGTTATTGGCTAAGTCTGCGAGTTTCAAAGAGAATTAAAAGAGAAGTTGTGAGGGAATTGAGAGAGTCTTAAGAATTTTCACAATAATTCCGGTGATTAGCAAGGATTATCTTAGTAATTGAAGGTATTTTCTATAACTTTGATATTATATATGTATATGTATGAGTACGACAAAATTTATATGTTCTGTGAATTCAAATTTTAAGTTTATGATTATACAACTGAGTACTTGTAGTTTTATGTGCTTATGATGATTAGAGTTTATGTTTAAACCAGAATTGTATACTAATTTCGTTCAAACAGTAGGAAAAATAATGACAGTGTTAAAATTTCTTATATGGCTTGTGAAAGTACCAATTTTAGTGGTCCATTCGTATGCTAAAATATAAATTGAGTCTTGTTTATGCTAGTTCGTTAAGAAACGAAGATAACGTAGTTTAAACGAAGTGATTTGGTGAAGAATTGTAATTACAGTGATGATTTTTGTAAAGGAACTCAAAAATGGAGTTTTCATATGAAAATATGAAATTTGAGAAATTAAACTAGTTTAAGTTGTTGTTAAATTGTTCTAATTTGTTGAATAGGTTGGCAAACATGTTTGTAATAGTTTTATACCAATTGTATGTGTTAATATTACTGTTTGGTGGGTGAAATTCGTGTTTGTTGGGCTAAAGTTGGCTACTGTTCATTGTTGTTGTCTCTTGTTGTGCACAGTAACAAGTTTGCTACTGTGCAAGGCTAAAAAAGCAGCAATTCTTGGCTGCTTCCCAAGCTTTGTGTATGGTGCAAAAATGCATCTTATACCACAATCTCGAGATAGTGAAGTCTGTTGCTTCTATAGACCTTGGATACCATTATATCTTAGCTTTATGATATGTTAATGTGTCCAATGTGTTATAACATGGTTAAAACAGAATCGTGTTATGTGGTTAGTAGTTTCAAAGTTTTAAATGATTAGTAAGTGATGAACGTGGTATATCAGAATTTAGTGAACACAATGAATGGTAAATAGGTGTTGTGAAGCTAACACTTATGAATTCTGGAATGTATATGTTATGGTATTTAGTATATCTAATAGGTATTGTGGATCTAATACTATATGTAGGTGAACGTGAGTTTTAATATTATAGCTTACGCTCGAGGCAAGTTTTCTAACTCTACACTTTCGTTGAGCTAGTCCTATTATTACATTGTGCAACTTTACTCTTATGTTGAGCAAGTTTTCTATCTTAAACTATTATTGAACAAATCATTTGTTCCTAAATTTCATTTAAGCAGGCTTTAACTCTAATTTTATTGTTCTCATTATAATTGATTCATTCTAACTTGTTTATAGTTAACCAAGTTTCTTAAGTTCTATTCCTGTATAATGAACGCAGTTTTTGAACTCTCGTCTCTATTATTGAGCTGTTTTATTACTTTGCATGAGTTATTACCATGTTGAGCAAGTTTTTAGTTTTCAGCTTGCTATCAGTTAATGTATGTTAAGTAATTTCATTTCTAATGTTATAAGATCCTAACCTTGGCTTATTATCGTTCAAGCAAGGTTTACTATTTCATTTAATACTTATGTTTTAGTGATTTTAAGCATAAGTTTAATAAATAGTTAGTTTATCTACGATTATTCGTTGTCCCATACTATATTGTTAGTAATCAAATATAGAGTTATCAAACTTTGTTGATTCAACTAATCCTTTAGTTGATGATTGTTGAACTCTAAATTACCTTGAAAGCTTATCCAAACCAAACTTTCTTTAGTGCGGACTTGTACTCTAAAACTTAGAAGAACAACCCTATTATAGGGGATACGCTATGCGTTTAGATGTTTGTGCATAATACATGGTACGAAGGGCTGATCCCCCTAAATACGTGAAGTCCCTACAGTACAACTGTTAAGGTTAAAGTTGAAAGATTACTTGTAACCGTGGACATAGTTCGTGGTCTTATGACCCTCAGATATATTTCTTATTTCGATTCCAATTTTTGGTTATCATTGATAGAGTACTATTTAATTTTGATGAGCCTATTCATTGGCAGTTATTATTCTCTTGTTAATTCGTTGCTATATCTAATGAGCATTTGTTTTGCTCACTCTTGCATAAATATAATTATTGCAGCTAAAGTTGAGAAGGTAGACGAACCTACAACTAGCAAAAGAAAGAGAAAAATGTACAAATGATGAAGACTTATAATTTTCATTTATTGTTATGATGATAAACTTTTAATTAATGATGTGATGTAATAATTTTATTTTCGCACTTGTATGATGTTTAAGGTTAGACAACCTGGGAAGATTTTTATTTAATGATGTAACCCTATTTAAAGGGAGGATTTATGATTTAATTTTATCATATTTGGGTAGATAGATATGAATGAATGGAAAGTGAACACCAAATTTTGTGGGATTGAAGTACCAAGATTGGGGGGTGTCACACTTTCCTTTGCTAGAAGATGACTCATTGACTTTCTCAACTTTAGCTGTAGTATTTAAATGCAAGAGTGAGCAAATAACTGCTCACTGATATAGAGAGTAATATTAATAACAACATGAGAATGAAAAACAAATGTTGAATAATGGTGAACTTGTTCTACGAATCAAAAATATTAAACAAGCTCAAATTTAATATCTGAGGGTCTTAATGTGACGCCCCAAAATAGGTATACATCACCCATCTTTAGTTGCCAAATACATGGTGCATGTAAATCAAATACAAATTCTTTAATACAACTGTCAGATAAAAAATACGACAAAAATATATCTGAAGTTTTTATGAATATTGTCTCATGTATAATATCCAAACTCAAATTCAATCCTCATTACATTTATTATCACACTAAGTAGTGTGGACTACTAAAATAACCATCTCTGATCGTTACTCCATTCCTCGACTAGTCCCGCTCGTTCTCATTTTCTCGAAGAGAACAATGAAAGCAAAAGGGTGAAATTCAACTAGCCCAAAGTAAGAAATATTATGACTAAAATAATGCAGAATAAATTATCATTAGCCTTCAACATCATTAAACCGATAAAATACAATAAACATCAAGTTTAATCATAATGAACAAACAATCCATTAAAAGAGTCAAGTAGAGCATGATATTTACTATCTTTTATGAATTAAAAAGTTTTTCATCCACTTTATTGTTAAGACTCAGTTTAATAAATAAACCACATCATCGAATCATCCTTGCACTACGAGCCAATGATATTTATGTAATCATCAATGGTCATGATTATACCGAATAATCTCTGGTCATAATCATACCAACAACTGTCTATTAATCCACTACGGGCCAATGAGGACTTTTATAATATCATTTGTAACATTACGGGTCATGATTATACCGAATGATCCCTGGTCATAATCATACCACTAGTACAAAACTATAAAAAACAACACTTAAAAGATGACGTTTTTATAAAAAACGTTGTGATATTTTTTTTATAATATTTTTTAATAAAACGTATGTATTTATAAAGGTAATTTTTGATTATAAATAGATAACATTTTTTTTAAAACGTTATGCAGGTAAAAAACACGGAGCAAAAAAAACCCTGAACTCAATTCGAAATTAAAATAAAATGCATATTTCAGTCTCTTCTCTTCTCTTCTTCTCTCTCTCACTCCCTACCGATCTGTCCCGATGTCGTCAATTCTGTCCACCCTCTCTTGCCAGCCCTACGTCGTCTCGACAAAAATGAACAACAACATCTGGACGACGCCGTCTCTAAACCAGATATCCGTCTTCTCTCTTCGACTTCCCCCTCTTCTTCCATGGTTGAAACCCTCCAAAATCCTAACCCTAACATCTCCGCCTATTACCAGACTAAGGCCGCTCACCACGGCGTCATCACCAGCGACTGGCTTGCTCAGGCCCAGGCGGCCGTCGGCAGCGAACTCGACGCCTATTACCAGATTAGGGCTTTGGCTTCTGTTACCTGCATCTGTATTATTTGATTCTATTTATTTTTTTTAGAATCTTGAAAGCTTTAATTTCTGATTTTCTCTCCAATTGCAGGTTATTGCACATCTGCTTTGAACATCTGTTATGCTTAAAAAAATTATGTGTATGCTCGTATTCATTAACTTTGTTTTAGTTTTGTGTACCAGTGTAGATATGTGATTGAGTTTCTTGGTATTGTTGGTACTCCTTGTGATCCTTGTGTTTTGCATTTCGGATGATTTTTCAGCGGTTTGTAGAGACAATGAGAGGGATACAGAGTGTTCTTATTGTTACTTCAACTTTCTAGACGATGATTGGTTTCGTAGGCATCTGGAGAAATGTTGTAAGGTGCCTTTTTACCTTAACAAATACTATGTTCATTCTCTATTTTCTTTACAAGTACTGCATTTTTTTATATTCTGAATTATCTTTCTGGTTTAGGTTTCTTACCCCTCTTTCAGTTGTTCCTCTTGAAAACTGCTCGAGGTTTCATTTTTCCTGTGTGTTGGAAGTTCTCTTGGTATTACTAGAATAATTGAATCCTGATGATTAGCTTGTTACCTAATATCGAACTCTGATGGCATTATATCTTATTTGATTTTATTTTTTTTATCGCACCATGCAGGTTTTATTTTCCTTATCCATTCCAATGGGGGGCTCCAAGTCGGCTAAGGATGAAAAGTCGATAACATATATGAATATTGTATGTATGAGTTTTGTAATATCTAGACATTTACATTCCATAATATTCAATGCATTCCACAATAAGCTTTCCTTGTTCCGAAGACCAAGCCTTTCACATTTTACTATCCACGCCATACCCATTTTATACCAAGTAGCATTTCTGTTTCAGTTTTGGTTCCCGTTTCATGTACTGTATAATCCACATTTCTGGTAACTTTTGATTAGAGTTGGTGGATTGTCAATCTTCAGTTTTATAGGGTTTATTAGTCATTTAGATTCTCAATTCTGCTATAAAGAGTGTTGTCCATAGATTAGTCTAATTTAAATGGTTGGGATTCAATCTTTTCTAGGGCACTGCCCATCTGCCTAGCCTTGCTACAACAGCTAGTTGTCTTCCCCTTCTTTTGGGATCGAATTGTGGGTATTAAGTCTATTCTTGGCTTGACTTAGCTATCTGTTTTCCCTTCTTAAAGAGTTTTTTCTTGTAATTCTCTGATTGCATTACTTTCATTTTCTACAAGAGTAAAATATCTCACATCATTGTGCAATTTTTGTTGGTTCCCACAAGAAAATGCAGGTTTCTGGGGCGACAACTGATTTAACATCAAAAGGGCAGGGCCAGGGTGTCTCAGATAGCAGTAATGTGAAGTTAAAAGAAGAAACTGAAAATTCTTATCAGATGGAAAAGATTCGATGTCCCTGTGGTTGTTCTTTATAGACTGATTCAATGATTAAGGTGACTGAAATTTCTTGTTTTTGTTCATCATAGAAATCTCTTTTGCTCTCTCTATATATATGTATGTGTTATCTTAGGAGTGCTGTCATCTCCTGTATGTGTATTTATCTATTGATTTATGTAGTATCGAGGTAATATCAATTTTAAAATCAGAAGATGATAATGTTTTATTTTTATTTTTTTCAATCCCTATCGTTTTTATTTTAAATTGTTTTTCTATGTTCAAACCTGTAACATGCTAGAAATACTTTGCACGAGTTTTCATATGGCAGTATGTGTGGCCTTCTTCAGTATCTGGCGAATGAGATAACTATCATCTAAAGAATGCAAGGAGAATAATACAAAGATATTCCAGTTTATTTTTTTTAGAGTCACCTCCTTAAATGAAAACTCAAAAGTCTGACTTGTTTATTGAAGCTGATGAGTAAGTTTATAAAAGTAAGTTTTGTCTATGATAGCAGTAAATATAGATAATGGTATCCCCTGCCTCTGCTGTAGTAATATAAACTTCATGTTGTTCAGTTTTTGAAAGAGCAATATTCCGCTCATGCAGTCCCAACAATGGTTGCCGAGCAATATTCCGCTCATGTTATTACTTCATGATGGTGCAGCTTATTCCGCTCATGCAGTCTAGGATGGTTGCTCAGCACAAAGTGACTGAAAGCAATATGGATGGACATTCCTCATCTGTCCCTATGACAAAGCAGCAGGTAACTTCCCCACAAGTTACGAATGAAAATTCTCTGCATGTTAACTCTTCCAGTGACGTGTCAGGTGACTCTGGTTCTAATACAGGGTTAGATGAATGTACGTATTTTGGGAGAACCTAGGCTTTTTTGCACATGCTTATGTAGTAGTTTAATTTTATGGATAGTTTGATATATTTTGTGGATATAGTCAAATTCACAATTCAATATAGTAGTAATTATATTGAAAAGTGAATTTGAGATGTATGGATAGTTTGGTATTATTGGGATGTAAACGTATTGTATGGTATTAATATTTTTTGTAATTGGTATATTTTGAATTTGAGATGTATGGATAGTAATATTATTTGTAATTGGTAATATAGGTGAACCACAATTTTTTTTTTTTTTTTTCTAATTTACAACATTTTAAAAACGTTGTTTAAATATGCTTAAACGTTGTCTGATATATTAAATTATAACATTTTTATCCAGAAAACGTTGTGGAATCATACCTTCTATAACGTTTTTAAGCATCTGTTAATTTATGAAAAATAAATCTACAACATTTTTTTCTTAAAAAACGCTGTGTAATGTGCTTAACTACAACGTTTTAAAAACGTTGTGTAAGGGTGTCAAATAAATGACACCCTTAATCACGACGTTTTTCTGACTGAAATTACGACGTTTTTTTTTGCGTTGTCTATTTACTGTTTTATAGTAGTCTATCTATGCACGTAAGCCAAAGATGACTTTCATCACAATATAAGCATGATGATGATGACAATGATATAAACATTAATCAAATGAAATCAAGGATAAATTTATCCAGAGTTTAAAAATATTTAAATTGTCAATATGATATTGCTTTGTGGAGTAAAATTCAAGAATAATATTCATGAATAAAAAATAATTTGGATAAAAAAGAAATATATTTTTCCCATGAATAGTACCTCGTGAACAGTACACTGTGAATAGTACTTCAGGTATAGTACCCCAGCATGAAAAGTGTCTCAAATACCCGAGTGAATAATATTCAAGTGAATAGTAAATGGGTGAATAGTAACCCGTGAGTAGTAACTCGTGAATAGTATTTCGGCATGAAAAGTGCCCCGAATACCCGAGTGAATAATATTCTAGTGAATAGTAACTAGGTAAATAGTAACCCATAAATAGTAACTCATGAATAGTATTTTGACATGAAAAGATCAATAATTATCAAGAAAACTCAGAATAATATTTCTATGAAATGATACTAGATGAAGCGCAAATATCAAGGATATTCTACTAATTTCACGGAGTATAGAAACAATACTTTAACAGAATGAGGGTATAATCAGGAATATGAGATGAAATAATATTACTCACATACTACAGAATATGGAAGAAAATATTATTCCTTATGAATACTGAACAAAAATAATATCCCTTACGAATATTGAACAAAAAAAATATTCCTTTCGAATATTAAATGAAAATAATATTCATACGAATACGAAAAATAATATCTCTTCGAATATTAAATAAATAATGTGACGCCTCTAAAATTAGGTATACATCACCCATCTTGGGTAGTCGATATACATAGTACATGTAATTTAAATACAACTTACTAATATAACTAGCTGTATATAATACGACATAAATCGTGAGTTTGAATACAAATATTGTCTACTAGATATTATACAAACTCAAAAGGAGTTCTCATTACAATTATTATCACACTATTTCACGTAATAGTGAGGACTACTAATGCTATCCTCTCGGACCATTACTCCGCTCCCAGACTGTCTCAAAATTTATGTTCTCATTTCCTCAAGAGAACAAAAAAGAAAGGGTGAGCTCAACTAGCCCAAAGAGAAGAAATATTATGACTAAGATAATGCGTAATAAATTATCAATAGCCTTTCAACATGTTAAACCGATAAAATATAATAAATATCAAGTTTAATCTGCAATGAACAAGCAATCCATTAAAAGAGTCAAGTAGAAAATAAAATCTACTATCTTTTATGATTTAAAAGGTTTTCATCATCATATTAAAATTGAGACTCAACTTTTTAATAAATAATCCACATCATCGAATCACCCCCGCACTACTTCGGCCAAGGATATTCTTTAGTATCACGACCACAATTATTCATGCACTACGGGCCAAGAATAGTTGTGTATTCATTAATGGTCATGATCATGCCAACAATCATCCCATCAATGCACTACATACCAATCGAGGATTTTTATCACATCATTTGTAACATTACGGTCATGATTACAATTAATAATAATCCTCGTCATAATCATACCAAGTCCATCCATGCTCTACAGCCACGTATGACTTTAAAAAAAAAAAATATAAACATGAGGATGATGATGATGATATAAGAATTCAATAAAACAAGTTCAAGAATTATTTTATCCGTGAATTATTAACGTCCAAATTGTCAACACGATATCGCTTTTGTAGAGTAAAATTCAAGAATGATTAGAAGAATATTTTCATGAAAAGATCTTTGGATGAAACGCAAAATATCAAGGATATTCTACTAATTTCATGGAGTATAGAAGTCAAAGTTTTAACCAACTGGGTATAATAAAGAATGGAATAACAAAGAAATCACCATTCATGCGGTATTGCATGTATATGTTATTCAATGTAGATAATAATAATCGGAACTGGTCGGTGTGAAATTCACAAGCGATGGATGTTCCAATGTAATAATAAAGATGGAACCGGATCCGATGTAAAACACACGATAGGATATTCCAATGTAATGATAAAAGACGGAACCAGTCCTGTAAAACATACGCATGTGATGTTCCAATGTAAATAATAAAGATTTTAACCAGTCCTGTAAAACACACGCATGTGATGTTCCAATGTAATAATAGAAGAATGTCACCAAGTATAGGGTAAATCACGTATACAAAGTTATTCTAATGTAATAATAAGCAATGGAATAACATAAGGATTTCACCAAGTATAGGGTATCTGCGTATACAAAGTTATGTATAGGGTATGCCACTTTTACAAAAGTTATTCCAATGTAATAATAATGAATGGAATAATGTAAGTTCTCTTCATGAATACAAAAAGAATAACACCCTTACTATGCACAACAAATAATATTCCCTACCTTAGAAGAACCTAATATTGGCAAAGTGAAGTAGCGAATAATACTTTTCTTCTTTCTCTCTAGTTTCTCTCTCAGAGTTTCAAAGAATTCGTAAGAAAATAATGAAGGAATGAGCTTCTATTTATAGGAAAATAGAATGCATAGTAATTAATCCATGAACAGCCTAGATTGATTTACTTTAATCGACGGTCCATATTTAAAGCAAAATCTTTTAAATAAAATATAATATATTCTATTTATATAAAAACATTTTACTATGCAAATACTATGAAAAAAAAACACTATGCAACACTATGCATAATAAAATATAATATATTTTATTTATAAAATAACTTTAATAAAGTATTCTGCTTTATATAAAAGATGTTTCGCTTTTATTACGTTAATAATACAAATAAAACAAAACGTCATTATCGCTATAATAATTCATATTATTAATCGACAATAATGGAATCAAACCGAGTGACTTCTCACATAAGCATCAATAATCAATACCGTAGTGCTACTATGCAACCACACGTATTCGCATTTCTTTTACTACCGAAAGTAGTTCAACAATGATCAACGGTAAAACTTCCGCCGTTATTTCAATAAAATATTTTTGTCGCTTTTCAATCCGAATGATAATTACATTAGGGGTCCACCAATGATTGAGTAGTTATATGAATATATTCCCCGCTAAATCAATATTCCCCACCAATCGAATATAATATAACCACTTGCATACTTTGCAAAGTTTATAAATATTACCCACAACTATAACATTATATCAAATTATTCCATAATATTCAAAAATAATATTTATAAAAAATTCATCTTTATTTATAAAAGCTGGGGTCTTACAACCTCCACTTCTTATGAAATTTCGCCCTCGAAATTAGAGTACGTACCTGGTATGTCGAAGAGGTAAGGATACCTTGATTTCATTTCAGATTCTAACTCCCAAGTCATCTCCTCAACATCGTGGTTCCTCTACAAAACTTTGACTTGAGGTATAACCTTGGAGCGTAGAATATGTTCCTTCTTATCCAAAATTTGAACAGGAACCTCTTCATACGTCAAATCTTCCGCTATTTCGTCCGGTTCTAACTCAATAATATGGTTCGGGTCTTTCATATATTTACGTAACATGGATATGTGAAAAACGTTATGAACACGAGACATATTTGGCAAGCAGAAAGCGAGTCTATAGGCCACAGTTCCTACTCGATCGAGGATTAAAAATGGACCGATGAATCGAGGATTAAGTTTTCCTCTCTTTCCAAATCTTGTAACTCATTTCCATGGAGCAACTCTTAACAACACATGATCTCCTATATCGAATTCCACGTCCTTTCGATGAAGATCAGCATAACTCTTTTGTCGATTTTGTGAGGTTTTTATATGTTGTCGGATCGTTTGAATCTTTTTCCGTAGTCATACGTATCAACTCCGGTCCCAACAACGCTGCTTCACCCACCTCATCCCAAAGATATCGAGAACGACACTTTCTTCCATACAACGCTCAATGGAGCCATGCAATACTTGCTTGATAACTGTTGTTGTAGGAAAACTCCACCAATGGTAAGAACTTGTCCCAACTCCCTGAAATCAAGGACACGAGTCTTAATAGATCTTCAAGAGTTTGAATAGTCCTCCGATTATTATGTCCGCCCGAGGATGATATGCCGAAGCTAAATCGTAAGTCTGCGCCCATAGCTTTTTGCAAACTAACCCAAAATCGTGAAGTGAATCTTGGGTCTCGATCGTAAACTATGGATACCGGCATATCATGCGCCTTACAATCTCGCTTATGTACATACGAGCAAGACGTTCAAGTGTATAAGTTTCTCGATTTCGTAAGAAATGAGCGAACTTAATCAATCTATCAACAATGACCCAAATCGCATCAATGCCTTGAGAAACCTTAGGAAGACCGAGAACGAAATCCATGGTAATGTGCTCTCTACTTCCATTCCGAATTTCAAGTGGTTGCAATGGACCTTTTGGTACTTGATGCTCCGTTTAACTTCGTTGACAAGTTAGACACCTTGAGATAAACAAATATATCTCTCTCTTCATATTGCTCCACCAAAATGTATGACGAATATCATGATACATTTGGTACTCCTGAGATGGATTGTAAATGGTGTGTTGTGCGCCTCCATCATGATATTATACTTTAAATCGTGGTCGTTAGAACACAAAGTCCGGAGTTGACTCAAGTATTCCTTCTTCATCGATTCTTGCTTCCTAAGATAACACCCTCTTGCACTTTCTTCCTCATACGCATCGCCTCCGTGTCCAGTAGCTTGAGCAAATTTTTAACTTTATCGATTAAAGTCGGTTCTACTCGTATATTCGCTATCATCACATGCGTCCTCGAGTCTTTAACTCTATCTCCATCCTTTGCAAGTCACACAAATGGGCCTTTGTGTTGACAATAACGCACTCGATTTCTTGCATACGATCTTCTACTCAATGCGTCGGCTACCACGCTCGCTTTTCCAGATGGTATTGGATGGTATGATCATAATCTTTCAATGATTCAAGCCAACGTCGTTGTCGCATGTTGAGTTCCTTTTGAGTAAAGAAATATTTGAGGCTTTTATGATCCATAAAGATCTCCACTTTCTCCCCATACAAGTAATGCCTCCAAATTTTAAGTCTGAAGATAATAAATGCTAACTCCGGATCATGAGTAGGATAATTCCTCTCATATTCTTTGAGTTGTCGCGAGGCATAAACTATAACTTTCCATGTTGCATAAGAACACATCCCAACCCTTTGCTCGAAGCATCATCAGAGATAACAAATCCCTCCGAGCCGATGGTATTGTCGAGCAGTCTTTGAAATAAGTTTCCTCTTGAGTTCTTGAAAACTCTTCTCACATTCTTCGCTCCAACCGAACTTTGTATCTTTTCGAGTCACCGAAATCGATGGAGTAGCGATTAGAGAAAATCCTTCCACGAATCTCCGATAATAACCAAATAAACCGAGAAAGCTACGTTACTTCGGTCATCGATTTAGGTTGTTCCCACTTTGAATAGCTTCAATCTTTCTTTGGGTCAACGATATTCCATGACTTGATACCACGTGCCCAAGGAATGCTACTTCTTCAAGCTAGAATTCGCATTTCTTCAACTTGGCATAAAGCTTATATTCACGAAGCTTTTGGAGTGTCAGCCTCAAGTGTTGCTCATGATCTTCACGGCTTTTGGAATAAATAAGGATGTCATCAATAAAGACGACCACAAAGTGATCTAAATATTCCTTGAATACTCGGTTCATCATATCCATGAAGGCAGCAGGAGCATTAGTCAATCCAAATGACACGACTAGGAATTCATAATGCCCGTCTTCTAGTTCCGGAAGCCGTCTTTGAATGTCGTGGCTTCTAATCTTCAATTGGTGATATCCTAACGAAGATTAATCTTTGAAAAGAATTTGGCTCCTTGCAATTGGTCAAAACAGTCATCAATACGTGGCAATGGATACCTATTTTTGATGGTGACATGATTCAACTCCAGATAATCAATACAAAGTCGCATACTCCCATCTTTCTTTTTCACGAATAGAACAGGAGCACCCCAAGGAGAAGTACTAGGACGAATAAAGCCAATGTCTAACAATTCCTGCAGTTGGGTCTTTAACTCCTGAAGTTCAATAGGAGCCATTCGATATGGGGCTTTGGAAATAGGTTTTGTACCAGGTTCAAGGTCGATACAAAATTCAATTTCACGCCTGGGGTAGGCCGTAAGTTCTTCGGGGAATACGTCAGGAAATTTATTAACAATAGAAATATCGCTCAAAACTGACGTATTTTTGTTTAAATCCGTGACATGAGCTAAGAAAGCTTGACATCCATTTTTCAATAAACGAATAGCTTTATGGCTTGAGATGACCGTGATTGATTTTAATGGTTTGGTCGTTTGAATTCGCATAATAGGTTGATTAGGAATATGAAAGCTAACAACCTATTTAAAAACAATCAATTTTTGCATGATAAGTAGTTAACCAATCAATCCCTAGAATCACGTCAAATGCAAGTATTTTTAATGAAATAAGATCGACAGTAATGTGAACCAAAAAAGTCATAAGTCTAATTTGTAATCCGAGTCAAATTTAATCGATGTCTAATTTCTCCTGCAAATTTAATCGTGAGGAGAAATAAAAGAATGGGTAGAACCGGTTATCAAATAAAGTGTAGACTTCATTAGAGTTTATGATAAGCTTACCCGTGATGACCTCATTCGGGTTCCTTGCTCTCTGGAGGTCACAACAAACGCCTCTCCCTTGACTACTGGCTTTGACTTTTCTCGACTACCTTTGGTGCCTCCATCCTAGTTGAATTTGTCTTCTGAACGCACAAAATCGAGCTAAGTGACCTTCTCTTCCACAATTATAACATGCTTTGACTGCATGCACAGCCTCGGACCGATGTGTCCCTCTTCTCTCGCATTTGAAGCATATGATAGGTGGTCTTTCTCCTTCCTTAACAACGGGTCTTTGGTCTTTGACGTCTTTCCATCATTGTTGAATCTCCGCTTTCTTGAAATGTCCATTCTTATTGTTTTGGCCCCGATTACCACCGGAAGTGGTTACCATATCCGCCTGCTGATTCCTCCACGCTTGTTGTCACCGCTCGATGACTACTCTCACCGGTATTATAACTTTGCTTACCGCTCTCTTTTAGTTAAGCGTTGACTCGTTATCGCGCTCCACTAATCGAGCCCTATTTACAACATCCTCAATACAAACACGCTTTATGAGAAATAAGATGTCGACGTATCTCCGACTTCAAACCTCTTAAAAACATTCGCGCCATTCTCTCTTCATTATCCACCAAGTGGGACGAAACCGTGATAACTCATAAATTTTGCCTCGTATTATGACACGGTCATATTGTTTTGTTCCAACTTGATAAACTCCACCTCCTTCATGTGGCGAATACTTTCGTGAAAGTATTTGTCGTTGAACAACTCTGGAACTTCTCCCAAGATATCTTCAAGACAACAAAGTTGAGTACGTTTCTGGATTCCCACCAAGAATCCGCCTCTCGCGCAACATAAAAGGCGTGAAGGGAACCTTTTGCTCTCTGAGCATCCCAAGACATCAAATATCTTGGTAATCTGCTTTATCCATGCTTCCGCCAGAATGGTTTTGCTCTCCTTAAACTCCGGTGGTCCCACTCCTTGAATTGTTTAGCGGTGACCGCCCGAGAGTTTTTCGTGTTTCCACCTACGTTTTGGACAGAGTCGCTCTCGCTCATTGTCAGATGCATAAATGCATAAAGCCTCCGAACATTTGATCATTCATCATTTGGTCGGTGTTGTTGTTGTTTGCATGAGGATTGTCGCCTCTGATGCACATTATCCCGATTATTGATATGTGGTGAATCAACGATCGCTCAGTGCTCCATTGCTATTCTCAACATTCTCAGATGTCATTTTCAGATACTGCCACAAAACAAAAGGTTATGTAACAAATTATCTTTATATTACGTGACCAATAAAATAGCACATAAACTTAGGTAGGTCATACTAGCGAAGGTATTCCCTGCCTCCCTCCTAGTACTTTTCTTTCTCACATCTTAGCCGGGATCATATCCCTAAGCTCCGATACCAACTGTGGCGCCCCAAATTTAAGTATACATCACCCATCTTGGGTAGTCGATGATGGTATGTAATTTAAATACAACTTACTAATATAACTGCTGTGGTACAATACGACATAAACCGTGAGTTTGAATACAAATATTGTCTACTAGATATTATACAAACTCAAAAGGAGTCCTCATTACAATTATTATCACACTATTTCACGTAATAGTGAGGACTAATGCTATCCTCCGGACCATTACTCCGCTCCCCGACTCGTCCAAATTATGTTCTCATTTCAAGAGAACAAAGAAAGAGAAGGTGAGCTCAACTAGCCCAAAGAAGAAATATTATGACTAAGATAATGCGTAATAAATTATCAATAGCCTTGAATAGTGTTAAACCGATAAAATATAATATACGCCAAGTTTAATCTGCGGTGAACAAGCAATCCATTAAAAGAGTCAAGTAGAAAATAAAATCTACTATCTTTTATGATTTAAAAGGTTTTCATCATCATTAAAGTTTGAGACTCACTTTAATAAATAATCCACATCATCGAATCACCCCGCACTACTACGGCCAAGGATATTCTTTAGTATCACGACCATAATTATTCATGCACTACGGGCCAAGAATAGTTGTGTATTCATTAATGGTCATGATCATGCCAACAATCGTCCATCAATGCACTACTACCAATCGAGGATTTTTACCACATCATTTGTAACATTACTACCATGATTACACCGAATAATCCTCAGTCATAATCATACCAAGTCCATCCATGCTCTACAAAGCCACGTAAGACTTTAAAAAAAAAAATATAAACATGAGGATGATGACAATGATATAAGAATTCAATAAAACAAGTTCAAGAATTATTTTATCCAGAATTATTAACGTCCAAATTGTCAACATGATACTTTGTTTTGTAGAGTAAAATTCAAGAATGATCGGAAGAATATTTCCATGAAAAGATATTTGGATGAAACGCAAATATCAAGGATATTCTACTAATTTCATGGAGTATAGAAGTCAAAGTTTTAACCAACCGGGTATAATAAAGAATGGAATAACAAAAGAAATCACCATGCATGCGGTACTTCACACATGTATGTGTTATTCCAATAGAATAATAATAACGGAACCGAAGTCGTGTGAAATTCACACCCAGCGGATGTTCCAATGTAATAATAAAGATGGAACCGGATCCGGTGTAAAACACATGATAGGATATTCCAACGTAATGATAAAGATTTTAACCAGTCCTGTGTAAAAACACATGCATGTGATGTTCCAATAGAATAATAAAGATTTAAACCAGTCCTGTGTAAAACACACGCATGTGATGTTCCAATGTAATAATAGAAGAATGTCATCAAGTATAGGGTAAACCAGCAGATACAAGTTATTCTAATGTAATAATAAGCAATGGAATAACATAAGGATTTCACCAAGTATAGGGTATGTCATGATACAAAAGTTATGTATAGGGTATGCCACTTTTACAAAAGTTATTCCAATGTAATAATAATGAATGGAATAATGTAAGTTCTCTTCATGAATACAAAAGAATAACACCCTTACGGCACAACAAATAATATTCCCTACCTTAGAAGAACCGAATATTGGCAAAGTGAAGTAGCGAATACTTTTCTTCTTTCTCTCTATAGTTTCTCTCTCTAGAGTTTCAAAGTGAATTCGTAAGAAAATAATGAAGGAATGAGCTTCTATTTATAGGAAAATAGAATGCATAGTAATTAATCCATGAACTAGCCTAGATTGATTTACTTTAATCTGACGGTCCATATTTAAAGCAAAATCTTTTAAATAAAATATAATATATTCTATTTATATAAAAACATTTTACTATGCAAACACTATACAACACTATGCAAAAAACACTATGCAACACTATGCATAATAAAATATAATATATTTTATTTATAAAATAACTTTAATAAAGTATTCTGCTTTTATATAAAAGATGTTTCGCTTTTATTACGTTAATAATACAAATAAAACAAAACGTCATTATCGCTATAATAATTCATATTATTAATCGACAATAATGGAATCAAACCGAGTGACTTCTCACATAAGCATCAATAATCAATACCGTGCTACTATGCAACCACACGACATCTTCGTATTTTTACTACCGAGTAGTTCAACAAAGATCAACGGTAAAACTTCCGCCGTTATTTCAATAAAATATTTTTGTCGCTTTCTCAATCCGACAATAATTTTACATTAGGGGTCCACCAATGATTGAGCCATTGCATTTAATATTCCCTCGCTAAACCGAATATTCCCCACCAATCGAATATAATATAACCACTTGCATACTTTGCAAAGTTTATAAATATTACCCACAACTATAACATTATATCAAATTATTCCATAATATTCAAAAATAATATTTATAGAAAATTCATCTTTATTTATAAAAGCTGGGGTCTTACAAATAATACCCCTTACCTCAGAAGAAGATTGAATACTGGAATAGTGAAGTACCAAACTTATATTCTTCTTTCTCTCTATAGCTTCTCTATCTATATTTGCTCTTGCAAGTCATAGTGAATTGGTGAAAATGAAAGAAGAATGAACTTCTATTTATAGGAAAATATAGTTTCGATAATTGCACGTTTTGGGGCTCGAAATATTACAGTATAATACTTTTATCTTTTCCTCCATTTTTAATTTAGTCCTACAAGTATTATCAAACATGCACCACCTCCCCTAATAGTACATCACGTGAATCAATAGCTCTATACATGTGAAAAAAATAGTTACAGTATAGTACCTTCATATATACCTCTATTTTTGATTTAGTCATGCAAGTATTATTAATCTTGCACCACCTCCCCTAATAGTACATGCATGTGAATCAATAGTACAAATATGTGAACAAATAGTTATAAGCATGTGAATTAATAGCAATTAATTTCTCATTTATCCGATTAATTACCATATTGGTCAATATAACATCCAGAAATTAATTATTATCTAAATAAATGTCGATTTTCACAAACACTAATAATTCTAACACAATAAAACTATCAATTTCATCTTTAATTAACACGAACTTATTCACCATTAATATTATAACTCACAATATTTAACAATCAGATCATTTCTAGGAAAGAGGGGGCTTTTCGATAAGAATTTCTCCTTATTGGTGCACAATTAGGTGACCAAACCTCTCCTCGACAAAACTTTCTAGACATTGTTAATATTGTAAATAATAATATGAATAATTTTATCGTCTCAATTATTGATTTAATAATATTATGCAGATGATACTGTGACAATAATTGAATCAATAATATGAGAGATATTATGCAACAATTACTGCAGCAATAATTGAGTATAACTGAGTGACTTCTCACGTAAGTATCTTGTATGTATCAATAATCAATACAGTGTGCTACTATGCAACCACGCGTATTATTGTACTTTTACCACCGGGTAGTTCAACAGTTTAACGGTAAAACTTTTGTCGTTATTTTTATAAAAAGATATTTCTATCATTTTCTAATTATGACAAAAATTTCGTTGTGAGGTCCACCAATGATTGTGTTGTCGTACGAATATTCCCCGACCAATCGAATATTTCATAACAACTTACTTACTTTGCAAAATTTATAAATACTACCCACAACTATAACATTAAATCAAATCCACACCATAATATTCAAAAATATATTTCAAAAAAAAATAATCTTTATTCATAAAAGTTGGGTCTTACACTTAAGACCACGAACTATGTCCCTAGTATTTAAGTATTATTACCCCAACCTTAACAGTCATTTAGACTATACAGACCCTTCTTTACGTACTTAAGGAGATCAACCCTTTGTACCATGTATTGTGCACAAACATCTAAACGTTACTCGTACATAATCCCTTATGTTAGGGTTGTTCGTCTCAGTTTGAATTTAGAATTCCTGCTCTAAAGAAAGTTTAGTTTGGAAATAGCTTATCAGTGGTTCTAGAATTTTAGAACATTATTCAATTATAGACCAATTCGATCAATAAGAGTTTGCTTACTACTTGAAGGTTCAATACAATAATATAGAATTGAACAAGGTTATTTAAGTCAAAGATCGAATAACAACAATATAAAATTGAGTAGACATGGTATATATGCAAAGTACTACATTCAAAGTAGTTAGAACAATCTCATTTGAATCAATGTATTAAAACAGTATATGCTTTGAATATGTGCAATAACAAGAATAAGGAAAGTGAAACTTGCTTGATGTAACAAATTAGATTACAAGAGCTTGTACAATCATACACAAGATAGATTAGGCTTGCTCAAATTTAACATAGAATTTTAGGAACTTGTACAATGATAATTTAGGAATAAAAAGCTTGCTTGACATAAAATATAACGTAGCTATGAAACTTGCATTCATTATAAAGAGAAAGAAGTTAGGGAACTTGCCTCGTATGTAAGCTACACGAGTATAATAATGTTTGCCAATTACCCTACACATACCATTGAAATCACAATAACAATTAGTTGTATTAATATTAGCTTTATAGTTTTAAACCACCATTTAAGTCATAACCTTAACTTAATATCTAATCATGTTGGTTAACCACCCCTACGAATCTGAAATCTCACTATAATCTAACATAATCTTTATCATTCATCTCTCACTCTTGTAACATCACCTTTGTTCATTACATAACTTATTCAAGTGATAATTTAAAATCTCCATTATATTACAATCTATTATTGTATGCCGTGTTATGATCTAACATATTTATCATGCATGCCAACTAGATTAGGTCCTTGTATTATAACCCACAAATAATCAAGAACTCACCGCTTGCTGAGACTCGTAAGGCACACGACAAATTGTCTTTGGTGCAAAATGCTTGAACGCATTACTTGCAGTGCCAATTTACCATTTTTTTACATTGTAATACTTCAAGAATCACATTACCAGACACGTACTGCTGACAATCAGCATTTCTTGACATTTTGCTTCACAAAGACACTCTAATTACTCTCAATTACCATAGAAATTCTCAAAGCCTAACAACTAAAACCTTGCAATAACATCAATAAGCACACAATTCATCATTCTAACAACATAAACATTACATATAATTAACTTTTAAGAATTAAAATCATATTTTTTTTCCAATTTCTTCATTTTTAACACTTTTAGCGAATTTGATTGCCACAACTTCGTTTCTTAACCAATTGACATGATTCAAATTATGTTGTTTTTGTTTCTTGATGTACTAACATAATCTAACATCAATTTGCAGATTATACCAAAAATTGTACATCAATTTTTTACTTACTTAAACCATTTTATGTGAACATACACTGATATTAGAGTATTCTTCCTCAACCCAATTTCACGTATTTAGTTACCAACAATTGTGTATATATATGACAATAACAGAGTATAAAATCATGCATACATGTTTATACCCCAATCCAACATAACTTATCAATTTACAGTGGATAACCACTAAGAAATTAAAACATGGAAATTAGGAGAAAAGTATACCTTTAACCCTTTGATTGTATGCTAGCAAAAGATGGTAATAATTTCCCCTTCCTCTTGACAAAAATCACAACGATTTTCTCTCTTCCTCACAAACCCTCTCTCTGTTATCTAGTCTTAGGCAAAAACATGCGTAACATATAAATTGACTCCCTCTTCCCCCACGTACGTCAAGTAAGAACCAAAAAGGTTTACGTCGGTTAAATTAAGCTAAAGGCCACAAGGCCTTGTTTGGCTACCCAACCTCCCCATTCTAATTTATTTCAATAATATTTATATTATATATTTTCATGTGTCACACTTTTAATTTAATTAATTTATATAACTTACAACTATAATAATAATTTTTATAATTTTATGATAATAATACTTATAATTAATAAATTATTATACATCTAATTTAATTACTAAATTAGACTAGAACAACACTTTATTTAATTTATTTATTTTCTTAAATATTAAACAATTCTTTTAATTTAATTATTTTATTAAATTAAATCTTCAAATAATAAAATTACCATTATTCAAATCTTCAAATAAAAATATTGCCATTATTTTAATTTAATTAACATTAATCAATTTAGTTACTAAATTCATGCATCACAATTCCATCAATTATTTATTTTTCTCAATAAATAAATTAATCAAAATATTTATTTAATTCAATAAATATTTAAATTAATTTCAGAATTTCTCGATCATTACAAACGGTTCTAGTTTAGTCACCATGAACCGGTTAGACTGAGAAATAGCCAGATTTAGGCAAATCTAGCCTGCAGGCTGATAAACAGTTTTATATATATAAAAGCAGTAAACGCTCCGGATGTAAATCTAAGCTCAATCAAACAAAGTTTGATGACAAGATATATATATATATATATATATATATATATATATATATATATATATATATATTTCCATCAAACTCTGTTTGATTGAGCCTGGATTTACTTTTTTATATATATAAAAGTAATAAAAGCCACGGATCGACGATCTGAGCATACACACACAACACGACTCTCAACGTGAATAAGTATGTGTGGATGGAAGTGAGAAAAGTCTTAAGAAATCGGAGATGTTTTATAGTGGGCTGCAAAGAAGACTTCAGATAACTTTTAATGAATGAATACTCAGTTTCCACTGGTTAAATGTAGCAAAACACGAGCTCACAAGTGTTTAGAAAAAGAAAGCACTCAGTTTAAAGTGTGTACGGAGCAAAATGGACAGGGCTTCTTCGCCTTTTCTCTTCTTAAAATGGCCACCCCAAGCCCTATATTTATAGGGGGGGGGAGCCGAAGGTCTACTTGCCGTAGCCGAAGGTCCACCTACGGCTACCCGGGGTGCCCCGAGCTCTGCGGGTCCCATCATCTCGAAGTATGTGCACTTATGCAAGGGTTTGTCATAATACACCATATTTGACACCATTATCGGTCCACATATACAGTACATATTTATAGTACAGAAATAAAAATAATATTTTTAGTAAATGTCATTAATCACATAACATAATTACTAGACGGATTTTAAAGTCTCATTTCACTTCAAAACTAGGGTTTATAAGTAACATTAGGGTTTTGCAGGTTACCTTAAAACTTTTCCACACATTAACCTTACACACATTGTAAGACTCAAATTTTATGAAATGAAAGTATTCAATTTCGTAAATGGTTAAATTGATAAAAGGTTAAAATTAAGGGTGATATGTGAAAATTTTGCAAAGTATGCAAGTTGTTATAAAATATTCGTTTGATCGGGGAATATTCTTTTAGGCAGGGAATATTCATACGACGACACAATCATTGGTGGACCCCACAATGGAAGTATTGTCGTAGTAAGAAAATGACAGAATTATCTTTTTATAAAAATAACAGCAAAAGTGTTACAGCTAAAACTGTTGAACTACTAGGTAGTAAAAGTAATAAAGATGTACTGGCGGCGTGGTTGCATAGTAGCACCACGGTATTGATTATTGATGCTTACGTAAGAAGTCACTCCGCTTATACTCAATTATTGCTACAATGAATTATCAGATCATATCTCTCATATTATTAATTCAATTATTATCACAAAGATCATCTCGCATAATATGTTATATTATTAAATCAATAATTGAGACGACAAAGTTATTCATATTATTATTTGCAATATTGACAATGTCTAGAAGTTCTGTCAAGGAGAGGTTAGATAATCTAATTGTACGCTAATAGGAAGAAATCCTTATCGAAAAGCCCCCTCTTTCCTGGGAACGACCTGGTTGTTAAATAATGTGCGTTATAATATTAATGATGAATAAGTTCGTGTTGATTAAAGATGAAATTGATAGTTCCATTGTGTGGGAATTATTAGTGTTAGTGGAAATCGACATTTATTTTGATAATAATTGATGTCTGGAGGTTATATTGACCAATCGGGTAATTCCCCGGATAAATGAGCAATTAATTGCTATTAATTCACATGCTTATAACTATGTGTTCACATGTGCGTACTATTGATTCACATGATTTACTATTAGGGGAGTTGATGCAAGATTGATAATACTTGCATGACTAAATTAAAAATGGAGGTATAGATGAAGGTACTGTATACTTTAATTATTTTTTTCACATGTATAGAACTATTGAGTCACGTGTTTTACTATTGTTTCACATGATTTACTAATAGGGGAGGTGGTGCAAGTTTGATAATACTTGCAGGACTAAATTAAAAATGAAGAAAAAGAGGAAGGTATTATACTATAATATTTTGAGACCCAAAATGTGCAATTATCGAAACTATATTTTCCTATAAATAAAAGCTCATTCTTCTTTCATTCTCACCAATTCACTAAGTCTCACAAGAGCAATTATTATAAAGAGAAATTATAGAGAGAAAGAAGAAGAGAAGTCTGCTACCTCACTATTCCCGTATCCAGTTTTCTTCTAAGGTAATGGATATTATTTTTTTCGTATTCATGAAGAGAATTATTTCTTTTAGTACTCGTAAGGGTTGTTATTCCATTCTTTATTATTCTGTTGGAATAATCTGTCTACGCGGACTACCGCATGCATGGTGATTTTTTCTGTTATTCCATTCTTTATTATTCTGTTGGAATAACCTGTCTACGCAGACTACCGCATGCATGGTGAATTCTTCTGTTATTCCATTCTTTATTATTTTGTTGGAATAACATGCCTATGCAGACTACCGCATGCATGGTGAATTCTTCTGTTATTCCATTCTTTATTATTCTGTTGGAATAACCTGTCTACGCGGACTACCGCATACATGGTGAATTCTTCTTTATTCCATTCTTTATCATTCTGTTGGAATAACATGTCTACGCGGACTACCGCATGCATGGTGAATTATTTTGTTATTCCATTCTTTATTATTTTGTTGGAATAACCTGTCTACGTGGACTACCGCATGCATGGTGAATGAGCCTTCGTATTCATTCCTTATTAAATTATGGAAATGATCTGTCTACGTGGATTACCGCATGGCGGGTGAAAATCCATTTGCTGTTTCATATATTTTATTATACTCATTTGGTTAAAGTTTTGGCTTCTATACTCCATGAAATTAGTAGAATATCCTTGATATTTGCGCTTCATCCAGTATCTTTTCATGGAAATATTCTTCTGAGCATTCTTGAATTTTACTCCACAAAGCAGTATCATGTTGACAATTTGAACGTTATTAAATTCTGGATAAATTAAATTATAAATATTTAAAATTTATCCTTGAACTTGTTTTATTGAATTATTATGTCATTGTCATCATCCTCATGCTTATATTGTGATGAAAGTCATCTTTGGCTTACGTGCATAGATGGACTTGGTATGATTATGACAAGGGATTATTCGGTATAATCATGACCGTAATGTAACAAATGATGTGGTAAAAGTCCTCATTAGCCTGTAGTGCATTGATGGACAGTTGTTTGTATGATTATGACCAAAGATTATTCGGTATAATCATGACCATTGATGATTACATGAATATCCTTGGCCGTGGTGCAGGGATGATTCGATGATGTGGATTATTTATTAAGCCGAGTCTCATCGATAAAATTGATGATAAACTTTTTAAATCATAAAAGATAGTAGATTTTATGCTCTACTTGATTCTTTTAATGGATTGCTTATTCTGCTGCAGATGTTGATCTAAAACTTGTTGTCTATTATATTCTATTAGTTGTTATACTATTGAAGGCTAAGGATAATTTATTCTGCATTATCTTAGTCATAATATTTCTTACTAGGCTAGTTGAGCTCACCCTTTTCTTTCATTGTTCTCTTCAGGAAATGAGAATATAGCTGGGACGAGTTGGGGAATGGAGTGTGTTAGAGTTTATGCCCTAGAGGCCAATTATTTGATATAATTGCTTAACGTTTTGATATTATATTTGATTGAATAAATGAATGATTTTATTATGGTTTTATTTACTGCGTTATATAAATTTTAACATAATAAAAATCCTTAGAATAGTGATACAAATTATATAGTTTCAAGTATGTGACTTGAACATGAGATTATATAATTACAATTAGTATGGGACAACAATGATGCATTAAGACTAGTATGTGGATTGACTAATGACCAAATCTCATTGGTCATAAATATATGAGATATTAAGTCAATGCATAGGTACATGTTAGAGAACGATGTACTGGATAGACCCACCATGAGAATTCTACGTGGAACATTATGCAAAGTGTCATTAGCGATTCTCATAGTGACAATAATGTAATGGTCCTCCGACTTGAAATCACTATATTACTACACGAGAATTTATGTACTTTGATATCATCAAATGTCACCTTTAATAGGGTGGACTATAAATGTGATTATTGGGTACATCATGAATCGTGTGAGGAATATGAGTGATTTAGATGGAATTTAACCATCCTATATATTAGGGGTGATATCCATAGGCCTCTTGATTGAGTAGGACTATGAAATGCATGGCCATGCTCAAATAGTGATTTGTTTCATATAGTCTACTCATTGATCAAGAAAACTCAGATTAAATTATGAAGAGTATGACACATTCCATGACTCGAGTTTAATCTAGGATATTAAGGTTAAAAGGATTAAATTACATTGAAACATTGGTCACTAAAAGGTTGCATCGAATCATCGATCTTATTATTACATGGGTAGCAAAGTGATGCATTACTAGATGTCATTCATTTGTTTATAATTTTATAATATGATTATAAAATTATTGCTAACGTAATAATAACCTATAGGGTCACACACATAGAACGTAATTTAAAAGGGAATAAATTTAAATTTTAAGGATTTAAATATATTAATATGATTAATAGTATTTAAATCATGAATTTAAATTAAAAAAGATAATTTGTATATATGTATATTAATTAAGTAAGACTTAATTATATATATATATATATATATATATATATATATAAATTGGATTTTATGAAATTAGGTTTTGATTTGATTAATTCCTTTTAACTATTATATATATATATATATATATATATATAGCATACTACTTAGGGTTACATCATAATTTAAAAACCTTAGCCGTTCTTAGAGAGAGACTAGAGAAAAAATCGTTTCATAATCGTTCCTTTGGTGGCTAGTATCGCAAGTCCTCTTATTGCGAGAATCGTTCGACGGTTCGATGTATCGATGGTGGATACCGCAGAGGCGCGGTTCTAATTGGATTGCATAAAGGATTCGAAGCTATTTCAGAACTTTTTCATAATCGGTATAATATCTAAACCACTGAATTAATTTCAGTTTCGCTTGGATCCTGTTTTGGGTTTCGGAATTGCTTTGATTTATTTTCTATTTTCGATGCGTTTTGTGCCGAAATCCCTACAGAGTGATAGTCCATGATAAGTGGCTTTAGTAGTCCTCACTATTCTGTAAAATAGTGTGACAATAAATGTAATGAGGACTCCATTAAGTGTGGATATTGTCTAGATGACAATATTCGTATTAAAACTCATAAATTATGTTTTGTCATATTTTACACAACTATTATATAATTAAGTTGTATTTGAATTTTGTACCATGTATTTGGCGACTCAAGATGGGTGATGTATACCTATTTTGGGGGCGTCACAGTTGGTATTAGAGCTTAGAGATATGATCCCTGGCTGAGATGTGAGATAAAAACTAGGAGGGGAGAGACGGGGAATTCCTTCGCTAGTATGACCTACCTAAGTTTATTTAGTAATTAATTGGTCGGTCAGAGTATAGGGATAATATGTGATATGTCAATTAACCCTTATTTTGTGGCATTGTTTGAAAATGGCATCTGAAAATGTCGAGATAAGTAATGAATCACATGAGACCGTTCAGTCATCAACGATCAATACCCAGGATAATGTGCATCAGGAAGATAATAATCCTCAGGTAAACAACAACATCGATCAGATGATGAACGATGGTATGTTCAGAGACTTTATGCAATTCATGCAACATCAGGTGAGAGAGACTCATGTTCAAAATGTAGGTGGAAACAATGACAACCCACGGTCGGTCACCACTAAGCAGTTCAAGGAGCTGGGACCACCGGAGTTTTTGGGAGAGCAAGAAACACTTAAGGCGGAGACGTGGTTAAAGCAGATCACCAAGATATTTGATGTCTTAGGATGCTCCGAGGAGCAAAAGATTCCCTTTGCCACCTTTATGTTGTGAGGAGAGGCGGATTACTGGTAGGAATCAATAAAACGTACCCAGCCTGCCGCAATAAAGATGTCTTGGGAGAAGTTCCAAGAGCTGTTCAACGACAAGTACTTTTTTAAAAGTATTAGTCACATGAAGGAGGTGGAGTTTGTTAAGTTGGAGCAAAAAAATATGACCGTGTCACAGTACGAGGCTAAGTTTATCGAGTTGTCCCGGTCCGCATCCCATTTGGTTGATAATGAGGAAAGAATGACGCGAATGTTTCTAAGAGGTTTGAAACCCGAAATATGTCAATACCTCATTTCTTACAAACTTTGTTTATATTCCGATGTTGTGAATAGGGCTCAGTTATTGGAGCACGATAATGAGTCATTCCAACCAAAAGGCAACGACCAACAACACGATAATAATCATACCAGTGGCAATGGCCATCGGAACAATGATACCCATCGTGGGGGAAATTATCATGCCAAGAATGGTAACCACTTCGGTGGTAATCAGGGCCAAGATAATATAAGTGGAAATTTCAAGAAGAGAAGGTTCAATAACGATGGAAAAATAGCAGCACCAACACCTGTTGTTAAGGAAGGAGAACGATCGCCGGTCGTATGTTACAAATGCGGAGGGGAGGGACATATCAGTCCAAACTGTGTGATGCAGTCCAAAGCATGTTACAATTATGGAAAAGAAGGTCACCTAGCTCGATTTTGTCGTGCACCAAAGCCAAGTCCAGTTGGGACGGTGGCACCAAAGGCGGATACGGACAAAACAAAGTCGGTGGTTTCAGGAAGAGCATTTTTTGTGACTTCTCAAAAAGCGAGTAACCCGAATGAAGTTAGCACGAGTTAGTTAATTATAAATTCTTGCGAAGTATATACCTTATTAGATACCGGTTCTACCCATTCTTTTATCTCTCTTGCTTGCGCTCAACGTTTAAATTTAACTCTAGAGAAGTTAGACTTTGACTTATCGATTGAAACTTCGTTAGCAGAAACCTTCGTTACCTCCACTGTTTATAAATCTTGTTTGATTCAAATCGACACTTTCACGTTACCTGTCGATCTTATCTCTTTGAAAATACTTACCTTTGATGTGATTTTAGGAATCGATTGGTTAACTACTCATCATGCTTTTCGTAAGGTTATTAGCTTTCATATTCCTAACCAACCTGTTATGCGAATTCAAGCAACTAAACCACTAAAGTCAAACACTGTCATATCAAGCCATAAGTAAAGAGCCCCGATCCTTTCGTTGTTGACTTCTCTGTGTGGAATGCACCGAAGCCAGACTTTCCGTAGGCAACGCCGTGAGTAACGGTGGCAAGTTGATAGGTATCAATGTGACGTGTTATCCAAGTCTTGGGATGAGAGTCACAGTTTTGAATGATATTTCTATTATTAATAAATTTCCTGACGTATTCCTGAAGACTTCTTGGCCTACCCCAGAGCATGAAATCGAATTTTGTATTGACCCCAGTACAAAACTCATTTCTAAAACCCTCAAATATTTCTTCAACTAAAATGAACGTAACATGTGCCAAAGACGTTGGCTCGAGCTGTTGAAGATTACGATCGTACCATTCAATATCATCGTGGAAGAGCGAACGTGGTAGCTGACGTGTTGAGTAGAAGATCGTATGTGTTTACGAGTGAGATGTTGTTAACATAAAAACCCATTTCGTATAACTTACAAATGATGAAGATAGAGTTAAAGACTCTAGGGACCCACGTGAAGATAACGAATATGCGAGTAAAATCGACTTTAATTAATAACGATAAAGCCGCTCAAGCTTCAGACCCAGAGCTGATGAATACAAAGAAGAAGGTTAAAGAAGGCGTTATTCTAGAAGCAAGAATCGACGAAGAGAGAAAATCTCAACCCTCGATTTAATTGGCCCATTTGAAATCCTCGGTCGAGTAAGAACTGTGGCCTATAGACTCGTTTTACAGCCAAGAATGTCGTGTGTTCATAACATTTTTTTAATGTATCGATGTTACGTAAATATGTGGATAACCCGAACCACATTATCGAATTAGAACTAGACGAGATAGTAGAAGATTTAACGTATGAGGAGATAGGTGTTAAAATCTTTGATAAGAAGGATCACATTCGACACTCAAAGGTTATACCTCAAGAGTTAGAATTTGAAATGAAGTCAAGGTATCCTCACCTCTTCGATATACCAGGTACGTACGTAAATTTCGAGGTCAAAATTTCATAAGGGGAGATTGTAAGACTCTGAATTTTATGAAATAAAAGTATTCAATTTCGTAAATGGTTAAATTGATAAAAGGTTAAAGTTAAGGGTGATATGTGAAAATTTTGCAAAGTATGCAAGTTGTTATAAAATATTCGTTTGGTCATGAAATATTCTTTTTATCGGGAAATATCCGTACGATGACACAATCATTGGTGGACCTCACAACGGAAGTATTGTCGTAGTAAGAAAACGATAGAATTATCTTTTGATAAAAATAATGGCGAAAGTGTTACCGTTAAAACTATTGAACTACCCGATAGTAAAAATACAGTAATACGTGTGGTTGCATAGTAGCACACGGTATTAATTATTGATGCTTACGTAAGAAGTCACTTAGTTATACAATTATTGCTACAGTAATTGTTGCATCATATCTCTCATATTATTGATTCAATTATTGTCACAGTATTATCTGCATAATATGTTATATTATTAAATCAATAATTGAAACGATAAAGTTATTTATATTATTATTTGCAATATTAACAATATCTAGAAGTTCTATCAAGGAGAGGCTAGATAATCTAATTGCGCGCCAATAGGGAGAAATCCTTATCGGAAAGCCCCTTCTTTCCTGGGAACGACTTGATTGTTAAATATTATGCGTTATAATATTAATGATGAATAATTTCGTGTTGATTAAATATGAAATTAATAGTTCCATTGTGTGGGAATTATTAGTGTTAGTGGAAATCGACATTTATTTCGATAATAATTAATTTCTTGATGTTATATTGACCAATTGGGTAATTAATCGGATAAATGAGCAATTAATTGCTATTAATTTACATGCTTATAACTATGTGTTCACATGTGTGTACTATTGATTCACATGATTTACTATTAGGGGATTTGGTGCAAGATTGATAATACTTGCATGACTAAATTAAAAATGGAGGTATAGATGAAGGTATTATACTGTAATTATTTTTTTCACATGTATAGAACTATTGAGTCACATGATTTACTATTGATTCACATGATTTACTATTAGGGGAGGTGGTGCAAGTTTGAAAATACTTGGAGGACTAAATTAAAAATGAAGAAAAAGAAGAAGGTATTATACTATAATATTTCGAGCCCCAACTATATTCTCCTATAAATAGAAGCACATTCTTCTTTCATTCTCACCAATTCACTAAGTCTCACAAGAGAAATTATTATAGAGAGAAATTATAGAGAGAAAGAAGAAGAGAAGTCTGCTATCTCACTATTCCAGTATCCAGTTTTCTTCTAAGGTAAGAGATATTATTTTTTTCGTATTTATGAAGAGAGTTATTTCTTTCAATACTCATAAGGGTTGTTATTCCATTCTTTATTATTCTATTAGAATAACTCGCTCACGCGACTCTATGCATGCACGGTGAATTCTTCATTATTTCATTCTTTTTTTCTATTGAATAACTTTGCTCTACGCCGACTCACCGCATGCACGGTGAATTCTTCTTTATTCCATTCTTTATTATTCCGTTGAATAACTCCGCTCACGCGACTACCGCATTTATGCATGGTGAATTCTTCTGTTATTCCATTCTTTATTATTCTGTTGGAATAACATGTCTACGCGGACTACCGCATGCATGATGAATTCTTATGTTATTCCATTCTTTATTATTATGTTGGAATAACCTGTCTACGCAGACTACCGCATGCATGGTGAATGACCTTTCGTATTCATTCCTTATTAAATTGTGGAAATGATCTTTCAACGTGGATTACCGCATGGCGGGTGAAAATCCATTTGCAGTTTCATATATTTTATTATACTTATTTGGTTAAAGTTTTGGCTTCTATACTCCATGAAATTAGTAGAATATCCTTGATATTTACGCTTCATCCAATATCTTTTCATGGAAATATATTATTAATAATTCTGGATAAATTAAATTATAAAAATTATAATAATAATTATAAAAATAATAATTAAAAAAATTATAAATCTTAAAATTATAATTAAATCAAATTATTAAATTATTAAATTATAATTATTATTATTATAATTATAATAATTATTATAATTATTATTATTATTATAATTATTATAATTATTATTAAATTATTATAATTATAATTATTAAATCTTAAATTATAATTATAATAATAATAATTATTATTATTATAATTATAATAATTATTATTATTATAATTATAATTATTATAATAATAATTATTATTATTATATATTATTATTATTATAATTATTATTATTATTATTTTAATTATAATTATTATTATTATAATTATTATTATTAATTATTATAATTATAATTATTATTATAATTATTATAATTATTATTAAATTATTATAATTATAATTATTAAATCTTAAATTATAATTATAATTGTATGATTAATAATTACGGATAAATTAAATTATAAATCTTTAAAATTTATCCTTGAACTTGTTTTATTGAATTATTATGTCATTGTCATCATCGCTATGTTTATATTGTGATGAACGTCATCTTTGGCTTATGTGCATAGATGGACTTGGTATGATTATGACCAGGGATTATTCGGTATAATCATGACCGTAATGTAACAAATGATGTGGTAAAAGTCCTCATTGGCCTGTAGTGCATTGATGGACAGTTGTTGGTGTAATAACCCAATATTTTCAATAAAAAATTTTGTGATTTAATTATTTTTTTATTATATAAAGGTGGGAATATGTGAAAAGTAAAGTATATATGTATCTATGTGATAAATAAATTTATTTATTAGATGTAAATAATTTCTTATTAGACTTATTGATAGTTATAGATTATATTTTTATAATAAAATAATTTTGTAATAAAATATTTATTATTTATTTTCCATGAAAATATGATTATGGTATATATGATAGGATTATTAGGATTATTATGATATGTATTTTATTATATTGGTTAAGTTAATTATTTTAACTTAATTAATGATGACATGTATGATGGTTGTGTCAGATATGAATTCAAAACCCTAAGTCTGGATTTTGAATAAGGAATGAGAATAAAAATATAATATTATTTATATTTCAGTGATATAGATATGCCAGATATGTGTGTAATGTTAATGTGTAGAAAGATAGTAAAACAGTACAAACCCTAGCATTACTGATAAACTTTAGTACATAAGTTAGTTATGACTGTAAGATTTGTTAAGTTGTGGGTTATGTAATTAATGACCTTTATTATGTTTACTATCAATTATGTAAACCCTAATTGATATCTAGAAACCCTAATTACTAAATTAGAACCCTAATTGCTAAGTTATAAGCCCTAAGTATTAATTTAGCAAGGTTAATAGTAATTAATATATTATAAATGCTATTTTACAAATCCTAGGTGATTAGGAAACCTAGTGTAATTAGGGAACCCTAATTAACATTTTTAGAAACTATGATTTCCATTTTTGCCCTTAATGCACAATTCTAGATTTAGAGCTTAGAAAACCTTTGGGTTAAATCCTAAGGGATAAAACCCTAAGGGTCAAACCCTAAGGGTTAGAAGGGAATTGTCAACCTTGCCATAAAAAAAGTAAAAGTCAAATGACATAATTGCCTTTTGAATACTTTATTGAGGTGGAGTGTAGATCTATCTCTAGTAAGGAGTTGGTGACCAACTCTAGCTAGCCACATGGTCTAGTAAGCAACTTTAATCATCCAACTTGCTAGATTAAATACCTTACATCATAGATCAAAAGCATACAAGTAAGTAAAGTAAGTTACTTTACTTCTCAACCTATCCAAGTCTTCTCTCTCTCTCTCATCCGAAAATTTTGCGTGGTAGTGAGTTAGAAACAAAGTTCAGAACACTTCATAGCTTGCCAAGGATCAGAATCAAAAGTCATATTCAAGGATCAAAGCTAAAAAGGTATAAAAACCCTAAACTTAGAAATTTATGAGATTCATGTTATTTGTTGTTGTTTATTGTTTAGAGTTATGTTAGAAGGTGTCATTTAGTGATCTGGGTTGTTATAACTCAGATCCATAAAACTTAAATGCTTGAATTTGATGATTTTAGAAACTTGGAAAAAGTTTAAAATAGGGTCTAACAGCGAATGTCAGAACCCATAGATTCTTATGTGTTAGTTGTTTGTTGTATTTAATGTTATAGATCTATTCTATATTATAAGGGCTTGGATCTGGAACTTGAATCAAGTCCAGATCATGTGTAGATTAAAAGTTATAAGCAGTCAAACTTTTTTGACTGAGCATGACCAAGAGTTTCTGGGTAACCCAGAAAGCTCTTTATCAGTGTCTGACAATGTTTTTCAAAGAAAGAATCTGACAGAATTTAAGTAGTTTGATGATGTTGTTGTAACAAAATTTTAGTCTGTTATATGGACTATAGATACATGCCTTTAGATTCCTTAAATCACAAATAGATTGAATATAGTGGATGGTCAAAGTAGACTGTTCGAGCACAAAGTCCATTTCTGGAAAACCCAAAAAATTCTCAGATTTCCAGAAACTCTGATAACCCTTTTGCAGGCCATGAATCTTATTGTGTTTAATGTTTTAGATTATGTTGTTGCTTGGGATTTGTAGTCTGGCATATGAACTACACATCCATACCTTTCGATTACCCAGATCATGTATAGGACCCAAGATAAACTTGGTCAAAGTATCATTGACCAACTATTCTTGACGAAATCTGGAAAACCCAGAAATCGTGAAGAACAATGTCTGACCCGTACTTTGACCGGCTCAAATCTTGAGTTGGTAATGTTGTTAGGCTACTATGTTGTTATAGAGTTGTCCTTTGACATCTCGACTACAAGTTTGAAGTTTAAAGAACACAAATTAGATCTGGAGTGCAAGTTATAAGGATCAAAAGTAGCAACTTTGGCACTGTTTGAATTTCTGGGCAGCCCAGAAATTCTAGAACGTGTCTGACAACGTTTTTTGCAGCCTAGATCTCACAGATTGGTTATGTTTTGGCCATGAAAGTCGACTAAGGTTATAGTGTGTTAGTAATACTACAATATTAGTGGAAAATCAAACCCAGAAATCATCAGGAACCTAGATCAAATGCTAGTCAAACCTCATACCTTAGTTACTGACATGAAGCTCAAGAACATGCTCAAGAACACCTATAGCGATGGTTCTATTGCTATAGGGCCCTTTAGCGACAGTTTATTTATGGAAATTATTATTTTTATTTAATAAATAGAGAAAAATAGTTTTTAATTATTAAAAATACATAATAAATTCCTAAAAATTATTTTAAGGTCTAAAAATAGGTTTTTAATTATTTTGAATATATTTCATTAATATTTATTATTTTTGGAATATTAATGGTATTTAATTTATTTAATTATTATATTAAATAAATTACTTAAAATGATTTTAATACTTAAAAAATCATTTAAAATTATATTATGTTATAAGAAAATATTTTAAGTTATTTTTAATATTTTGTGATGATTTTCACTAATTTAAATAATATTAATGATATTAATTTAATATTTTAATATTTATGGTAATTATTTAAAATGATTTTAAATGTTTTAAAAATCATTTAAGGGTAATATAAATGTTTTAAAAATATTTTGAGTTTTTATAAATAACTTTAATATTTTGGCAATGGTTTCATTAATAGTTTGATATTATTTAAATATTATTGATGATAGAATTATTTGATTTTTAAATCATTTAAAAATGATTCTGATGTTTGAAAAATCATGAGAAATTATAATAATTGTTTAAACATTATTATAAGTCGTTTAAAAATAATTTGACCAATGTTTAAGTTATTTAGAACTTTAGTGTAGAGTCTTAGACTCGATAATAACACGGTAAAGTTGTTGGTACACCGACATGTTTCAGAAATTGATCTAGACTTAGATGTTTTGACTGTATTAATGTTTGTTTATGATTCAATGACTGTTGGATATGTGTGGCAATGTAATTAGGTTATATGTTGACTGCAATAAGCAGTGCTATGTGTTATAGTATGTTATTCTAATCGAACGAATGATCTCATTAATGATAGGTTTCGGTATAAAAGATAAAACTAAGTTTTCGTAATAGTAAGTAGCAGACCAGGCAAGTTTCCTATACTTACTCCAATCATTATTGAGCAAGTATCTTACCTTTGCATTCTTTTTATGCAATGGACACGAGTAAGAAGTTTCAGAATTATATTATTATTATGCTAAATTATTAACCCTATTGTGATATATTTTATATCAAATCATTGTTTATCAACATGTTAGTATATGGTAATTCAGATATATATTATGTTCGTTAATTCCTAAATATGGTTATACAAGTGTCCCCGCTTGGATAATCATTGTATTTAATCACATGTTGATATATATATATATATATATATATATATATATATATATATATATATATATATATATATCGCCTAAGCTTATTTGATTGACATACACGTATTCGTAAATATAGTTGAATATGATAAAACCTTTTTGTATCCAATTAAATTGTTTTGATTTGGATTCCCAACTATGTATGAACATCCCGAACATGGGAAAACTCTTATGCGCCCAAGGCGGTCAGAGTGAACGATAATATCGTTCTTACATGTAGTATTGATCAATATAGGGCACATTGGGCAGATCACCCTCGTGTCCGTAAGTTATGATGGTTTGCGGATGAATTTCTGGTAAACCTTAGCGAAAATGAAAATTAATGTTTATAGTCAGTATGCAGTTTTAGAAATTTGATAGAGAGTTGATATGTTCGGTTTAGATTACTTCACAACTTTTGATTTATTGTAGAAGGGTAGTACAAAGAAAACATTTAATCCTTTCAGCTAATATTTATAATTGTTATTACTTGTTGGGCACTCAAATGCTCATCCTTGCTTAATTTAAATGTTTTCAGTTAAGTATGATCAGCCAGAGGGATCTGCCAAGAACAAAGGGAAAGGAAAGCTATCAGAATAAGTTTGTGTTATCTTATGTAATAGCTAGACTTAAATAAGATGATTATATTTATTATCTATCATGTAATGAAATGTTTTAAGGTCGCGTACCAAGGATTTAAAAAACTCTGATATGTAAATTAAGTTTGATATTTATGATAACATTATTATTTCCGCTCATAGAAATGGTATCGTAATGCACTGAGTTCGGGTTTCAAGTACCTGAATTTGGGGGCGTTACAGTTGGTATGATTATGACCATGGATTATTCGGTATAATCATGATCATTGATGATTACATGAATATCCTTGGCTGTGGTGCAGGAATAATTCGATGATGTGGATTATTTATTAAGCTGAGTCTCATCGATAAAATTGATGATAAACTTTTTAAATCATAGAAGATAGTATTTTTTATGCTCTACTTGACTCTTCTAATGGATTGCTTATTCTGCTGCAGTTGTTGATCAAAAACTTGTTGTCTATTATATTCTATCAGTTGTTATACTGTTGAAGGCTAAGGATAATTTATTCTGCATTATCTTAGTCATAATATTTCTTACTGGGCTAGTTGAGCTCACCCTTTTCTTTCATTGTTCTCTTCAGGAAATGAGAATATAGCTGGGACGAGTCGGGGAATTGAGTGATGGTCCATGATAAGTGGCTTTAGTAGTTCTCACTATTCTGTAAAATAGTTTGACAATAAATGTAATGAGGACTCCATTGAGTGTGGATATTGTCTAGATGACAATATTCGTATTAAAACTCTTAGATTATGTTTTGTCGTATTTTACACGACTGTTGTATAATTAAGTTTTATTTGAATTTTGTACCATGTATTTGGCAACTCAAGATGGGTGATGTATACCTATTTTGGGGACGTCACACATATAACATACATATTTACAACACTGACAAATAATAATATAATATTATTATTTTCATTCCTTGTTCAAAAATCTAAAATTAGGGTTTGGATTCCATATCTGATTTATCTTTCATATATAACATTATTAATTTAACTATTCAGCATAAAGCTTGTCTATCTGCTTAAACAGAAATTTGATTTCTAATAGAACTCAAATTCCTTCTTCAAAATAATTTATAAAATAATTTACTATATATATATATAAAATCATATATAAGAAAATAAAATTTATTCGAATAATACCTGAAGTTGCATCCCCAGCTGCTATGATATCTTGAACGGTCACGTTGAAGACTCTTGCGGTTGATTCTGTTGGTTTATTTGTTGAACATGGTCTTGTTGTCGCCAATCTCCTGCTGCATTTTCCCGTATTAGCATTCCTTGCCTCCCTTCTCCTTCTTGGACAGTCTTTCACCTTATGCTCCATTGATTCACAAATAAAACACCCACTTTACATTCTTGGATTGGGGCAGTTGGGAGAGATATGTCTCTTCTGTCCACACTTATAAAACATAAACTTACCTTTACGACACTCTCCTGAGTGATTCCTTCCGTAATTTCCACACTACACAACATGTTTCTTTCCACCTCTTGGCCTAATTTCGGTATTCCCGAAATTATCTCCTTTCCTTTTTCCAGTCCTACTACCTTTACTCCCTTCTCCGGCTCTAACTTGATTTGCCTTCCTCCAAAAATTCGTTTTCCCTTTTTATCTCATAGGTGGCGAAAGCCGTCTTTTGCCCCTCCATTACCCTAGCTATCACAAACGCTTCTACAAGGTCAGTTGATCCTCTGAATCCTGGCAGTACGACCGCCTTGAAGTCTTTGACGTTTGCCGATCAATTTTTTGGCTGATTTCCCGCGGCTAATATTTCGTTCTACATATCTTGAGCGACAATATTCAAAAAATTCTGTATCGGGTCTGGTTGTCCTCTAGCTTTATCGACAAGTTCTTTTGTCCTTTGGTTTCACTTTCGTCTTGGCGGCATTATCATAAATTATTCCTTATTAACTTATATTCTAAGCCTTATCATATACATTTAACACATAACGCAAAAGTTTCTACTCAAATAATCATGTATTCAAAATATTGGATTTTGAAAACTTGGTTTATTGTACTAACCAGTGTTCAGATAAATAATTACTATCTTTATACCAACTTATTTCATTGATCCAACATAGATTCATATTCATAGCACTTGACATACCATAACACATACTTCTTTAAATATCCACTATCCTTTTGTGACTCAAAAGTCGGGATTCATTGCCATAACTTATACAAAAGTTGAGAATATTACCTTATACAAACATACTTATCATATACACAACATAGAATCATACATATTCAAATAATACTAGTACTACTAATACTACTTATTTCCTATGCCTTCACTAAGGATAAATTACTTAGTATTCTATAAATTCCCATTATCCTCAATAATCCATTCACACCTAACTATACCAAATTCATCAAACTTACCACATATTATAGGCTTAAGAACTCATCATAAACATATGAGTTTAAGAACTCGAGCTTGACCATATATTCTTTAACTATACTCTACCTATCAGTTATACTACCGTTTCTGGGTCCGGTACTACACTTTTCCATAATATCCACTTTAACAGGGTTGTTTTCAAAATGAGCCTCTATTGGCTTTGACATTGGCTCGGTTATGGAGATTGACTCCTTCCTACTATCTGAGGGTATCCTAATCCTTTTCTATCTGACATCTACAAACAAAATTATCTAGATTAGCACATAATATATACACACAACAAATAATAGTTTTATATAAGTTATCTTTTATTTTATTTGACGATGAATTCATTCAATTCATCTCCTTTTAAACTCTATATGAGTTATTTGTATTTTCAACATTTTCCTCTGTTCTAAGGTTATAGCCTAACATCTATGCCACCTAAGGTTTCTAACCCTAAAGCTCTAATACCATGATGTAACGCCCCCAAATTCAGGTACTTAAAACCCGAACTCGGTGCTTTACGATACCATTTCTATGAGCGGAAAAAATACTAATAATAATAACAATAATATAAATATCAAACTTAATTAACATATATCAGAGTCTAATCCCAAGTATGCAACCTTTAATACAATACATTACATGATAGATAATAAATATCATGGTCTAAATATTGTCTAACTATTACAAAAGATACCATTAAACTTATTCTGTTTGCTTTCCTTTTCCCTTGTTCTTGACCGAACCTTCTGGTTGTTCACATTTAGTTGAAAACATTTAAATTAAGCAAGGATGAGCATTTGAGTGCCAAGCAAGTAATAACAATTATAAATATAAGCTGAAAGAAGTAAATATTTTCTTTGTACGTCACTTCTACAACGAATCAACAGTTGTGAAGTAAGCTGAACCAATAATAATAATATATTAATTCTATATCAAATTTTTGAAATTAAGTATTGACTATATTTGAAGGTTAGTCGAAAGACTATGAACATTATTTTCTATTTTCGAAAAGGTTAAACAAAACTTTATCTGTAAACCATCATAACTTACGGGCTCAAGAATGTACATCCCATGTGCCCTGTATTGATCAATACTACATGGCATAACGATATTATCGTTCCTCTTTTCTGCCTTAGGCACATAAAAGTTTTCCTATATTTGGGATGTTCATACTTAGTCGTGAATCCAAACCAAAGCAATTTGATTGGATACAATAGAGTTTTATCATATTCAACGATATTTCTGAATCTATGTCTAGCTGCGTTAAATAGCTTAGACGACTTTTAATTAATGTATACATACTGGAGATCACTATATATATATATATATATATATATATATATATATATCAACATGTAATTAAATACAATGATTATCCAAGTGGGGACACTTGTATAACCATATTTAGAAATTAACGAACAGAATAAATATCTGAATTATATAATAATACTGTACTAATAATAATGCTTGGATACATAATCGATAACAATATGGTTAATATTATGGCACAATGATAATATAATTCTGAAACTTGCTTACTTATATCCATTGCATAAAGTAAATGCAAAGGTAGGATACTTGTCTGGTCTGCTGCTTACAGTTATGCAACTTAGTTTTATCTTTTATATCAAAACCTATCATTAATAAGATCATTTGTTCTATTAGAATAACATACTATACCACATAACACTACTATTTACAGTCAACAAATATCCTAATCACATTGTCACATAATTATATCAGTCATTGGTTTACAAACAAACACGTATACAGACAAATTATATAAGTCCAGATCAATTTCTGAAACATGTTGGCGTGCCGACATCTTTATCGATAATTAATGAGTCTAAGACTCTATACCGAAGTTCAATACAACTTAAATATCAGTCAAATTATTTTTAAATGACTTATAATAATTTTTAAACAATTATTATAATTTCTCATGATTTTTCAAACACCGGAATCATAATTAAATGATTTAAATATTAAATAATTCTATTATCATTAATATTTAATTAATATTAAACTATTAATGAAACCATTACCAAAATATTAAAGTTATTTATAATAACTTAAAATACTTTTAAAGTATTAATATTACCCTTAAATGATTTTTAAAATATTTAAAATCATTTTTAAATAAATACCATTAATATTTAAATATTAATGTACTATTTATCAAAATATTAAAAGTCATTAATTATAACTTAAAATATTTTTAATTCATTTATATCCTTTTAAATAATTTTAAAATAGATAAAACCATTTTAAAACTATTTATTTAATATAATTATTAAATAAGTTTAATATCATTAATATTAAATTATTAATAAAATTATCCTTTAAATATTAAAAGTTATACTTTATAACTTAAAATATTTTAAACACCTTAATTTCATTTAAAATGATTTTATAATATTAAAATAATTTTTAAACTAATTTATTTAATATAATTATTAAATAAATCTAATATCATTAATGTTAAAATATTAATATTTCTCATGACAAAATATCAAAATTATATTTTATAACTTTAAATATTTTTATAACCTTTAAATCATTTTTATATGATTTTAAATTATTAATTCTATTTTTCATAATTTATTTAATATATTTATTAAATAAATTAATTATCATTAATATTAATTTATTAATGAAATTTCATCACAAAATATTAAAAGTCATAAAATAACTTAAAATATTTTTTATACCATAATTTAATTTTTAAAATAATTTTTCAAGTATTAAAATCATTTTAAATAATTTATTTAATATAATAATTAAATAAATTAAATACCTTTAATATTCCAAAAATATTAAATATTTATGAAATATACTCAAAATAATTAAAAACTAATTTTTGGACTTTAAAATAATTTTTAGTAATTTATTATGTATTTTTAATAATTAGAAACTATTTTTTTTCTATTTAATTAATAAAATAATTAATTTTCTGAATATAAGTGTTGCTAAAGGTAGCTATAGTGACAAAACTGTCACTATTGGTGTTCTTCAGTGAACCCAGATCTTCATAAGCAGTTTGCAGGGTATGTAGTTTGACCACCCATAGATTCATGATCTAAAGGTTTTTGGGCTGGCTGAAGGGTTAGAATTGTAGTGTTTATGTAATTCTACCATCCCAATCAATTGTCATGGCAATAACATCAAATATCAGCAAGATCTAGACCTCCAAAAATCATGTCAGAGGTTGTTTTTCATTTATGGGTTTCCCAGAAATGAAGAACAGTTCAAGGTGTCTACTTTAGATCTTTATAACTTCCGCTACAGGTTTGATTTGAATGATTTAAAAATTCATAATTGTAAACTACATGTCCAGGTACAATAACATATCATCCGATCAACATAACATCAACATAAGCAAGAGATATAGGCCGGTCAAAGTAGTGATCAGGAACTGTTCTTGAACATTTCTGGGTTTTCCAGAAATGTTCTTGAGCAGTTTCGTCAACACAACTTTGACCACTGATTTATTTGATTCTGTGAAGGATCTAATGATTATGGAGAGATGGATCGTTAGTACTCATGTCAGACTACAACATTAAAACAACAAAATGGACAAATTAGCAAACAGCAGCAAGATCAAAGCTCTGCAAAAACACTGCCAGCGTTACGGGCAATTACGGTCGCCTGTAAAGCTTGACCGATCGATGTCGGTCAACGTAGTTTGACCATCAATAACTTTCACTATATAGCAGATCTGATCTTTCTTCAAGTTTTAGAGTAAAGCCCACATGACATACTAAAAGAAAAAACCTTTAAATTACCAAAATAATAAACAAGCACAGATCTACAAGGCCTGACATACATTGTTAGACAACAAAAATAAAAATTTCCAAATTTTGCAAAACTTTAAATCTGAGCCTCTAGATGTTATGGATCTAGCATCTAGCAACCCAGATCATCAATATACACCACATACAACATAATTAACACACAAAAACTAACATCTAACATTGAATCAAAGATCAAATTTCATTTAGAGTTTTATACCTTTCTTAAGCCATGCTTGAATCTGGCTTTCTAATTTGATATAAATGAACTAGGGACTTGTTTTTGGGATTGGTTTAGCAATGTATTTCAGAGGTTTGGGCTGAGAGAGTTTTGGTTGAGTGTTTGAGAATGAAAGAGCTAATAATGTGGCTTTTCTCTCTCTTAAATCTTATATAAATGACATGTAATGAAATGGCTGATGATATATAACTTAGGTGCTGAGAATTTGGTCTCTAGGAAAGTCAAATGTGGTTTACCAACTCCAAGTATGGAAAGATTTACAAGTTAGATACAAATAATATAAGAGGGGCATTTAGGTCATTTGCCTTTTAAATTTAATGGCCAAATGGTAACTTGGCAAACCCTTAGGGTTTGACCCTTAGGGTTTAACCCTTAAGGTTTGGCACAAAATTTTGTAGGATTTCAATTTAAGGTTTAATATAAAAAATTTAGTTTCTAAATTATCAATTAGGATTTCTAAATTGATTTAGGTTTCCTAATTACATAGTGTAACGACCGAGAAATTTGGATTTTATTGTAAAATAATTTTATTGAATTAAATAATAAATAAAATTATATTTTATGTGTTATCAAGATGGTTGTCATTGTATAACCTAATGATGTGGGAATGTCGTAGTATTTTAGCTACGTGAAGGAATTAAAGTGTTTGAATTTCCAAGACGAAAAATAAAAGTTTTCCGAGAAATTTTCTGAAAAACACTATTTATAGGTATTTGCTCGGAAATTATTTTTGAACTTTCGAGAAATACGTAATGATAGAATATCAAAGTAAGATGGATTATGTAATAATAATCTAAGTATGGAAAACGCAATATTTAGCTTGCGGACTTAAATTGAGAACGTTAAGGAAAGGGAAGTATTAATAAGTTAAGTGATAATCGTATGATATGTGAGTGTTGTACGAAGTAATGAATACGAGTATAATACGAAGTATTATATGAGTTTGTATGAATGATGGAATATCGTATATAATGAATTTCTATACGAGTTAGAATATGAGAATGATAAGTAAGCAATACGTATATGTATTGAGCAATGATATTGGACTTGTAAGATTGGTTAGGAATTTGTACAAGCCCAAGTGAATTAATGATGAGGCCCAATTATTGATTAATGAACAAATTAGTGTTTGTTAATGCAAAGCCCAAAGGTTAATTTAATCTAAGCCCAAGCTAGGATCCAATGAGTTGATTGACCCATGGGGCAAACCATGTTAATATGGTTAACCTTGGTAATCAAGTATAATGTTTGATGACCAAGTATTAGGTGTAATGACAAAGCAAGATATAAGAGTTGTGCTTAGCAAGTAATGAATAGTAAGGAGGTGGCTTAAAGAGGAGGGATGGTATATTGATCAAACTACCCTAACTTTGAGAATTCTATTGATGAGTGAGTTTTATACCCATGAATTGGATACATTCGGGCTTAATTTATTGTTGTTCTCAAGTCTTTTAGATTAGTTTTTAAGTGTTTATGTCTATTCAAGCATGTTTTATGTTGTTTTGTAGGAATTGGGACAAAAGTTACATGGATCGACGTTCGAGGTGGCTAGATTCACGTTTTCGGCTTTCCATTTACATAGAAGTCACTTCAGATCTAATTTGAGTATTTCTACAGACCTTATTTCGAAAAATTCAAAGAATTAAAGTTGTATATCTACTTCTCCTCTTTCCGGATCATCTTGAATCATCAAAATCGGAGTTCGGACGAAGAAGTTATGACCATTTTCCCAAAGGACGCTTGGTGTAAAATGTCGAACTTGTAATAACAATGTAGGCGCTATTCTTAGTTCATTTTCCTACGCCGAGGCGCTATAAGACAGTGTCTGAGCGTCGTTCCCAGCGCTGGGGCACTGGGGAAGAGGTTGGATACGGCCTGGACGCGTTTTGGGTGAATTTTGACACCTTTTGACTCCAAATTGGATTGGGTTTGTTCCTAAGCTCAAAATTGAATTTGTAACCTATAAATACATGATGTAAGACATAAAATAAAGGGAGATTACATAGAGTAGACTAGATTAAACATTCCATTAGATTAGAACATAACCGTAGTTCTTATTAGTTTTGGAGATTGAAGCAACTTGAAGACCACGGAAGATCAAGAGCAAGAACAAGAGCAAGAGGGGAGTATCAGATTTGCTGACAACAGATTCTATTATCTTCTCTTATCATACTTTTATCTTTTAATGTATATTCAATTGTGGATTCTTGATTTTAATTCATTAATTATGAACTAACTCTTTCATTAAGATTTCAATTGAACTTTTTATGATTATGAATTTATTATTTGATTTATTCTAATTATTTATGTTGAAGTGAATTATTCATCTTGCTTTGTGCTTATTGATTAATTATCTGATCAGTAATTACCGTGTTACTCTAGAAGGAATTGAGAAAGGAATTCTAGGGTTAGAACTGGGCATGGTGACATGTGACTTAGTTATTTGCACAGTGAATAATTAGGTTTGTGAATAGAATGAGAATATCTATTTGCCGTATGTAGCACATAAGGAATTGGGATTGTAGTGAGTTTAATTCAATTGTTTTGCATAGATATATAGCAAAATTAATCTGGGTTAAATAGAAGACAATTGATCACTCGAGAGAGGGCTTTTGGCATTTGAGAATTCCTGTTAACAATTCAGTAGACATAATAATTGGAATAGTTGAATAATTGATTTATAATTCATAATTGGGGATATTGGAGTCTTAATCCTTATTTATCTGAATTCATTCAAATTTTAGTTGTTTATTTGCTTTCTTTTAGAATAATCTCTTTTAATTGTTTTAATTTAGTTTTCTTAATTAAAAAAAATCACAATTATTGGTTGTTTAAATAAAATTGATTTGGTTAAGAGTTAGTACTTGGTAATTTTTATTAAATAATTCCTCGTGGGAACGATACTTTACTTTCACTTTATTACTTGTTGACCGTGTATACTTGCACGTATTCATTGATTGCAAAATCAATCAACAAGTTTTTGGTACCGTTGCCGGGGAATTAATTTAATAATTATTTACCAATATTAATTTCAATCAAATTAGTCTTAATTTAAACATTTTTATTTTTATTTTTATTTTTATTTTTCATTCTCTTCCTATATTTCTCTCCTTTTAGGTACCATGGATGACTTTGCGTATCAATGGCCATACACGAACATGAGTCAACCAAGGGGACCAGAGATTGACAGACTCGAGAAACTTTCTGCATTATCAGCACAGATGGAGACACTTTCGAGGATGTTTGAAGCTTTTGAAGCTCAACGTCATCAAAGTGTGGCAGTTACTTGTGATTATTATCTTTGGAAATCATCTGAGTCATCAATGCGCCATCGATTTCGAGCGATGCGACAAAGATGGGTGGTGATTACCCCAATAATTATGTCTATCCCAACAACTATCATCAGGATTGGGGGTATCACCCGGATTTTTCATGGAGTATCAATCAAGATCAATTTTATGCTCCAAGTCCAACATACCCACCAGATTTCTTGTGTCCATCTCCACTACAACAGGAAGAACATTCAAATTGGGAGGAAGCCTTGGAAAAAGTTATTAAAGCTTCTGAAAAGAAACACGAGGAACATGAAAAGAAACTTAATCAAATGGAGCTGAGTATACAAAGTCATAATGCATCGATCAAGAATCTGGAGAATCAATTGGGACAGATAGCACATGCGTTGAACAATCATCCTCAATACACTTGGCTCTATGACATGAATTCTGAGACTGATGGTGAGCCCGAACCAAATCTGCAACCGGATATGCCAAATGATATAGATGTTGAAAGAGAGGAAAGACTTGGGGACCAAGAAAAAGAGATTGGCAAAGATCTAACTTTGAGTACCAACGAAGATGAGCCAATTTCATTAGTATCCCATGTGCCTCCTCCACCAAAGTTCAAGAATCCGAGCAGTTTTGCAAAACCATGCCCAATTGGAAGTCATGTCGTCTGAAAAGTTCTTGGTAACGTAAGAGCTAAATGACAACATGGAGTCATGGTGGGATGAAAAGGAGAAGATAGAGGAAGATTCCATTATGTTTATTAAGCTTCAATGCCCTAATCTGATCATCGACATAATGGAGGAAACACCTAGTGGTTTGCCGTTCTTAATGGGGATCCTATCTACAAAGAGCATGCTAGGTGACTTCAATTCAAGGGTTTTTGCTAATGGGAACCTCCCAAAAGAGACATTGCTTCTGATGGATGGAGGGTTCCTCAATTTTCGTAGGGGAATTGGATAGAGAATTGAAGAAGTCAGGCTGAGACTATAAAACAAGCGCTTATTGGGAGGCAACCCAAGTTCAATTTTTATTTTTAGTTTTTATTAAGTTTTATATTAGTAGTTTTGAATTTGCATTTATTTAGGATTTAATAAAATTGCTTCTATCATGGTTTTACAGGTTATTCAAGTCAAATTCAAGTGTGGTGCCCAATTTATTCCATGTGCTTAGCCTATTCTCCAAACTTAGCGGACAAGGAGGAAGATTGCTATATTTTTAGGGAAGTCCTCTGCTTTAATTTTTTCTATTGTAGCCATTGAGGACAATGTCTAGTTTAAGTTTGGGGGCATTTTAGTGTCGTACTGCATATAGTTAGTTATCTGCATAGTAGTTTATTTTGTTTTTATGTGTTAGCATTGTTTTTTTTAGGTTGCATATAATTATATGGTAGTTATTTGCATATTCGTATATGTGTTGCATTAGTATGTGTTCATGTAGTATAATTGTATTTTTTTTGCATGAATCTGTGTGATAGGTTGGTGTGGTCTTAGCTCGGCCTATGATAAGATTGGTATTAATTGTTAACTCAATGCAGTGTTGATAATTGATGATGAGTTCTAATTTTAATCATGATGATAATCTGAGCACATCTCGAAACTTATGTAACCTAAGTTAGCACTTAAAGTTTAACTATTTTAATCCACTTGGTTCAAGGGTTTCATAATTTGTTTTTGAGGGAAAATCTTTGTTAAAATTTAAGGAAATTAGTGAACTGGCGGTAAAGGTTGGAATGACGTAAAAGCTTGAGTTTGGGGGAATCTATCGGATATATATACTAAAAAAAAAATTGATGAAGAAAAAAAAATAGAAAATCCAGGAAAAAGAAAAAAAAGAAAAGAGAAAAGAAAAACCAGTGGTTAGTTTTGTTTCGGGCCTTTGTTACTTGAAAGCAAATGCGCTCAAGGGGTGTGTCTTAACACCTAGCGCCCTAAGGTCTTATATGGTCTGGGAGTCGTTGGTTGAAAGCTCGCTAAGGGTTGGCACTATTAGCCTAATGGAATGAGACATTGCACAACCATGAAAAAAAAAATGAATAAAATACGAGAAAGAGCAAAAATGCCCTCGTGATTGAATAAGAGTATAAATAAATCCTGTATTTACCCTTAGATTTGGTAATTACTTAGTTTTAACCGGAGTTGTCATGTTCACAAAAGTAATTGAATTGGAACTGAAATTTTCCTTTTAAGAAGTTTGTTATGTGATTATCTTGAACTGTGGTTGGTTAGAATGGTTAACAAGCACACACACACAACATGGGTGATGACAGGTTTGGGTTGACTAATTGGTTAGAGTTATGGATTTTGAATTGATTGGATATATTGTTTGAGTACCAATGGTATCTTTGAGGCTGTTGCTATATATCATACTTGATTTATTACTTTCGGTTCGTAGGTATATTAGGAAGTAGATTATGCATATGCATTCATTTAGTTGAGTTATTTTGTTTATTTTTAGTTCTTTTGTGTTTTTACTTGAGGACAAGCAAAGGTTTAAGTTTGGGGGTATTTGATGAGTTAGTTTTATACCCATTAATTGGATACATTCGGGCTTAATTTATTGTTGTTCTCAAGTCTTTTAGATTAGTTTTTAAGTGTTTATGTCTATTCAAGCATGTTTTATGTTGTTTTGTAGGAATTGGGACAAAATTTACATGGATCGACGTTTGGGGTGGCTAGATTCGCATTTTCGGCTTGCCATTTACACAACAGTCACTTCAAAGACAATTTGAGTATTGCTACAGACCTTATTTCGAAACTCTCAAAGAATGAAAGTTGTAGATCTACTTCTCCTCTTTCCGGATCATCTTGAATCATCAAAATCGAAGTTCGGACGAAGAGGTTATGGCTATTTTCCCAAAGGACAATGGAGTAGAAAATGTCAGAACTTGTAACAGCGCCGGGGCGCTATTCTTAGTTCATTTTCCATAGTCGGGGCGCTATAAAGGCGATGTCGAAGTCGTTCCCCCAGTTACAAGCTACTTGGGAAGAGGTTTCAAGCTGCAACTGACGCGTGTTTTGGGCGAATTTTGACACCTTTTTGACTCCAAATTGGATTGGGTTTGTTCCTAAGCTCAAAATTGGATTTGTAACCTATAAATACATGATGTAAGACATAAAATAAAGGGAGATTACATAGAGTAGACTAGATTAAACATTCCATTAGATTAGAACATAACCCTAGTTCTTATTAGTTTTGGAGATTGAAGCAACTTGAAGACCACTGAAGATCAAGAGCAAGAGCAAGAGGGGAGTATCAGATTTGCTGACAACATAATCTATTCTCTTCTCTTATCATACTTTTATCTTTTAATGTCTATTCAATTGTGGATTCTTGATTTTAATTCATTAATTATGAACTAACTCTTTCATTAAGATTTCAATTGAACTTTTTATGATTATGAATTGATTATTTGATTTATTCTAATTATTTATGTTGAAGTGAATTGTTCATCTTGCTTTGTGCTTATTGATTAATTATCTGATCAGTAATTACCGTGTTACTCTAGAAGGAATTGAGAAAGGAATTCTAGGGTTAGAACTGGACATGATGACATGTGACTTAGTTATTTGCACAGTGAATAATTAGGTTTGTGAATAGAATGAGAATATCTATTTGCCACATGTAACACATAAGGAATTGGGATTGTAGCGAGTTTAATTCAATTGTTTTGCATAGAGATATAACAAAATTAATCTAGGTTAAATAGAAGGCAATTGATCACTCGAGAGAGGGCTTTTGGAATTTGAGAATTTCTGTTAACAATTCAGTAGACATAATAATTGGAATAGTTGAATAATTGATTTATAATTCATAATTGGGGATATTGGAGTCTTAATCCTTATTTATCTGAATTCATTCAAATTTTAGTTGTTTATTTGCTTTTTTTTAGAATAATCTCTTTTAATTGTTTTAATTTAGTTTTCTTAATTAGAAAAAATCACAGTTATTGGTTGTTTAAGTAAAATTGATTTGGTTAAGAGTTAGTACTTGGTAATTTTTATTAAATAATTCTTCATGGAAACGATACTCTACTTTCACTTTATTACTCGTTGACCGTGTATACTTGCACGTATTCATTGATTGCAAAATCAATCAACATCTATAAATAGAGGGAGAATGCTAGTCATTTGCTAGTTGTTCAAATCATCCAACAAACTTATAAAGTGCTTAAGTGTTAGAGAGAATAAGCAACAATAAGATACTTCCATTTGTAAGATGAAGAAGAAGACTTATACCAAAGAACTTCAAGGGAAAGATTTCTTCTCCAATTATCTTCCATCTCTACCATGATAGGTTGATAAGAAAAGTATGGATTAAGGAACATAGATGTTAAGAAGTAAGAAGAATGATTAATCAATGGACTTAAGCCGCATAAGTCGAAAATAAGTCATTTAAGCTGACATAAATTATAAACTTATAAAGAAGTTATATGAACTTAATATGAGTTTATATTAAGAAATAGTATGAAAGTAAAGAATTAGTATGAATATGTATCATGTATACATGAATGAAGCTATATATTGAGAACATATAAAGATTATGATTAAAATACTTTAATTATCATAAGTCATGAATAATGAAGCTATAAGTAGTTTATACTTTAATAAGTTATAAGCTCATGAAAGAATAAGTCAAAATCCATAATGAAAATAAGTTATTATAATAAGTATGTTGAGATGTTCAAATGATGAATTGAATTCATTGGAAGTAATGAACAAATCGTGAGTAAATGATCGAATTTGTGAAATTCTCGGAATAGAAGTCAAATTTTGTGTTTGAACTTGGAAACGTTGGTTTTCGATGGAGACAAGTCATATTTGGCATTATAGAGTTGTGGACTAAAAAATGACCGAATTCTGACTTAGAACGAAGAAACGAGCATTGAATGTTCACGAACGTTTATTGTTTTCGTTAAAAAATAGGTGAATTTTTTAGCAAACGAAGTCAAATAGATAAAATTCTTGCATGAACGTGTAGAGTATGTAATTTGTGAACCGTAGGCTTTTGAATGAGCCAATTCGGACTTATAACGAAGAAGTTATGGGCCCGGGAAGTTCTCAAAGTTGATTAAATCATCAAAATTATCTAGTGACAGAAGTAGCGCCACGGCGCCCACCAAAGGCTAATTGTCACACCGCAAGTCATAAGACTGAAACCGAGCACATTTGCTAAATGAAATAAGCAAATACGACATGAAGGGTAAGGACTCATGCGCCAAGCAATGCCGAAGTCCGGCTCATAGATCATCGTTAACTCGGGGCCACAAACATGAAATCTGAGAAAAGGCAAAGGTGCCAATATTTCAAATTTCTAGATCAAAGATAGTATGGAATGTTTATAAATACAAAGAAAGAAATGTGATAAATTCAAAGTAAACTTACCTTAAGGAACTTAAAGTAACATTGTTAAAACATTGTTAAACCTTAAGAATAGTTTGTAAAGGTTGTTAATAACCTATTCAAACAGGAATGCAAGTAGAATGACAAGCCGGAATTGATTGTAAACAAATATAATATATGATTAGATTGAGATGAAGGGTAAGAGATTGAAAGTAGTATGCATACAAGCCAATCATGTTTGATGATAAAGCATATACTTTGTAACAATCTTATTCATTTATTAATAAAAAGTATTAATTTATTAAAGGCTTTTAATTATCCACATAATGCTGTTTTATAATATGTGATAAACCCATAGTTTTAAGCAATGCTTTTAGAATAATGATAATGATCATTCTAATGAGATCTAAATTCTTAGAAAGCTTAAAACTAAAATAGTTCCCAATCATTGGATTACTAAATTGGGGATTAGTGAATCCGGATAGAGATTGGTACATCGTTGCTTGCTCATTGGATGAGGATGATTGATCTCATGATCATTTGTGTGGAGACACTAAAGCAAGTATGTAGGTGCTTATTAGAGAATAAGTTCAATTGAACGTGGCTCGCTAAGGAATACCTAATGGAGTTTTACTTGCTGTCAATAGGAATTCTCAGTGAGTGATAGTAGTACAAGTGATCCTTGGACTTGAGATCATCATAGTATCTTGTGTATGATGAGTTATACTTTGACTTATTCCTTAAGACCCTTAGGGTATATCAAAGGGTATGCTTGGGTATAATAAGTTGTACATAGAGATAATGTATGATCAATAAAGAATCTACCACTTACATTAAAAGAAGAGAAATGTCCTATGTGATTCGATAAATGACAACCCTAGTCCCTTGGCCAAGGCGAATGAAATTAGAAAGGAGTTTCTAATTTGCATTATTTGGTGTTGTGCATTTAAGAGTCGAAATACATATAATTAAATAAAATAAGACTTGATGTAAAATTTCATGTCTTATATTTAATTGGGACCAATTGTATGGCGGAAGGATTGAATTGTACGTAACTATTTACTCAAAGGTTCTTTTATGATTAATGTTGAAATCTATATTATCTTGGAAAGTCGTTGATCGCTAGGGAGGCTTATCCCTATTGTAGAATAAATATTATTTATTTAAATAAATTAATTGTTTAATTTATTTATTTAAATAAGATTAGAATTGTTCTAATTAATTTATTCACAACCGGTTTAATATGGAGAACCTAAAGGGTCACACCATAAAAGGAAGAATAATTATTTAAGAAGTTAATGGCATAATCGTAATAATATAGTTGTATATTTAATTTAATCTATGGTGATAGAATAAATTAAATAGCTTAATATTTATTATTTAATATTTTAGAAATATTAAATATAAATTAATAAGAGGAGTCTTATTAATATTATTACAATTATTATTATTATTTTAATTTCTAAAAGAGTTTTGGAATTAATTTAATATAAGTACTCTCATTTATTCCTAATAAGATTAGGAGGGAAAATTAATTAAAGGAGTTTAATTAATTATCCCTAATAAGATTAGGGAGCCCATTTAATTAAAAGGGTTTAATTAAATAATACCTTATTTTAATAGGGTTACTTGATATCTTTATAAGAAGAGTCTTATATCAGATATCAAGACTACGTGATAATTCCAATGGTTGGAGAGTACGCTCCTTTTCTATAGAGATAGAAAAACTAGGGTTTAGCCAACCACCCATCTTCTTGAATCCTTCTTTTTCCTTGGTGGATCACCTCTGAGGCCAAACACTTGGGTGGCTAACGTTGATCAAAGGAAGGAACCAAACCCGTGGATTCAAGTTGAGCGAAAAGGATTAGAGGTGAACTTGTACTGAGGAAGCTCGGATCTTCAAGGGTATGTTTCTTATTCATCTTTTTCGTTTAATTAATAATTGTGCATAAAAGGTGATCCGTATATGGTTTGTAAAATTTTTAAACTCGATTTTTACACGCTTAAACTTATTTATGCAATTTGATTGCGTTCATGAATATTACAAACCTAACAGTGGCATCAGAGCCAAACCTTTATGCGAATTATTAATTGTTTTAATTTGATATGTATATTGATATGTGTTTAGAATAATTTAATTGGGCATAATTTTGTTGTATAAAATTTATTAAAAAATAAATAAATATTCAATTTCCGGATACCTATGTTATACAACGAACTGAATTTATTTTTTCTCGATCTCTCTCGTTGTGATTCGCGTTATTTATTTTTGTGAAGGGAAATCCGTGATTCACCTGAATCATAATATGCAGTGTATGATTACTCAAGTAATATATGACATTACTTAAGTTAATATCATATATATCCTATATCATGTTGTCTTGGAAGTCCTGTTAGCTAAAGAGTCACAAGAGTCATGGATTCACGTGATTATAATATATAATAGTTATATATTATATATATATACCGTAATATATATATATATATATATATATATATATATGTATATATAATATATATTTTGATAATTTTATAATTAAAATAAAAAGTTTATTTTAATCTTAAAATAAAAAAATAAAAAATAAAAAAATTATTTTAATATTAAAATAAAAGAGTTTATTTTAATTTTAAAATTAAATTTCATGCTAACTAATTAGAGTTGGAATTGGATTCCATGATAACTAATTGGAGTTGAAATTGGATTTCATGTTTCCTTAAATAAAAGAGTTTATTTAGATATGAAATAAAATTTCATATTATTCAAAATAAAAGAGTTTATTTGTGAATAGGAAAGAGAATCCTAATTTCCTTAAATAAAGGAGTTTATTTAGATATGGAATAAGATTTCATGTTATTCAAAATAAAAGAGTTTATTTGTGAATAGGAAAGAGAATTCGTGTTTCCTTTTATAAAGGAGTTATTATTATTTTTTACATGGAATTGGATTCCATAATTAATTAAAATAAAGGAGTTTATTTTGATTAATGATTTTGATTAAAGTAAAATAGTTTATTTTATTCAAAATTGGATAAATTAAAATAAAATAGTTTTATTTTGATTTAAATTTGGATTAAAATAAAGGAGTTTATTTTGATTCAAAATTAGATTTTATACTAACTAAATTTGCCCATTAAATGATATCAATATATATTAAATGTTTATTATTCATGAGATGAATGTTATTTATTGATGCATATGATGATGTGTATGATAATAAATGAGATTGATTATGGACTATTGACCAATGTGATTGGATTTTATTTTAGTTGGATGCATGATTGTATGGGTTTTATTAAATGGGCTCTGCGTACCTCGTCTTATCTAATTTTTTCTTAATGTAAATTCTATCTCCCTCCTATGTACTTCCCATTGACTGCTGATCAAGGTTTCTATTTATTTTAAATAGTTTTGTAATAGGAATAGTTAGAATTAATTTTTGAAAAATTAGAGATCAAGGAGCAAGGAGCGCGTGAAGACCCGTTTGTAATGGAGCCCGGTTTAAATGTAATAGTTATATTTAAATATTATTTCTTGCACCCCTAGGGTTTGACCTTTTGGTTCACTTGGTGGCTCTAGTGAACCAAACTAGAATAAAAGTCCATAATCAATCCGTAAGTAGAATATAGTATTCTATATGTGCATGCTTTTACTATATATATATATATATATATATATATATATATATATATATATTGCAAACATGCTTATGTTCATTAATATGATGCGTATTTTATATATATATGTGCATGCTACTAAACAAGATGAGACAAATTAATAACAAACCCCTCAATATTTATATTAAGTCCTAAGAGTTCAAAGATATTTGGAATATCGAACGTCACCTTCTAAAGCATGATAAAATTAATAGAGTATTAAATATTTAATATGAGTTTGTTGTGTCACCACAAGGCAAGTATTAAGTATTTAAGATGTTAATTTATCACATTTGATGCTTATAAAGAAAATTGAACAAAATTGTTTTGTTGTGTCACCACAAGGATGATATTTTTCTTTTTGAATATATGGAGTGCTAGGTCGGACTTAACTTGGATAATTTTGATTCGGATGTGCCACCACTTGATCAAAATAATCTAAGAGGCAAAAGAAAAGGAGTTGCATAGTTGATGTAATTGACAAAAGTTGTCTACCTATTTATTTATATATAGTTTGTTGTGTCACCACAAGGCTATATACATTTGAAATGGGATCCTTATTCTCACTAGCAAATCTTTAATTAGATTTTGCTTAGAACTATATAAGTGAGGGTAATATAGTTTGAAGAAAATAGTGGGAGATACCAATTTAAAACAAGACCTAAATTATTTTGGTAATTAATAAAAGAATGTATGTTAAAATGTTGTTAATTACAAATTCATTTACGAAATTTTACAATGTCTAAATTACTATCAACAAAAAACATATTAGATGTTATTTAACCAAACCGTATTAAACGGATTGGTTAAGGAATTTGAGAATAGTTCTCATGGTGAAAAGTTATCTTATGTCCATAATACGCCTATCCTCGCAATGGTTGCGCATAAATGCCTCTGAGGAAGACATTGCTACTTTTAGAAAGTGGTAAGATGATGCACAGTTTGCTCAATGTATCATGCTCACATCCATGAGTAACGAGCTTCAGCGTCAGTATGAAACTATGGATGCTCTTACTATATTCCTGCACATCAAGTAGTTGATGGTGAAGAAAGTAGGACAGATAGATATCAGATATCTAAGGAGCTCTTCCGATCTAGAATGGCCAATGGCACTATAGTACAGACAAAAAAGTTCTTAACATAATCAATTTGATTGATCAATTAGGACAACATGTTTTGTCATGGATGGAGAGTTGAGCCAAGATTTGATCTTGCACTCACTCTCGGACTCCTTTCACAATTGTTGTGAATTTTTCATATGGACAAGCTAGATATCGTCACCGATTTGCTTAACGTGTTGAAAAATGTTGAGAGTCACTTTCAAACAAGAAAAACCAAGTCTTCTTGGTAGGGGCCAAAGGATCTTACGAAAAGAAGAACGATTCAAAGAAGGTAAATGAAAAGGCAAAACAAAGGATAATAAGAACAAAAGCGATCACGGATAGCAAAGGAGCTTGCTTCCACCGCAATAAGCTTTGGACACCGGAAAGAAAGCTGCGAGAAGCATCTTGCGAGGCTAACCAAAGAAAGCTTAGTGAAGTTTTGGTTACAAATACAAATTTGTTCATGATTTAAAATAATTTTTCTTTAAGTCAAGGTTCTACTTGGGTATTGGATACTGACTTTGGTTATCATAAATATAGATTTATGAAGGACCAAGCGTAAGTAGAAAGTTAAACAAAGATAAGTAATCCTATGTGTGGAAAATGAAGCAAAGGTTGCTGCATTAGCTATAGAAACTTATAGTTTAGCACTGCCTACGGGCAAATCTATTAAGTCAATAAGTTGTTATTATATTCCAATTCTTGTTAGAAACATTATTTCCATTTTATTGTTGGACAATAAAATTTTTGGTATTATAATTAAGAACAATTGTTGTTCTATTTATTATAATAATGTTTCGTATAGAACTGAAAGATTACTTAATGAATTTTGTATACTTGACTTATGTGAAAAATTATTTTGTAAATTGAACAAACTAGTATAAGAAAAGGAGATGATCATTCAAAGAGTTGAATGTATGTATTTGTTGAAATACAAGTGTAAATTATTTGAAAGGTTCAAAGAATTCATAAGTGAAACAAATTGGCAAAGTATTAAGATTCTTTGATTAGACCAAGGAATAAATACTTGTGCAATAAGTTTCTAGATCATCTCAAATGGTTTTCTCACAATGGACGCCTCTTGATACGCAATAATTGATTGATGTATCTGAATGGAAAAATCGTTCCTTGTTGGACATGGTACGGTCCATAATGATTTTACCGACATTCCAGTATCCCTCTAGGGTAATGTACTAGAAATGGCTGCATATCTACGGAAAAGGTAACCTCAAAATCCGTCCCCAAGACTCCATAAAAGTTATGGACAGGGAGGATTCCTAATCTTAAGTATATTAAGATAAGGGGTTGTCCAACTTATGTGAAAAGGTTTCGAAGGATAAGCTTGGGACAAGATTTGACATGTACAGATTTGTGGGACATCCTAAAGTAAGTTTAGGGTATATGTTCTATAATTCTACTTAGTAAAAGGTGTTTGTTACAAAACACGCCTTCTAAGATAAAGGTGTTTATCATTAAAAGGGGCTAGCGGGAGGATAATAGATCTTGAAGAGTTCAAGAACCACAAAATACTATAAGTCAAATAAGAGGAACACAGAGATGAACCTATTATACCACAACTGAATCGTAAATCTAGAATAGTTCTGAAGATACTTGGGAGGTATGGATTCATCATAGATGATGATGATGAGGTACACATCATAGAAGATGATGATCCAGTTACATACGATGAGGTAAGTGTTGTATACACTCAGAGAAATGGATTGAAGCAAGTTTCTCAAATATGGAACATTCGTTTTGATGAGGCAATCAAAAGAGTTTGATTTTATCAAAAATAAGAATGAACCTAGTGTGTACAAAAGTGTCAGTAGGAGCATCATGACATTCCTAGTACTATATGTTGATATACTACGGATAAGGAATGACATACCAATGCTACAATCAGTAAAGATAAAGTTGTCTAAACATTCCTCCATGAATGATTTGGAAGAGTATCTAAATTGGGGATATAAATCTATATAGATAGATTTAAGAGGATGCTCGACTTAACCCAAGGAACGTATATTCATTTGATGCAAAAGTCGTTTAGCATGGCAAGCTTCAAGAGATGTTTCATGTTGATGAGCCATGGAGTGTATCTCTCTTAATAGTCCCCACAAACTCCTGAAAAGAGAGATTGCATGAGTGACAATCATGTATGCAATGAAATATATGAGACCGATGTTGATCACCATATTACGGAGAAGTTCAACGTGAGACGATTGAAAACATCTTAAAGTACTTAACCCAAGCACTAAGGATGTGATCGATTTATGGTGAGTCCGAGTTAAAACTAGAGGGCTTAACGAGACTCAAGTTTTCGAGATGCACCAAGATGACGAAAAATCCATTTCAAGGTAAAGGGTTACCTTGAACGATGGTGCAATGAATTGGAAAGGTTCCAAACAAAGAAAGAGTTCTTTGGTTTAGTGATAAAGACAAAGTATATAGCTATAAATGAAGTCGCAAGTTGATTGTTTGGATTAAAAGTTCATTACGAAACTAGGAATAGTTCCTAAGTCTCATCTTGGATCTAAACATGTGTTGTGGCACTTTCATTTGATTATTAGAATCATTGAAAGATGGGAAATCACTATAGAGATAGTGGACTCTCAAGAACAACATTACATATCCATTAACTAAAGCTTATCCAATGACGGGATAATCGCCACTTAGAGAAGAAAGAGTATGAGATACCATGACGATTGGCTTTAGTGCAAGTGGGAGATTGAAAGTAGTATGCACACAAGCCAATCATGTTTGATGATAAAGCATATACTTTGTAATAATCTTATTCATTTATTAATAAAAGTATTAATTTATTAAAGGCTTTTAATTATCTACATAATCTTTGTTTAATAATATGTGATAAACCCATAGTTTTAAGCAATGCTTTTAGAATAATGATGATGATCATTCTAATGAGATCTAAATTCTTAGAAAGCTTAAAACTAAAATAGTTCCCAATCATTGGATTACTAAATTGGGGATTAGTGAATCCGGATAGATTGGTACATACGTTAACTTGCTTTCATTGGATGAGGATGATTGATCTCATGATCATTTGTGTGGAGACACTAAAGCAAGTATATAGGTGCTTATTAGAGAATAAGTTCATTTGAACGTGGCTCGCTAAGGAATACCTAATGGAGTTTTACTTGCCTGTAATTAGGAATTCTTGTAGTGATAGTAGTACAAGTGATCCTTGGACTTGAGATCATCATAGTATCTTGTGTATGATGAGTTATACTTTGACTTATTCCTTAAGACCCTTATGGTATATCAAAGGGTATGCTTGGGTATAATAAGTTGTATATGGAGATAATGTATGATCAATAAAGAATCTACCACTTCATTAAAAGAAGAGAAATGTCCTATGTGATTCGATAAATGACAACCCGGTAGTCCTCGGGTTGGCGGTAAGAATGAAATTAGAAAGGAGTTTCTAATTTGCATTATTTAGTGTTGTGCATTTAAGAGTCGAAATACATATAATTAAATAAAATAAGACTTGATGAAATTCCATGTCTTATATTTAATTGGGACATTGTATGGTGGAAGGATTGAATTGTATTTCAGGTAACTATTTACTCAAAGGTTCTTTTTATGATTAATGTTGAAATCTATATTATCTGGAAAGTCGTTGATCGCTAGGGGAGGCTTATCCCTATCAGAGAATAAATATTATTTATTTAAATAAATTAATTGTTTAATTTATTTATTTAAATAAGATTAGAATTGTTCTAATTGATTTATTCACAATCGGTTTAATATGGAGAACCTAAAGGGTCACACCATAAAAGGAAGAATAATTATTTAAGAAGTTAATGGCATAATCGTAATAATATAAGTATGTATATTTAATTTAATCTATGGTGATAGAATAAATTAAATAGCTTAATATTTATTATTTAATATTTTAGAAATATTAAATATAAATTAATAAGAGGAGTCTTATTAATATTATTACAATTATTATTATTATTTTAATTTCTAAAAGAGTTTAGGAATTAATTTAATATAAGTACTCTCATTTATTCCTAATAAGATTAGGAGGGAAAATTAATTAAAGGAGTTTAATTAATTATCCCTAATAAGATTAGGGAGCCCATTTAATTAAAAGGGTTTAATTAAATAATACCTTATTTTAATAGGGTTACTTGATATCTTTATAAGAAGAGTCTTATATCAGATATCAAGACTACGTGATAATTCCAATGGTTGGAGAGTACGCTCCTTTTCTATAGAGATAGAAAAACTAGGGTTTAGCCAACCACCCATCTTCTTGAATACTTCTTTTTCCTTGGTGGATCACCTCTAGAGGCCAAACACTTGGGTGGCTAACGTTGATCAAAGGAAGGAACCAAACCCGGTGGATTCAAGTTGAACGCGAAAAGGATTAGAGGTGAACTTGTACCTGAGGAAGCTCGGATCTTCAAGGGTATGTTTCTTATTCATCTTTTTCGTTTAATTAATTATTATGCATAAAGGGTGATCCGGGTATATGGTTTGTAAAATTTTTAAACTCTGATTTTTACACGTTTTCGCTTATTTATGCAATTTGATTGCGTTCATGAATATTACAAACCTAGCAATAGTCATATACATACTTGATTATATATGATCTCATGTAAGGCGTTATGTGATCATGTATTGTAGAGACTTGAAAGACTCGAACATAAAGTAATTATACCGTAGCAGACGCTAAAGGCAAGTATTCTAATCCTTGTTTCAGTTCAATCTGAACAAGCTTTATAATTCATGTATCCTTACGCATGAATTGAGGTATGATGAAGTTAAAGCCAATTCTTCTGGCTAAACTTAATGCATTTGGTGGATTATTGATAATCTATCCATCTGTTATCAAATGTTGTTATCTTTCATCAACTACTCTATATAGTTTTCTAAAGAAGAATAGTTATGATAAACAAATGTTTTGTCGTTATACGACAGGCACGTGAGGTTGCCAAAAAATTAAACGTACATACGTTTAATGAATGTAGTGTTGATCAACATAAAGTATAATAGGCTGATCACCTAGAAGTGCTCGTAAGTAATACCGGACTTACGGACTTAGTGCTGGGTTGTCCTTTTCAAAGAACTAATGAAATACACAAGGTCTTGGACCAGAGTTTATGTTTTACTGAATATTATTCATTGTGAAACAGTTTGAAAGAAAGATGAAGTTCTATTTTGAATTATCAATAGTACTTCATAACTATTGTTCTGTTATTGAAGATATACGATTCTTATGTGTCAAGCATGTTGTTATTGAAATTGTTATACGTGTTGAGCTAGTTATGCTCACTCTTGCTTGAACCATATGAATGCAGCTAAGACTGAGCGTCCCGAAGGATCGAATAAGGATAATGGAAAGGCTAAGGCAGATCGTTAATCGGTCGATGTAATAGTATAGGTTTATTGTTGTATTATGACAAAGAACCTTTGTAATGGATATAAAACCTAGGAAATGTAAATATTACTTTGAATATATAGAAGTCATGTTCGTTCTTTTGAGGCTTTTCAATTGAATGAATGTATGAATGGTAGTACCGTATTGCACCATATGTCGGGTTGGAAGATACCCAGATTTGGGGGCGTATGTGACGCCCAAAAATAGGTATACATCACCTATTCTGAGCCGTCAAATACATTGTACAAAATTTAGATACAAACTTAAATATACAACATGAGCTGTGAGTTTTAATACAATCATTGTCTTCTAGACAGTACACAAATTCAGAATAAGTCCTCAATACATTTATTATCACACTATTTCACAGAATAGTGAGGACTACTAATACTATCATCTGGACCGTCACTCCGTTCTCCGAATTCTTTCAACTATATTCTCATTTCTTGAAGGAACAAGGGAAAGAAAGGGTGAGCTCAACTAGCCCAGTAAGAAATATTATGACTAAGATAATGCAGGATAAATTATCATTAGCCTTCAACAATGTTAACCTGATAAAATATAATAGACATCAAGTTTAACTGCAGCGGAACAAGCAATCCATTAAAAGAGTCAAGTAGAGAATAAAGTCTACTATCTTTTATGATTTAAAAAGTTTTTTCATCACTTTTTATCATTGAGACTCAGCTTAATAAATAATCCACATCATCTTTGCACTACGGCGAATGATATTCATTAGGGTCACGACCACAAATTATCCATGCACTACGGGCCAAGGATATTCGTGTATTCATCAATGATCATGATCATGCCAACAACTGTCCATCAATGCACTACGGGCCAATGAGGACTTTTACCACATCATTTGTAACATTACGTTCATGATTACATCGAATAATCCCTGGTCAAAATCATACCAAGTCCATCTATGCACTACAGGCCACAGATGACTTTCAACATAATATAAACATGAGGATGATGACAATGATATAAGAATTCAATAAAACAAGTTCAAGAATTAATTTAATCAGGAACTAATAATGTCCAAATTGTCAACATGATACATCTTTGTAGAGTAAAATTCAAGATCGCTCAGAAGAATATTTCCATGAAAAGATACTAGATGAAGCGCAAATATCAAGGATATTCCACTAATTTCATGGAGTATAGAAGTCAAAATTTTAACCAACTGAGTATAATAAAGAATGGAATAACAAAAGAAATCACCAGGCATGCGATAGACCGCACATGCAGGTTATTCTAACAGAATAATAAAGACGGAAATAATCAATTTTTGCATGATGAGTAATTAACCAATCAATCCCTAGAATTACGTGAAATGCAAGTATTTCAATGAAATAAGATCGACAGGTAATGTAAGGGTACCGATTTGAACTAAACAAGACTTATAAACAGTGGATGTTATGAAGGTTTCTCCCAATGGAGTTTTAACAGATAAGTAAAAGTCTAATTTCTTCGTAGTCAAATTTAAACGTTGAGCGCAAGTAGGAGAAATAAAAGAATGGGTAGAACCGGTATCAAATAAGGTATATACTTCGCTAGAGTTTATGATAAGCTTACCCGTGATGACCTCGTTCGGGTTCCTTTCTTTCTGGGAGGTCACGATAAACGCTCTCCCTTGAACTATCGGTTTTGTCTTGTCTAGGACGGCCTTTGATGCCTCCATCCCAGCTGGACTTATCTTCGGTGCACGACAAAATCGGGCCAGATGACCTTCTCTTCCATAATTATAACATGCTTTGGAGGGCATCACACAATTTGGACTGATGTGTCCTTCCCCTCCACATTTGAAGCATATGATAGGTGGTCGTTCTCCTTCCTTAATGACAGGTGCTGATGCTGACGTCTTTCAATCATTGTTGAATCTCTTCTTCTTGAAGTGTCCATTCTTATTATTTTGGCCATGATTACCACTGAAGTGGTTACCATTTCTGGCATGTTGATTCCCTCCACGCTTATTGTCACCGCTTCGATGACTATTATCACTGGTATTATCATTTTGTCGGCTGCTCTCTTTTGGTTGGGTTGACTCATTATCGTGCTCCAATAACTGAGCCCTATTAACAACATCTGAATACAAACATAGTTTATAAGAGATAAGATATTGATGTATCTCGGGTTTTAAACCTCTTAGAAACATTCGCGTTATTCTCTCATCATTATCAACCAAATGGGACGCAAACCAGGACAGCTCGGCAAACTTGGCTTCGTACTGCGACACGGTCATGTTGTTTTGTTCCAGTTTAATGAACTCTACTTCTTTCATGTGACGAATACTTTTGGGAAAGTACTTGTCGTTGAACAGTTCTTGAAACTTCTCCCAAGACATCTTCATGTGGCAGGTTGAGTACGCTTCTGATTCCCACCAAGAATCGCCTGCCAAAGAACATGAAGGTGGCAAAGGAACCTTTTGCTCCTCGGAGCAACCCAAGACATCAAATATCTTGTTGATCTGTTTTTATCCATGTCTCGCCTTAAGTGGTTTTGGCTCTCCAAAAACTCGTGGTCCCAACTCCTTGAACTATTTGGCGTTGGACTGTTCGAGAGTTTAGGGTGTTTCCACCGCATTTTGGACAGAGCCGCCTCTCTTTGATGTTGCATGAATTGCATGAAGCCTCAAACATTCCATCGTTCATCATTTAGTCGGTGTTGTTGCTTGCATGAGGATTGTCGCCTTCCTCGATGCACATTGTCACAGTTATTAATCTGTGGAGACTCAATGGTCTCCATGCTCCATTGATGTTCTCAACATTCTCGGATGCCATTTTCAAATACTACCACAAAACAAGGGTGAATTAACATATCACATATTATCCCTATACTCTGACCGACCAATTAAATATAAAATAAACTTAGGTAGGTCATACTAGCGAAGGAATTCCCCGTCTCTCCCCTCCTAGTTCTTGTCTCACATCTTATCCAGGGATCATATCCCTAAGCTTTGATACCAACTGTGACACCCCCAAAATAGGTATACATCACCTATTCTGAGCCGTCAAATACATGGTACAAAATTCAGATACAAACTTAAATATACAACATGAGATGTAAGTTTTAATACAATCATTGTCTTCTAGACAGTACACAAACTCAAAATAAGTCCTCAATACATTTATTATCACACTATTTCACAGAATAGTGAGGACTACTAATACTATCATCTCGGACCGTCACTCGCTCCCCAGACTAGATTTCCATTTATATTCTCATTTCACAAGAGAATAGTGAAAGAAAGGGTGAGCTCAACTAGCCCAGTAAGAAATATTATGACTAAGATAATACAGGATAAATTATCATTAGCCTTCAACAATGTTAAACTGATAAAATACAATAGACATCAAGTTTAACTGCAGCGGAACAAAAAATCTATTAAAAGAGTCAAGTAGAGAATAAAGTCTACTATCTTTTATGATTTAAAAAGGTTTTTCATCACTTTTTATTGCTGAGACTCAACTTAATAAATAATCCACATCATCTCTGCACTACGGCCAAGGATATTCATTAGGGTCACGACCACAAATTATCCATGCACTACGGGCTAAGGATATTCGTGTATTCATCAATGGTCATGATCATGCCAACAATCGTCCATCAATGCACTACGGGCCAACGAGGACTTTTACCACATCATTTGTAACATTACGGTCCATGATTACACCGAATAATCCTCAGTCATAATCATACCAAGTCCATCTATGCACTACAGGCCACAGATGACTTTCAACATAATATAAACATGAGGATGGTGACAATGATATAAGAATTCAATAAAACAAGTTCAAGAATTAATTTAATCAGGAACTAATAACGTCCAAATTGTCAACATGATACATCTTTGTAGAGTAAAATTCAAGAATGCTCAGAAGAATATTTCCATGAAAAGATACTGGATGAAGCGCAAATATCAAGGATATTCCACTAATTTCATGGAGTATAAAGTCAAAACTTTAACCAACCGAGTATAATAAAGAATGGAATAACAAAAGAAATCACCGAGCATGCGATAGACCATTGCAGTGTTATTCCAACAGAATAATAAAGACGGAACCATGTCCGTACAGTAAAAAATGCATGAGATAGGATATTCCAATGTAATAATAAAGACTTTACCCAGTCCTGAGTAAAACACACGCACGTGATATTCAAAAATAATAATAAAGATTTTAACCAGTCCGGCAGAAACGCATGAGCATGAGATATTCCAACATAATAATAAAGATGGAACCAGGTCCGGCGTAAAATGCACAGACAGGATATTCCAACAGAATAATAAAGGATGGAATAACAAAAGAATTTCACCAAGTATAGGGTAGCCCGCGTATACAGATTATTCCAATAGAATAATAAAGAATGGAATAATTGAAGTTCTCTTCATGAATACAAAAAGAATAATACCCCTTACCTCAGAAGAAACTGGATACTGGAATAGTGAGGTAGTAGGCTTCTCTTCTTCTATAGATTTTCTCTCTATAGCTTCTCTCTATAATTTCTCTCTATAATAATTGCTCTATAGATTAAGTGAATTGGTGAGAAATGAAGGAAGAATGAGCTTCTATTTATAGAAAAATATAGTTTCGCTAATTGCACGTTTTGGGGCTCAAAAAATTACAGTACAATACCTCTAACTTTTCTTTCATTTTTAATTTAGTCCTGCAAGTATTATCAAACTTGCCCCACCTCCCCTAATAGTAAATAATGTGAATCAATAGTTGAATCATGTGAAAATACGAATTACGGTATAGTACCTCCATCTATACCTCCATCTTTAATTTAATCATGCAAGTATTATCAATCTTGCACCAACTCCCCTAATAGTATAAGAATGTGATTCAATAGTACACACATGTGAACAAATAGTTATATAAGCATGTGAATTAGTATCAATTAATTGCTAAATTATCCGATAAATTCCCCGATTTATAAATATAACCCTCAGACATCAATTATCATCGAATAGATGTCGATTTCCACCAACGCTAATAATCCCAACACAATGGAACTATCAAATTTATCTTTAATCAACACGAACTTATTCATCATTAATATTATAACTCACAATATTTAACAACTAGGTCAATCTCAGGAAAGAGGGGGCTTTCCAAGAAGGATTTCTCCCTATTGGCGCGCAATTAGGTGACCAAATCTCTCATTGGCAGAACTTCTAGATATTGTAAATATTGCAATTTAATAATATGAATAACTTTGTCGTCTCAATTATTGATTGAATAATATAACATATAATGCAGATGATACTGTGACAATAATCGAATCAATAATATGAGAGATATGATGCAATAATTACTATAGCAATAATTGAGTATAACTGAGTGACTTCTCACGTAAGCATCAATAATCAATACCGTGTGCTACTATGCAACCATGCGTATTACTGTAATTTTACTACCGAGTAGTTCAACAGTATTAACGGTAAAACTTCCGTCGTTATTTTTATAAAAATATTTTTGTCGTTTTCTCAATCCGACAATAATTCTGTTGTGGGATCCACCAATGATTGCGCCTTTGTACGAATATTCCCTACTAAAACGAATATTCCCCGACCAATCGAATATAATATAACAACTTGCATACTTTGCAGAATTTATAAATACTACCCACAACTATAACATTATAACAAATTCATTCCATAATATTCAAAAATGATAATTATAGAAAAATCATCTTTATTCATAAAAGTTGGGGTCTTACAGCGTAACACATAAAACATGAAAATTTAAGTTTAAGCTTCATAAATTATCATTAAGATTACTAATTTAGTAATTAGGGCTTATAGTAGCAATTAGGGTTACCCATTTAGCAACTAGGGTTTTAAAGTACTAATTAGGGTTTTCCTAATTATCATAGAATTTTATAATACACATAAATTATCACATAACACAGTTACCGAATAACTTGAACTCGTATTTGAGTATCAAAAAAGGGTTTATCAGATTAATACTAGGGTTTGTCATAATACACTATATTTGACCAACCATTATCGGTCCGCATATACAGTACATATTTATAGTATTGAAATAAAAATAATATTTATAGTGAATGTCATTAATCACATAACATAATTACTATACGTATTTTAAAGTCTCATTTGACTTCAAAACTAGGGTTTATCAGTAACATTAGGATTTTGCAGGTTACCTTAAAACTTTTCCACACATTAACCTTACACACATAACATACATATTTATAACACTGATAAATAATAATAAAATATTATTATTCTCATTCCTTGATCAAAAATCCAAAATAAGGGTTTGGATTCCATATCTAATTTATCTTTCATATATAACATTATTAATTAAGTTAAAATAATTAACTTAATTAATCAAAATAAATTCATATAATAAAATAGTTATTATAATAATTATATAATCATTTCATATATTATTTAAAAAATATAAAATCATATTTTCATAAAAAATAATTAATAAAATATTTCTCTTATAAAATTAATTATTAAAAGAATATAATTTATAATAATCAATAATTCTAAAATAAAATTATTTGTAACCATTCATGTAATAAATATATTTTATATTCATCACATAAATACATACGCTTTATCTTGTACATATCCTTACCTTTAAAAAAAATAAAAATTTATACACAAAATTTCTGATTTAATTTATATAGAAAATATCGGGTTATTACAGGTGCGAACGAGGCCTCGCACTCCTTCCAAATAACAGCACATTGACCCCCCCCACACATACATTCATATAATAGTTTCTTGAAAAGTGGAGGTCACCGTGGTAACACGGTTGTCAGGGGGTGTCTAACACCTTCCATCGGCATAATCAAGCCCCCGAACCCAAATGAATCTCGATTTTATAGACCCGTTTAGCAGTGTCACATCACTGGGTCAATGTGCAAATCTTTTCTCGGTTGTGTTGGTGCAACTAGTTAAAAATGTAACGCCCCAAAATCCGGTCTATCTTCACACCCGGATTTCGTACGTCAGGAGTACATCATTCATCCAAACATACATCATTATATACTCAAATATAACAACATACATTCTAATTTCCCATGTTCTAAAACCTTATAACTCCTTTTATTATAAATAATGATAATTACATTATTCTTTACATCTTACACGAGTGACTTTCATCCGCCACTAAGGATACATAACAGTTCATTTAACTAATCTAAAGTTCATTTAACTTATTTTATATTACAAGTCTTCGCTTGATCTTCACGCTCATTCACATACTGAATGGCACTGTATCTGGATACCAGTCAGCTTGATCTTTACGGGATCCTTATGTTCTTGTAACATCGTTCACTGAAAATGTTTTTCATTTAAAGCAAGTATGAGCATTCAATTGCTCAGCAAGTCATAGTAGTTGAACAAACAACTTCAAGAATTCAAACATTCTTTTAAGACTTCAATAACCGAACAAGGTTATGAAGTAGCTTAAATAATAAGAATAATCTCGATTCCTATCATTTTAAAACAATATTCACTTTCATTTTTAAATACTTTCATTCTTCTACCTTTTTCATATACATTTTGTCTGGCTAGAATCATTAGCACAGACTTAATAATAAATGATTATGTATAAACAGAGCATTCTCTTATTGAATAGTTAAATCATAGAATAGTTCATCTCATAAAAACACCAAAGTGTTCACATTGTGGCTTAAGGCCTCATACGTTCTACCACCTTATACAAATATCGCACATTCGCACATAGACAGAACTTCTCAAGTTCAACATTTGAGAAGTTTTAGAAAGTATCATTCATTTAAAATACGAATGAAGTTAGAAAACTTGCCTTACGCCCAACTATAACTTACGTCGAGCTACTTATTTCAATTCCTATATAACACATAAGAAAAGACCACATACACCAATTAGTCATATATATTTGACTTATGCATTGATTTACTTAACTTTACTTTTTAGGGTTCACGTTCTTGCAACCTAAGTTTACGCAACCACTTTCATTACCGTTCTACGACTTCATGACATACGGAGATGTCTTACTTATACGTTCATCATCTTTGATGTTTTACATTCTTATCTTCTTCTTATAACTTCTCTAGGACTCAGCACACATCGCTTCTCTGCTAGTAGTCCATATGGTACTCTGAGTGGTTTCCCACAAAAAACCAGCAAACAAGTTCCCGTCTCGTCTACATTGCCATTACAGTGAGTTAAATCGGTTGTTAGTTTTGTATATACCTTCTCTCTCTAAAAGAATTGTTTATCCCAGCTCCCATATGTCAACTATCAAAGGTTACGATTGTACCACACCCTAAACTTAACTTAACTTACCCGAACCATTAAACTATAATGTTCGTTAAGTCAATTTCTTATTCCTTATGGCTTCCTGGCAACTAAATGCCACACCTCAAGATTCACTCTTTATCGTTTAAGTCATACAATCTTTTGTATACTCAGAGCGCTCATTCAAGTTAATCATTACTGATCAGCTTTGTTATGTTAAACGTCATTGTCTTTAATTCAGTCTTTTACCATTCATGGTTTAATCATTGATCTTCATTATCTTATGGTCAAACCATACACGGGGTGTAGGTTCTATCTGCTTAATATTTGCATACACTCAACTTTCACAATGGTTAAAATGTTCCATACTTATAATTCATTCTATCATTTTCTATCCGAATTACGATTGGCTTTCATTAATCTTATTACCGTTCGTTATGACTTTCTTGTTACCATTTTTATCTTTCTTAATACTTTCATTATCCATTACCTGAACCCCATGTTCATTACTATTTCTTTATGTCGAAGCCATACTGTTCGTTGTATGCTAAGACTGCTTGCAACTGCGTTACGTTTACGTTTACGTTTATTCTCTTCTTGATCTTTTAATCTCTTTTGATCATTTCGTTCAACCTGTAATAAAGGTTTAATTCACTTATTTAAGTGTTATTTTAGGTGAACTACATGTTCATATTTCTTTCTTACACATCCCCAAGTAATTGAGCACTTAAAAGCTCATCACTGGCTTTTTCCCTGCACCGGCGCCGCGGTGCCGGGTCCCTCTTTATCACTTGCGCTGCAGCGCCACTCTGCAGTGTCTAACTGCCGAGTTTAGCACTGTGACGCCGCCTCCCAAGGGACGGCTCACGCTGTGGCGCCAAGCCTTCATCCCTAAAAATTTTTCTAAGTCTTAAATCCTATTTGAGACGCTTACTTCACGCTTCCATAACTTATTCGTTATAACTAAGAAAGAGGTCGTTCCAAAGCCATTCTCATCCTTATCTTACGTACTTTAATCCCCTTCAGACAAAACTTCATTCTGAATCTGTTAACGTTTCATTCGTTTGGCTTAATCTTCACCCTTCATTCATTTTACGTTTTAAACGCTCTTCGTTTGTTCGTCCATAATTCGGTTATCCGAACTAAAAATTTATTTGTTCTTGATTCCATGACTCACATTTTCTACATTCTCTTACATTCTTATAAAACCCTACACGTTTGGGTTCATTTACTAACTTTCTAATTCTCGTTTGTCTTTTACGAAATTTTTGCCATAACTTCGTTATAGCTAAGTTTTAATCCGTTCTTCATGAACGTTTCTATCGTTCCTAACCAAGCAAGAAGCATCTAACTTATACACGATAGTTTTAAACTTGTCTATCAACAACAATTATCCTACGATGGTTTTAAATTTTTTCATCAATAACGTTCTTCGTGTTCTTCGTTCGTTCTTTATTTTAATCGATATTTTGGATTACGATTTCACTTTTTATTGGAATTTGATGTTATAGAACATCATTCCTTACTTATTTCACCTACTTATTTATATAATCCACTCGGATTGTTCTAATTCATTACGAATCTTATACTTCCTTTAGAAATTTTTAAAATAAACTTCAAATTCTTATTTCTTCATTTTCTTACGATTTCAACCATATAAAATCATTCTTAACATTATTTATTTCTTATTCTTATTAAGTTATGTTATTAACATATAGGACTTAAAGAGAAATTAAATTCGACTAGGTTTTAGGTTACCTCTCTTCTTTATTTTTCTTCCGCTAGACAAAGCCGGCGATTCGCAAGCTTTTCTATTTCACGCTCACCTTTGATCCGATCATCCACACTCATTCTCTTCCTTCTTCTCTCTTCATCCGAACCTTCTCTCTCTTTCTCTAAGGTGTAGGATTTTCAAAATCCCAAATAATTGAATTAATGTTCCTATTTATAGAATTTCCAAGCTAGGGGTATTTTTGTTATTTTGCCCCTCAACCTCCTTACTATTCATGACTTAAGCATTAAGTTTACTTAGCCCTTAAGTTTACTTACTCTTTAAGTTTACTTACTCCTTAAGTTTACTTACTTCTTAAGTTAACCTCATTACTATTCACGAAACTTAGCCTGTAGGTTTCGTGGTTCCAACTTTTGGGTTTCGTCAGACAGTTTTAAAAGCTGCGATTCTCGGAATCCAAATATTTTTGAATATTTCGTCTTTCCTTTACCGATTAACTTTTGCGTATTCTTCGGATTTCCGAAAAACTAAAAAACACTTGGTGTTAAGCATTTTCCTTCACGTTTTCCCCTAACGTAGCTAAATGAATGAAAAGTACGTAACAGTACTTTTTGTCATTTTTATTTCATCCGATTTTTGCACTTTTTGAGAAAAACTTTTATCGGCTTACTTAACTTTTCACAACATATTATCGTTAAATCTTTCGACGAAATGTCATTTCGACATACCGAACTCTTAGAAAGGCTTAGGTTATTCAAACCCTAACCCTTAGGTTTCGTCAGGTGAATAGTGCCTATTTCGTCTTTTTTCCCAGAAATATTTTTGTTACCCGAAAATTTTCATTTTTTTCTTGAAAATTATTACTCCTAAACGAATGAAAAGTACATAACAGTACTTTTTGACGTTTTTATTTCGTTCGATTTTTGCGTGTTTTTCGAGAAAAACTTTTATCGGCTTACTTAACTTTTCATGACATATTATCGTCAAATCTTTCGACGGAATATCATTTTGACATACCAAACTCTCGGAAAGGCTTAGGTTATTCAAACCCTAACCCTTAGGTTTCGTCAGTTGAATAGTGTTTATATCATCTTTTTCCCAAAAATATTTTTGTTCCTAGAAATTTTTTATTTTTGTCTTGAAAATTATTACTCGTTCAGTCTAGCTCATAGCCAGAATCCTCCCGACTTATAATCATCCTAGGTTTTAGAACGATTAATATACACATAGCACATAATATTATTAATAAAAAAGTTCATTTTATTAATAACTAATTCTTTAAACTTAAATTCTGGATGATCCGAATTTTCGGGTTGTCACACTCTTCCCTCCTTATAAAAATTCTATCCTCAGAATTTCTTAAAACCACATCCTTACCCGGGTCATCACATTCACCCCTTCTTCATAGAATTTCGTCATCGAAATTTTAGCTTACCCTTCTTCTCACTTCCCTTCAACAGAGTTCTTATCTTTCCATCATTCCTAACCTCCATAACCTATCAAGAATCATGAAGTAGAAAGAATAACGAGGAATATAAAATTTCCTTTTAAAACATTTCATACTTTTGCTGAGGGGTCAAATCGACCATGAACTCTTACTAGGTTTAACAACATGATGTCGTAACCTTTCTTCCACGGTCAGTTTACAATCACAAAGAAAGCAAACTACCTCTTACCCATTGTATACCCCATTTTGGGATATGTTCACCTCAGACTTAATCATTAGATTCTGCACCAAAATAATTTGGTTTGGCACAACTTCTTCAAAGAAAGCTCAATTTTCTTTTAAATATGTTGTAAGACTCCAACTTTTATGAATAAAGAATAATTTTCTAGAAATATATTTTTGAATATTATGGTGTGGATTTGATATAATGTTATAGTTGTGGGTAATATTTACAAATTTTGCAAAGTAAGCAAGTGGTTATATAATATTCGATTGGTCGGGAAATATTCGTTTTAATAGGTAATATTCGTACGACGACACAATCATTGGTGGACCCCACAACGGAAGTATTGTCATAGTTAGAAAACGACAAAATTATTTTTTATAAAAATAACGACGAAAGTGTTACCGTTAAAACTGTTGAACTACTCGGTAGTAAAAGTACAGTAATACGCGTGGTTGCATAGTAGCACACGGTATTGATTATTGATGCTTACGTGAGAAGTCACTTAGTTATACTCAATTATTGCTACATCATATCTCTTATATTATTGATTCAATTATTGTCATAGTATCATCTGCATAATATTTTATATTATTAAATCAATAATTGAGACGACAAAGTTATTCATATTATTATTTGCAATCTTGATGATGTCTAGAAGTTACATCGAGGAGAGGTTTGGTCACCTAATTGCGGCGTCGATAAGGAGAAATCCTTATCAAAAAGCCCCCTCTTTCTTGGGAACGACCTAGTTGTTAAATATTGTGAGTTATAATATTAAGGATGAATAAGTTCGTGTTGATTAAAGATGAAATTGATAGTTCTATTGTGTGGGAATTATTAGTGTTAGTGGAAATCGACATTTATTTTGATAATAATTAATGTCTGGAGGTTATATTGACCAATCGGGTAATTAACCAGATAAATGAGCAATTAATTGCTAATGATTCACATGATTATAACTATTTGTTCACATGTGTGTACTATTGATTCACATTCATTTACTATTAGGGGAGTTGGTGCAAGATTGATAATACTTGCATGACTAAGTTAAAAATGGAGGTATAGATGGAGGTACTATACTGTAATTCATATTTTCACATGTCTAGAACTATTGATTCACATGATTTACTATTGGTTCACATGATTTACTATTAGGGAAGGTGGTACAAGTTTGATAATACTTGCATGACTAAATGAAAAATAAAGGAAAAGAGAGAGGTATTATACTGTAATATTTTGAGCCCCAAAATGTGCAATAATTGAAACTCTATTTTCCTATAAATAGAAGCTCATTATTCTTTCATTCTCACCAATTCACTAAGTCTTACAAGAGCAAGTATTATAGAGAGAAATTATAGAGAGAAAGAAGAAGAGAAGTCTGCTACCTCACTATTCCAGTATCTAGTTTCTTCTAAGGTAAGGGGTATTATTTCATTCGTATTTGTGAAGAGAGTTATTTTCTTTCAATACTCGTAAGGCTTGTTATTCCATTCTTTATTATTACATTGTTGAATAACTCATGCATGCGGGACTCTTGCATGCTCGTGAATTCTTCTTCGTTATTCCGTTCTTTATTATTACTGTTGGAATAACACATGTCATGCGACTACTGCATGCACGTGAATTCTTTTGATATTCCATTCTCATATTATTTTTTGGAATAACACATGCATGCGGACTACCGCATGCACGGTGAATTCTTACATTATTCCATTCTTTATTATTCTATTGGAATAACTCGTCTACGCGACTCACCGTATGCATGGTGAATTTTTCTCGTTATTCCATTCTTTATTATTCTATTGAATAACCTATCTCGTAAACTATCGCGCATGCATGGTGAATGATCCTTCGTATTCATTCCTTATTAAATTGTGGAAATGATCTCATCTGTGGATTACCGCATGGTGGGTGAAAATCCATTTGCGATTTCATATATTTTATTATACTTAGTTGGTTAATGTTTTGGCTTCTATACTCCATGAAATTAATGGAATATCCTTGATATTTAAGCTTCATCCAAATATCTTTCATGGAAATATTCTTACGAGCATTCTTGAATTTTACTCCGAGCGATGTATCATGTTGATTTTGGGCGTTATTGATTTACGGATAAATTAAATTAAAAATCTTAAAATTTATCCTTGAACTTGTTTTATTGAATTATTATGTCATTGTCATCATCCTCATGCTTATATTGTGATGAAAGTCATCTTTAACTTGCATAAATGGACTTGGTATGATTATGACCGAGGATTATTCGGTATAATCATGGCCAGTAATATAACGAATGATGTGGTAAAAGTCTTCATTGGCACTAAGTTAATTAATGGACAATTGTTGGTATGATAATGACCGAGGATTATTTGGTATAATCATGACCATTGATGATTACATGTATATCCTTGATCGTGGTGCGGGGATGATTCAATTTTATTTATTAAGTTTGAGTCTCGATGATAAAATTGATGAAAACTTTTAAATCATAGAAGATAGTAGATTTTATGCTCTGACTTGAATCTTCTAATGGATTGCTTATTCCATTGCGATTGTTGATCTAAAACTTGTTGTCTTTTATATTCTATCGGTTGTTATCTTTGTTGAAGGCTAAGGATAATTTATTCTGCATTATCTTATTCATAATATTCCTTACTGGGCTAGTTGAGCTCACCGTTTCTTTCACCATTCTCTTCAGGAAATAAGAATATAGCCAGGACGAGTCGGGGAATGGATTGACGGTCCAGACGGTTGTTTTAGTAGTCCTCACTATTCTATAAAATAGTGTGACAATAAATGTATTAAGACTCCATTGAGTGTGGATATTATCTAGATGACAATATTCTTATTAAAACTCTTAGATTATGTTTTGTCGTATTTTACACGACTGTTGTATAATTAAGTTATATTTAAATTTTGTACCATGTATTTGGCGACTCAAGATGGGTGATGTATACCTATTTTGGGGGCGTCACAGTTGGTATCAAAGCTTAGGGATATGATCCCTAGCTGAGATGTGAGACAAGAACTAGGAGGGGAGAGACGGGGAATTCCTTCGCTAGTATGACTTACCTAACTTTATTTGGTATTTAATTGGTCGATTAAAGTATAGGGATAATATGTTATATGTTAATTAACCCTTGTTTTGTGGCAATATTTGAAAATGGCATTCGAAAATGTTGAGATAAGCAATGAAGCACATGAGACCGTTGAGTCACCAACGATCAATACCCAGGATAATGTGCAACAGGAAGACAATAATCCTCAGGTAAACAATAACACCGATGAAATGGTGAACGATGGGATGTTCAGAGGCTTTATGCAATTTATGCAACATAAGGCGAGAGCGGCTCCTGTTCAAAATGCAGGTGAAAACACTAGCAACTCTCGGACGGTCACCGCTAAACAGTTCAAGGAGCTGGGACCACCGGAGTTTTTTGGAGAGCCAAAACCACTTAAGGCGGAGACGTGGATAAAGCAGATCACCAAGATATTTGATGTCTTGGGATGCTCCGAGGAGAAAAAGGTTCCCTTCGCCACCTTCATATTGCGAGCAGAGACAGATTACTGGTGGGAATCTATAAAGCGTACTCAACCTACTGCACTAAAAATGTCTTGGGAGAAGTTCCAAGAGCTGTGCAACGATAAGTACTTTCCCGAAAGTATTCGTCACATGAAGGAGGTAGAGTTTATCAAGTTGGAGCAAAACAATATGACCGTGTCACAGTACGAAGCTAAGTTTGCCGAGTTGTCCCGATTTGCGTCCCACTTGGTTGATAACGAGGAGAGAATGACGCAGATGTTTCTAAGAGGTTTGAAACCTGAGATACGTCAATACCTAATTTCTCACAAACTATGTTTGTATTCAGATGTTGTGAATAGGGCTCAGTTATTGGAGCGCGATAATGAGTCAACCCAACCAAGAAAGAGCAGCCGAGAAGTCGATAATACCAGTGGTAGCAGTCATCGAAGCGGTGACAACAAGCGTGGAGGGAATCAACATGCCATAAATGGTAATCAATTCGGCGGTAATCATGGCCATGACAATAAGAGTGGACATTTCAAGAAGAGGAGATTCAACAATGATGGAAAGACGTCAGCACCAACACATGTTGTTAAGGAAGGAGAACAACCTTCGATCGTATGTTACAAATGTGGAGGGGAGGGACATATCAGTCCAAACTGCGTGATGCAGTCCAAAGTATATAACAGTTGTGGAAGAGAAGGTCACCTAGCCCGATTTTGTCATGCACCAAAGTCAAGTCCAGCTGGGATGGAGGCATCAAAGGCCGTCCCAGACAAGACAAAACCGGTAGTTCAAGGGAGAGCGTTTGTCTTAACCTCCCAAAAAGCTAGAAATCCGAATAAGGTGATCACGGGTAAGCTAATCATAAACTCTAGTGAAGTATATACCTTATTTGATACCGGTTCTACCCATTCCTTTACTTTTCCTACTTGCGCTCAACATTTAAATTTAACTCCAGAGAAATTAGACTTTGACTTATCTGTTAAAACTCCATTAGGAGAAACCTTCATTACATCCACTATTTATAAGTCTTGTTTGATTCAAATCGATAACCGCACGTTACTTGTCGATCTTATTTCTTTGAAAATACTTGCATTTGATGTGATTTTAGGGATTGATTGGTTAACTACTCATCACGCTAAAATCGATTGTTTTCGTAAGGTTGTTAGCTTTCATATTCCTAACCAACCTATTATATGAATTCAAACAACCAAACCACTAAAGTCAATCACTGTCATATCAAGTCATAAAGCTATTCGTTTATTGAAAAATGGATGTCAAGCTTTCTTAGCCCATGTCACGGATTTAAATAAAAATACGTCAAATTTGAATGATATTTCTATTGTTAATAAATTTCTGACGTATTCCCTGAAGAACTTCCCGCCTACCCCAGGCGTGAAATTGAATTTTGTATCGACCTTGAATGCATACAAAACCTATTTCCAAAGCCCCATATCAAATGGCTCTATTGAACTTCGTGAGTTAAAAATCCAACTACTGAGAATTGTTAGACATCGGTTTCATTCGTCTAGTAGTACGTCTCCTTGGGGTGCTCTGTTTTATTCGTGAAGAAGAAAGATGGAAGTATGCGACTTTATATTGATTATCGGGAGTTGAATCATGTCACCATCAAAAAATAGGTACCCATTGCCTCGCATTGATGACTTGTTTGACCATTGCAAGGAGCCAAATTCTTTTCAAAGATTGATCTTCATTCCGGATATCATCGATTGAAGATTAAAAGCGATAACATTCCAAAGATCGCTTTCGAAACTTCGATGCGGGCATTATGAATTCCTAGTCATGTCTTTTGGATTGACTAATGCTCCCTGCTTTTCCTTCATGGACATGATGAACCGAGTATTCAAGGAATATTTGGATCACTTTGTGGTCGTCTTTATTGATGACATCCTCATATACTCCAAAAGCCGTGAAGACCATGAGCAACACTTGAGGCTGATACTTCAAAAGTTTCCTGAAAACAAGCTTTATGCCAAGTTGAAGAAATGTGAGTTCTGGCTTGAGGAAGTTGAATTCCTTGGGCACATGATATCAAATCATGGAATATCTGTTGACCTAGTGAAGATTGAAGAAATTCAAAGCTGGGAGCAACCAAAGTCAGTGACCGAAGTACGTAGATTTCTCGGCTTAGCTGGTTATTATCGGAGATTCGTGGAAGGATTTTCTCGAATTGCTACTCCATTAACTTAGCTTACTCGAAAAGATACAAAGTTCTGTTAGAGCGAGGAATGTGAGAAGAGTTTTCAAGAACTCAAGAGAAGACTCATTTCAGCACCTATTCTGATAATACCATCTGGCTTGGAGGGATTTGCCATCTATAGTGATGCTTCAGGCAAAGGGTTAGGATGTGTTCTCATGCAACATGGGAAAGTCATAGCCTATGCCTCACGACAACTCAAAGAATATGAGAGGAATTATCCTACTCATGATCTAGAGTTGGCAGCAGTCAGTTTTGCGCTTAAGATTTTGAAGCATTACCTGTATAGAGAGAAGGTGGAGATCTATACGGATCATAAAAGCCTCAAATATTTCTTCACTCAAAAGGAACTCAACATGCGGCAACGATGATGGCTTGAGCTATTGAATGATTATGATCATACCATCCAATACCATCCTGGAAAAGCGAACGTAGTAGATGATGCATTGAGTAGAAGATCATATGCGGGTACGAGTGCAATATTGTTAATGCAAAGACCCATTTTTTATGACTTACGAAGGATGGAGATAGAGTTAAAGACTCCAGGGACCCATGTGATGATGGCGAATATACTAGTAGAACTGACTTTAATCGATAAAGTTAAAGTTGCTCAAGCTATAGACTTGGAGCTAATGCGTGTGAGGAAGAAAGTGCAAGAAGGTGCTATTCCAGAAGCAAGAACTGATGAAGAAGGAATACTTCGAGTCAACTCCAGACTTTGTGTTCCTAAAGATTCTGACTTGAAGTATAAAATCATGATGGAGGCGCACAACACACCGTTTGCAATCCATCTTGGGAGTACCAAAATGTATCGTGATCTTCGACATACATTTTGGTGGAGCAATATGAAGAGAGAGATAGCGGGGTTTATCTCAAGGTGTCTAACTTGTCAACGAGCAAGACGGATCATCAAGTGCCAAAAGGTCCATTGTAACCACTTGAAATTCTAGAATGGAAGTGGGAGCACATTACTATGTATTTTGTTACTAGTCTTCCCAAGGTTTCTCAAGGTATAGATGTGATTTGAGTCATTGTTGATAGATTGACCAAGTCTGCTCATTTCTTACCGATACGAGAAACTTGTACACTTGAACGTCTTGTTAGTATGTACATAAACGAGATTGTAAGATTGAATGGTATGCCAGTATCCATAGTTTCTTATCGAGACCCAAGATTCACTTCAAGATTTTGGGTTAGTTTGCAAAAAGCTATGGGCACGGATTTACGATTTAGTTCGGCATATCATCCTCAAACAGACGAGCCGTGAAAATGACTATTCAAACTCTTGAAGATTTATTAAGACTCTGTGTCCTTGACTTCAAGGGAAGTTGGGACAAGTTCTTACCATTGGTGGAGTTTTCCTACAACAATAGTTATCAAGCTAGTATTGACATGGCTACATTTGAGACGTTGTATGGAAGAAAGTGTCGTTCTCTAGTATGCTAGGATGAGGTGGGTGAAGCAACGTTGTTGGGATCGGATTTGGTATGTATGACTACGGAAAAGATTCAAACGATCCGATAACGTATAAAAACCTCACAAGATCGACAAAAGAGTTATGCTGATCTTCATCGAAAGGACGTGGAATTCAATATTGGAGATCATGTGTTGTTACGTGTTGCTCCATGGAAAGGAGTTATGAGATTTGGAAAGAGAGGAAAGCTCAATCCTCGATTCATTGGCCCATTTATAATCCTCGATCGAGTAGGAATTGTGGCCTATATAGACTCGCTACTACTGCTTGAGTATGTCTCGTGTTCATAACATTTTCACATATCTATGTTACGTAAATATGTGAAAGACCCGAACCACATTATTAAATTAGAACCAGACGAGATAGAGGAAGATTTAACGTATGAAGAGTTACCTGTTAAAATCTTGGATAAGAAGGATCATATTCTACGCTCCAATGTTATACCTCAAGTCAAAGTTTTGTGGAGAAACCACGATGTGGAAGAAATGACCTGGGAGTTAGAATCTGAGATGAAGTCAAGATATCCTCACCTCTTTGATATACCGTGCACGTACTTCTAATTTTGAGGACGAAATTTCATAAGAAGGGGAGGTTATAAGACCCCAACTTTTATGAATAAAGAATAATTTTCTCGAAATATATTTTTGAATATTATGGTGTGGATTTGATATAATGTTATAGTTGTGGGTAATATTTATTAATTTTGCAAAGTAAGTAAATGGTTATATAATATTCGATTGGTCGAAGAATATTCGTTTTAACAGGGAATATTAAATGCGATAACACAATCATTAATGGACCCCACAACGGAAGTATTGTCGTAGTTAGAAAATGATGAATTATTTTTTATAAAAATACTTGAAAGTATTACCGTTAAAGCTGTTGAACTACCCGGTAGTAAAAGTACGATGATATCTGCTAGTTGCGTAGTAGCACACTTGTATTGATTTGATGCTTACGTGATGCTTACGTGAGAATCACTTAGTTATACTCAATTATTGCTACATCATATCTCTTATATTATTGATTCAATTATTGTCACAGTATCATCTGAATAATATTTTATATTATTAAATCAATAATTGAGACGACAAAGTTATTCATATTATTATTTATAATATAGACAATGTCTAGAAGTTCTGTCAAGGAGAGGTTTGGTCACCTAATTGCGCGCCTATAAGGAGAAATCCTAATCGGAAAGCCCCCTCTTTCCTGGGAATGACCTGGTTGTTAAATATTGTGAGTTATAATATTAATGGTGAATAAGTTCGTGTTGATTAAAGATGAAATTGATAGTTCTATTATGTGGGAATTATTAGTGTTAGTGGAAATCAACATTTATTTTGATAATAATTAATGTCTGGAGGTTATATTGACCAATCGGGTAATTCACCAGATAAATGAGTAATTAATTGCTACTAATTCACATGCTTATAACTATGTGTTCACGTGTGTGTACTATTGATTCACATGATTTACTATTAGGGGAGTTGCTGCAAGATTGATAATACTTACATGTCTAAATTAAAAATGGAGGTATAGATGAAGGTACTATACTGTAATTAGTTTTTTCACATGATTATACTATTAAGTCACATGAATGAACTATTAATTCACATTATTTACTATTAGGGGAGGTGGTGCAAGTTTGATAATACTTGTAGGACTAAATTAAAATGAAGAAAAGAGGAAGGTATTATCTTTGTAATATTTCGAGCCCCAAAACGTGCGATTATCGAAACTATATTTTCCTATAAATAGAAGCTCATTCTTCTTTCATTCTCACCAATTCACTAAGTCTCACAAGAGCAATTATTATAGAGAGAAATTATAGAGAGAAAGAAGAAAGAGAAGTCTACTACTCCTTTATTCCAATATCTAGTTTCTTCTAAGGTAAGGGGTATTATTTCTTTCAGATTTGTGAAGAGAGTTATTTTCTTTCAATACTGTAAGGGCTTGTTATTCCATTCTTTATTATTCATTGGAATAACTTTTACTGCTCATGGACTCTACGCATACACGGTGAATTCTTACATTATCCTGCTCTTTATTATTCTATTGGAATAACCTATCTGTGCGGACTACCGCATGCCTGGTGAATTCTTCTATTATTCCATTCTGTATTATTTTTTTGGAATAACCTGTCTGTGGGGACTACCGCATGCTTGGTGAATTCTTCTCTTATTCCATTCTTTATTATTCTATTGGAATAACCTTTCTACGCGAACTACCGCATGCATGGTGAATTCTTCTGTTATTCCATTCTTTATTATTCTGTTGGAATAATCTATCTGTGTGAACTACCGCATGCATGGTGAATGATTCTTCGTATTCATTCCTTATTAAATTGTGGAAATGATCTGTCTACGTGGATTACCGCATGGTGGGCGAAAATCCATTTGCAGTTTCATATATTTTATTATACTTAGTTGGTTAAAGTTTTGGCTTCTATACTCAAGGAAATTAATGGAATATCCTTGATATTTGCGCTTCATCCAGTATCTTTTCATGAAAATATTCTTCTGAGCATTCTTGAATTTTACTCTAGAAAGCAGTATCATGTTGACAATTTGGACGTTATTGATTTCTGGATAAATTAAATTAAAAATCTTTAAAATTTATCCTTGAACTTGTTTTATTGAATTATTATGTCATTGTCATCATCCTCATGCTTATATTGTGATGAAAGTCATCTTTGGCGTACTTGCATAAATGGACTTGGTATGATTATGACCAGGGATTATTCGGTATAATCATGACCGTAATATAACGAATGATGTGGTAAAAGTCCTCATTGGCCTGAAGTTAATTAATGGACAGTTGTTGGTATGATAATGACCAGGGATTATTTGGTATAATCATGACCATTGATGATTACATGTATATCCTTGATCGTGGTGCAGGGATGATTCAATTTTATTTATTAAGCTGAGTCTCAGCGATAAAATTGTTGAAAAACTTTTTAAATCATAGAAGATAGTAGATTTTATGCTGTACTTGAATCTTCTAATGGATTGCTTATTCCACTGCAGTTGTTGATCTAAAACTTGTTGTCTTTTATATTCTATCAGTTGTTATACTGTTGAAGGCTAAGGATAATTTATTCTGCATTATCTTAGTCATAATATTCCTTACTGGGCTAGTTGATCTCACCCTTTCTTTCACTGTTCTCTTCAGGAAATGAGAATATAGCTGGGACGAGTCGTGGAACGGATTGATGGTCCAGATGGTTTTTTTTAGTAGTCCTCACTATTCTATAAAATTGTGTGACAATAAATGTAATGAGGACTCCATTGAGTGTGGATATTGTCTAGATGACAATATTCTTATTAAAACTCTTAGATTATGTTTTGTCGTATTTTGCACGATTGTTGTATAATTAAGTTGTATTTGAATTTTGTACCATGTATTTGGCGACACAAGATGGGTGATGTATACCTATTTTGGGGGCGTCACACATGACATACCATTTGTCTAGCCGAATCAAGTAGCTTAGACCATACCAATAAATTGGATATCAACGTGAAACATTCATCTAGTCAACTTAATTGACCACGACTACTTCTTTAAATTCTTTTTCAATTCATCAAAATGTTTTATGACGTCATGATACCGTAATTTTCATAGTACATTAAGGACTTCGTCAGTTTATGACATCGTCATTATACATCATACAATAGCGGGTTGTTGATCCTAAGATCACATCCAACACTAGGTTCAATTGCATTAATAACTCAATCCTTTTACCATCCTTGCATCAAATGCACTGATGATATAAAATTCACTTTGATATTTCAAATCAATTTTTATCTAGCCAAAACAATTAGCATAGACATACAAAGAATAGTTCTTTTAAAAATCTATTGGTTCCAAAAGTTAAACCAATTCTTTCATTTCCAAAACGCGAACACATAAGCACGATTTCAATAAACTTCGAAATCTAGCATAGCTAGATGACTTGGAATATCTTATCCTCCACCTTCCTTTATTGTCTTACTTGCGACAATACTTAATCTTCTCTAGCACCTTCAATACTAAGACTATTGAAAATAATTCATTTTCAGTCTAAACATCAATATACCTTAGTAAAGTTCATCAACTTACCACACATTATGAGTTCATGAGCTTTCCACAATAATATGAGTTTAAGAACTATCCCAGTCAGACCATAGGCATCCATTCGCTGAGACATTCGAAAACATACCATATTATTATGAGTCACGAATGTACTATAAGTATGAGTTTCAAGAACTCGCACCTACCTTATCATTCTCTACCTATCAAGTATATACATGAGAAAAGATTCACCTTCTCGTCATATACATCTCGACAGCACAACCAATTCCAATGATTATCACGGTAATAAGCTAAGCAGTTGTTACACCAAGCACAAACCTCTACCCATAACAAAGGTTCAAACAACTCAGCTATCACATGAGTCCTCAATTGAAATTTTACAACTTCTAAATTTCTCTTTACTTAATACGAATTTTCTTTAATTTGTATGCTATCCTTTACAACTCAATCTGAGTTCTTCTTCCCGTACTACTTTGTAGTACCCTTCATTCATAGCATTAGCCATAAATCATTCATTGTTTAACAACTCATTTGTTACTAAGAATCACTATGATCACGTGGTGATCTTCTTATCCCTCTCTCTACGATTATAGTCTTAGATACTCTTACCTAAGATTTATAACCTATCAGCTCTGATACCAACTTGTAACGCCCCGAAATACGGTCTATCTTCACACCAAGATTTTGTACGTCATGAGTTCATCATTCATCCAAACATACGTCATTATATACTCAAATATAACAACATACATTCTAATTTCCCATGTTCTAAAACCTTATAACTCCTTTCATTACAAATAATGATAATTACATTATTCTTTACATCTTACACGAGTGACTTTCATCCGTCACTAAGGATACATAACAGTTCATTAAACTAATCTAAAGTTCATTTAACTTATTTTATATTACAAGTCTTCGCTTGATCTTCACGCTCATTCATATACTGAATGGCACTGCATCTGGATACCAGTCAGCTTGATCTTTACGGGATCCTTACGTTCTTCTAACATCGTTCATTGAAAATGTTTTTCATTTAAAGCTAGTATGAGCATTCAATTGCTCAACAAGTCATAGCAGTTGAACAAACAACTTCAAGAATTCAAACATTCTTTTAAGACTTCAATAATCGAACAAGGTTATGAAGCAGCTTGAATAATAGGAATAATCTTGATTCCTATCATTTTAAAATAATATTCACTTTCATTTTTAAATACTTTCATTCTTCTATCTTTTTTATATACATTTTGTATGGCTAGAATCATTAGCACAAACTTAATAATAACGGATCATGTATAAACAGAGCATTCTCTTATTGAACAGTTAAATCACAGAACAGTTCATCTCATAGAAACACCGAAGTGTTCACATTGTGGCTCAAGGCCTCATACGTTCTACCACCTTGTACAAATATCACACATTCGTACATAAACAGAACTTCTCAAGTTCAACATCTGATAATTTTTAGAAACTAGAATTCATTTAAAATACGAATGAAGTTAGGAAACTTACCTTACGTCTAGCTACAGCTTACGTCGAACTGCTCATTTCAATTCCTATATAACACATAAGAAAAGACCACATACACCAATTAGTCATATATATTTGACTTATGCATTGATTTACTTAACTTTACTTTTTAGGGTTCACGTTCTTGCAACCTAAGTTTATGCAACCACTTTCATTACCGTTCTACGACTTCATGACATACGGAGATGTCTTACTTATACGTTCATCATCTTTGATGTTTTACATTCTTATCTTCTTCTTATAACTTCTCTAGGACTCAGCACACATCGCTTCTCTGCTAGTAGTCCATATGGTACTCTAAGTGGTTTCCCATAAGCAACCAACAAACAAGTTTCCATCTCATCTACACTGCCATTACAGTGAGTTAGATTGGTTGCCAGTTTTGTATATACCTTCGCTCTCTAAAGGAATTGTTTAGCCCAGCTCCCATATGTAAACCATCAAAGGTTACAATTGTACCACACCCTAAACTTAACTTAACTTACCCAAACCATTAAACTATAATGTTCGTTATGTCAATTTCTTATTCGTTATGGCTTCCTGGCAACTAAATGCCACACCTCAAGATTCACTCTTTATCGTCTAAGTCATACAGTCTTTTGTATACTCAGAGCGCTCATTCAAGTTAATCATTACTCAACTTTGTTATGTTAAACGTCATTGTCTTTAATTTAGTCTTTTACCATTCATGGTTTAATAATTCATCTTCATTATCTTATGGTCAAACCATACACGGGGTGTAGGTTCTATCCGCTTAATATTTGCATACACTCAACTTTCACATTGGTTAAAATGTTCCATACTTACAATTCATTCTATCATTTTCTATCCGAATCACGATCGACTTTCATTAATCTTATTACTATTTCTTACGACTTTCTTGTTACCATTTTTATCTTACTTAATACTTTCGTTATCCATTACCTGAACCCCATGTTCATTACTATTTCTTAATGTCGAAGCCATACTGTTTGTTGTATGCTAAGACTGCTTGCAACCGCGTTACGTTTATATTTATGTTTATTCACTTCTTGATCTTTTAATCTCTTTCGATCATTTTTTTCAACCTATAATAAAGGTTTAATTCACTTATTTAAGTGTTATTTTAGGTGAACTACATGTTCATATTTCTTTGTTGCACATTTCCCAGTAATTGAGCACTTAAAAGCTCATCATCGGCTTTTTTCCTACCGCACTATTTGCGCGTGTCGGTCCCTCTTTATCACTTCGTCTTCATGCGGCGCACTCTCTGATGTCTAATCGCTAAGTTTGGCGACGTCATGTCGCGCCTCCTCAAGGCATCGGCTCAGTGCTTATGGCGCCAAGCCTTCATCCCTGAAAAATTTTCTAAGTCTTAAATCCAATTTGAGACGCTTACTTCACGCTTCCATAACTTATTCGTTATAACTCAGAACGAGGTTATTCCAAAGCCAATCTCTTCCTCTTCCTTATCTTACGTACTTCAATCCCCTTCAGATAAAACTTCATTCTGAATCGGTTAACATGCCATTCAATTGGTTTAATCTTCACCCTTCATTCGTTTTATGTTTTAAACGCTCTTCGTTTGTTCGTTCGTAATTCGGTCATTCGAACTCGGAATTCGTTCGTTCATGAGTCCACGACTCACGTTTTCTACATTATCTTACATTCTTATGAAACCCTACATGTTCGGGTTCATTTACTAACTTTCTAATTCTCGTTTATCTTTTATGAAATTTTTGCCATAACTTCATTATAGCTAAGTTTTAATCCGTTCTTCATGAACGTTTCTACCATTCCTAACCAAGAAATAAGCATCTAACTTAAACACGATGGTTTTAAACTTGTCCAACAACAACAATTATCATACGATGGTTTTAAATTTGTCCATCAATAACGTTCTTCGTGTTCTTCGCGTGTTCTTCGTTCGTTCTTCATTTTAATCGATATTTTGGATTACGATTTCACTTTTTATTAGAATTTGATGTTATAGAACATCATTCCTTACTTATTTCACCTACTTATTTATATAATCCACTCGGATCGTTCTAATTCATTTCGAATTTTATACTTCCTTAAGAAATTTATAAAATAAACTTCAAATTCTTATTTCTTCATTTTCTTACGATTTCAACCATATGAAATCATTCTTAACATCATTTAATTCTTATTCTTATTAAGTTATGTTATTAACATATAGGAAAAGAAAAATTAAATTCGACTAGGTTTTAGGTTACCTCTCTTCTTTATTTTAGTTTCGCTAGACAAAGCCGGCGATTTGCAAGCTTTTCTATTTCATGCTCACCTTCGATCCGATCATCCCCACTCATTCTCTTCCTTCTTCTCTCTTCATCCGAACCCTCTCTCTCTCTCTCTAAAGTGTAGGATTTTCAAAATCCTAAATAAATGAATTAAGCTTCCTATTTATAGAATTTCCAAGCTAGGGGTATTTTAGTCAATTTGCCCCCTAACCTCCTTACTATTCATGACTTAAGCATTGAGTTTACTTAGCCCTTAAGTTTACTTACTCCTTTAGTTTACTTACTTCTTAAGTTAACCTCCTTAATATTCACGAAACTTAGCCTGTAAGTTTGGTGGTTCTTTCTTTCGGGTTTCGTCTGACAGTTTTAAAAACTGCGATTCTTGGAATCCAAATATTTTTGGATATTTCGTCTTTCCTTTACCGATTAACTTTTACATATTCTTCGGATTTCTGAAAAACTGAAAAACACTTTTTGGTGTTAAGCATTTTCCTTCACGTTTTCCCCTAGCGTAGCTAAACGAATGAAAAGTACACAACAGTACTTTTCGTAGTTTTTATTTCGTCCAATTTTTGCACATTTTTCAAGAAAAACTTTTATCGGATTACTTAACTTTTCACGACATATTATCGTCAAATCTTTCGACGGAATGTCATTTCTACATACCAAACTCTCGAAAAGGCTTAAGTTATTCAAACCCTAACCCTTAGGAATACTTAGTGTGAATTCGATCTAAAAATCATTGTTCCACTATTGTATGATGTGTTATGACAAAGTCATACAATGATAGAATCCTCAAACGGACTGTTAATATAGTACGACATCATGACGTCATTTTCAAAAATATTTTCAAAATTTTAATTTGCCAACGGGGTTTGGCTATACCTAAATAATTCGATTGAATTAATTATTTAAATGAGTCTACACTATTCGATTCAGCTAGACTAATGTTTATGAAAATTCTAAGTGTTCATTGGAAAAAAAAAATTCCCGAACCAAATTGTTTTGGTGCGGAATCCAATAAGATTGAGGTAAAATTTTTGTGCCTATAGCAGTGATGAGAAACAGATCACACCAGCAGTACTTAATAAGTACAGGGCATACTAGATTAATTACCCACTATGTCCGTAAGTTATGATGGTTTGCGGATGAATTTCCATATAACCTTTGCGAAAATGATAGACAAATAGTCTATATAACTCCTCAGCAATATTTGAAATTTTTTACTCTTGTGAGTGGTGTATTGGGTAGCAGGTAATGATGTGTATGAATAGTGTAAGCAGTATGGTGTAAGGTGTAAGGTGAATTTCGGTAACGAAATTCTTAGAAGAAGGGGTGTATGTGACAACCTGAGAATTTAGAAAATTATTAAAATTATAATTGATTGATTCAAGGTTCAATATTAGGACCTAGACTGAAAATAAGTTATGGATTTGGCAGTTCTGTAACGAAATTTTAAAGAATTTCAAAATTTTTTAGACAAGACTTGAATAATTTGGTGGATGGTAAGTGATAGTCTGGTAATGAGGTATAAGATTTTGGTGGATTTAAAATTTTTGTGAAGAATTATCAGGGTTAAGTATCTAAGTGTATACGAGTCGGTGTATGTGATTATATATGAACAAAAAATTTTTATGTGTATAATTTGTGGATAAGGATCAAATCTTGATCAAATAAGTTACATAGGTGTTAAACCCTAAATTCATGATAAGGATATGGTGATTAAGTTAGAAAATCTAACGAACTATTTCGAAACCCTAGCGATATGTCCGAAAACCCTTATTTTAGTTCCGGTAATCCAAAACCCAAATTTGAATATTCAAAACCCTAATTTGGGAATTCAAAAGCTAGGTATAAACGGCTAAGTGTTATAAGTTATGGAATAAATGAGAAATGTCCAAGATGTCCTTCAAATTATAGGGGAAAAGACCAAACTACCCTTAGTAGGTGTGAAATGACCAAAATGCCCTTTTACTTAAAACTTAAGTAAAAGATATACCAAATCTTGGTGACTCACTACTCTAGCTTATCCCATGTGATAAAATCTCAACCAAATCTGATATATCTTGCCACCTTGCAAGGCTTGGATTCATTGAATCAAAGTTTATAAACTTAAAAGTTAAGAAACTAACTTACTTTAGTTTTCTCTCAAGCCAAACCTTTTCTCTCTCTTCAAACTTCGAAATTTTGAGAGGAAGGGAAACAAAATTTAAGCTATGTTAGCCTCTTAGCAAGCTAATAACAGATTCATGGATCAGAAATCAAAGAATCAAAGCTAGAAAAGGTATAAAACCCTAACTTGCTAAATTTATGTGTTTGATGTTAAAGTATGTTATTTGTTGGTTAAAGTTATGCTAAAGGATGTTATTTAGTGATCCAAGATGTAACATCAAGGATGCATAACATCTAGAAGCCAGAAAATCAATTTTTAGAACTGACTTAGAACCCTAATTGTGTTAATAATTTGTTGTGTTTTAAGTTATAGACTTGTTCTTTGCCATGAGGAGAGTAGAATGGAAGTGGAATCACCTTCATACCATGTCTAGATCTCAAGTTATAAGTAGTCAAAGTCAGTTGACTGACCATGACCAAACTATTTCTGGAAAACCCAGAAATCCAGTTTGGTCTGACAACCATTTTACTGGCCATGGATCTTGCTTATGTTAAGTGATTTGATCATGTTGTTGGTTTGTTGTTGTAGTCTGACATATGGACTATCGATCCCTGCTTTTATAACACTTAGATTAGCATCAGAATTAAAGTTGTGGCTGGTCAAACTATAGTTGACCATCAGCCGGATGAACAATCTGGAAAACCCAGATTGTTCAAGAACGCGTTCTTGACAGGTAGTTTGACCGGATGAAAGCTTCATTTGGTGTTGTTGTTAGACTAATCTGATTGTATAGAGATGTTCTTTGACATCTCAACTACAAGTGTGAATATTTAAATCACACCGATGAGAGTTGTATTGCCAATTATAATGATCTAAATATAGCACCTTCGTCATTCTTCATTTTCTGGAAAACCTAGAAATGAAGAACAACGTTGTCAGACTTTTTGGGGGCTAATAACTCACTGATCTGATGTTGTTTAGCCACGATGTTTGTTTGTAAGTGTAGTATTACATAAATACTACAACACTGATGCCCTAGACTGCTTAGAAAACACTAAGAGCTAAGATCAAATGATGGTCAAACCACCCACCCTTCAAACTGACAAGAATTTCTGGGTTTAGAATCAAGAACACCAAGAACACCATTAGTGATAGATTTGTCACCTAAAACCTCTTTTAGCGACAGTTTATTTAGAAAATTAATTATTTTATTTAAAAATTAGAGAAAATTAGTTTTTAATTATGAAAAATAAATAATAAATTCCTAAAAATTATTTTAAAGTCCGAAAATTAGTTTTTAATTATTTAAAGTATATTTTATAAATATTTAATATTTTTGGAATATAAATGGTATTTAATTTATTTAATTATAATATTAAATAAATTATTTAAAAATGATTTTAATGCTTGAAAAATCATGAAAAATTATATTATGGTATAAGAAAATATTTCAAGTTATTTTTAATAGCTTTTGATATTTTGTGATGAATTTCATTAATATATTAATATTAATGGTAATGGATTTATTTAATTAATATATTAAATAAATTATAGAAAATTAAATTTATGCTTTAAAAATCATATAAAAATTATTTAAGGGTTAGAAAAATATTTTGAGTTATAAAATATAACTTTTGATATTTTATCATGAAAATATTAATATTTTAATATTAATAGCAATTATCGGATAATGAATTTAATTGTTTAAAAATCATATAAATATGATTTTAAAGTATTAAAAATACGTTGTGATTTTATAAATATATTATAATATTATATTAGGTTTTTCATTAATATTTAATATTAAATAAATATTAATGATAAGAGAATAATGTAGTATTTATATTATATAAATACGATATAAGTGATTGAAAAATTATGATAAATGGTAATAATTACTTGAAAATTATTACGAGCTTATGAAAAATATTTTTGATTGATAATAAAATTATCTAAGTTAAGTGTTAAGTGTTTAAGCAGAGTTTAATTGAACTTAAACTCGATAATGGTCCGATTAGCTTACCTGGGATGTCGAATTGTCTTGAACTCGATTCGAATCGTAAAAGTTTGACTTGAGGTTAAGTCTTATGTGTGTTATAGACAAATATGATTATGTGATAATGTGTTTAGGTTATTTTAAATAATGTGATGATATTATTCTAATTTGTAAATCGATATTATTTTTATATTAGGTCTCCAGACAAAGCTTAATAAATTGCGTAATAGTAATCGACCGAACATGCAAGTTTTCCTTAACTCGATCTCGAGTTGTTTCATTCAAATATACTTATGGTTAATCATTGTTGATTGCCATGTCTAAGAATTGTTAAATTGTACTCTGTACATATTGCATGTATTAATCAGGTATGAAAGGCTGATCACCTTTATTACCATTCGGTCCAGATATAATTGATATGTTTATGTTAAATGTTCTTCAGCTATGCAAGTTTGTTCGTGCTAATTCACAACTATATTGTTGAATTATAGCCAGCTTATTATTCAAATTCTTTCAATCATGATATATCCTCAAATAAACTTATACTTGTTGGGCAAACATATGCTCAGCCTTGCTATATCATGATAAACATTGCAGATTAAGATGAATACGTCGGATACAGGAAAGGACAAAGCCAAGTTCAGCTTGGGACTATGTGTGCAACTATATTTGTAACAGTTATGTATGATAATAATGTTATATGTTAGATAGTTTATGAATTTTGTATAAGTTAAGGTTACTCGACCTTGGAAAATAATGTGTAATATTTAATGTAAGACCACAAATTTTATGAAATGAAAGTATTCAATTTTTCTTATAATTATTATTTAGTAAATGGTTAAATTGATAAAAGCTTAAAGTTAAGGGTGAAATATATAAAATTTTCAAAATACGCAAGTGGTTATAAAATACACATTTTTGTTGGGGAATATTCATTTGGTCGTGGAATATTCTTGTTGTCGGGGAATATTCGTACGACGGCGCAGCCATTTATGGGCCCCATAACAGAATAATTTTTGGATTAAAAACACGACAAGTTTGAGTTTTAATAAATAGTAGCGTAATTGTTACCGTTAACACTGTTAGAATACCTGGTGGTTAAAATACAGTAATACGCGTGGTTGCACAGTAGCACACGGTATTGCATAGTATTTTTGAATTATTAATTCTTACATAAGAAGGCACTACTCAATAATTGTTACAGTAATTACTCTTCAATATTTTATTTTATTGATTCAATAATTGCTGCGTTGATATTTTATATTATTGTTGTTTCAATAATTGTCATTGCACATTATTTCCCATTATCAGATCAATAATTCATATTATTTGAATAATATTATTAGATAGCATTATTGGCAATGTCTAGAAAGTTCTGTCAAGGAGAGGTTTGATCATCTAATTGCGCGCCAGTAAGGAGAAATCCTTATCGAAAAGCCCCCTCTTTCCTGGAAACGGCATGGTTGTCATTATTGTGATTTTGTAATATTATTTGTGAATAATTATTTATTGATTTATATGATAAGGAAATATTTATTTGATATGGATATAAATGATGGATTTATTTATTTTATGTGGTTATAAATGAAGGAAACTGGTCTGAAGGACTCATAATCCGAAAAATCAATGTTCTTGAGATATATTGCGTGAGTTATAATTTTTAATCTGACCATTGGATCGTTGTGATTTTTGGATATGTTATACATATATAAGTTGAGTATATGTCCACAAATTTTGAACCATTAAAAATGAACGTATGATTTTTTTATGAATTTTAAGAGGTGACTGGTTCAGAAATTGTTAAAGTTTCTGAATTTATCATTTTGGTGGAAAATTCTAGAATGAGTGGGCTCCACCTATGGTTGGTGAAGAAATGTGCTGAAATTTTATTTCAAATGTGATGGGTGGGAATAGTAGCAGGTAAAGCCATCAGGTTACAGGTCAAGTCTGCTTTGGCATTCTAACATTATTCTATAAATAGAGTGCTAAGTTAGAATTGAAAAACACACTAGAAACAAGTTTTTTTCTCTCTCTCTCTATATATATATATATATATATATATCGAGCGTATTTTGTGAGTATTTAGATACTTTGAGAGTTGTTATTCAGTGCAAGTTTTCTTCGGCTTTACATCTGATATTCTAGTCAGAAATACTGCTCTTTTGAGGTGAATGATTGTAAGGTTTATTATGTTTTTCAGTTTTGTACTTTTTCTGACCTTCAAAAATTCTGGAAAAATTTGAAATGATAATTTGATGAGTTTTCTAGAATGTGTCCAAAAATGGCAATTTTTGGATGTATATATTAGGAGTTATGAATTTAATGGGAAAGGATTATTTTAAAAGTAAACCCTTATAACTCCTTGTGGTTAACTCCAAAATTTGTAAAATTTTTATTGGGAGTACATGTATATAATAGCAGTATACTCTGTAAATTTCAGAATTTTTGGACAAAAGCACAGTTTATGATAAATGTCTAAATATTCGGCAGTTTTGACCATATGAAAAATAGCAAATGAATTTTAAAAATTTTGAGAAAAAATATATGTTTAATATGAGACTATATTCTGCTAAATCCCAGAAAAGAAAATTTTATGGGACTGATTTGGTATTTTTCATGAAAATAAACTAGTTATGAGTAAATGAATTAAATATATTATGTGAAGTAAGAAAATTGGAAAATATGATTTTATGGCTTGAGAATCCTATATGAGGTATATGCAGATTTTTGATGAGGGTTTTGGTTATTGGTGATGAAATCTTATGAGTTTGACATTTTAGGATGATGAAATGCATTAATTAATAAAGTGTAAATAATTAAAATAAATTGTTTATAAGTTTAAGAAATGATTAAAATATTGTTGTAATATTAATAATATTAGATTATGAGATTATTAAGTGATTTATAACATTTGGATTAAGGTGTTATAAATATTGATATGGATTTTATTATAAAACTTTATCTTTTCGTGTCGGGGTTACTATTCATGTATACGGTACTATTTATATATACGACACTATTCATGTATATGACACTATTTAGGTATACGATACTATTTACGTATACGGTACTATGTACGAATACGAGTTACTATTCACAGGGTACTATTCACGACAAAATTGGTTTCTTTTTCTGACCAAATTATCGTTGATTTATGAATCTTACTCATGAAATTAAATCCATGTTTTGATCATATTATTTTTATTATCATATATAATATTTTTATAATCCTGGTGAAGAAATTTCTCTTTAACTTGAGTGTAAAGATGGGTAGATTATTGGTATGATCGTGAATATGGGTTCTCTTTAGCCAGTAGTGCAAAGTTGAATCATTAACTGGTATGATCATGACCATTGAATTTACAATTGAATATTTTTAGCTTAAGTGCAAAGGTGAATTGATCAACTTGGTTATAATTATGGTTTATATAAATTCTGAAATGATTATGTATTTCTTTGAGATATGAATATCTTTGGCCTGTAGTACAAAGATGAATTATTGATGAATATCTTTGGCCTGTAGTGTAAAGATGACTTATTGTTGAATATCTTTGGCATGTAGTGCAAAGATGACCTGTTGTTGAATATCTTTGGCCTGTAGTGCAAAGATGACCTGTTGTTGAATATCTTTGGCCCGTAGTGCAAAGATGAATTGTAAAGCCCCCAAATTCGGATACTTGAAAACCGAACTCGGTGCTTCACGATACCATTTCTATGAGCGGAATAATACTAATAATAATAACAATAATATAATATCAAACTTAAATTTACATATTCATCAGAGTCTAATCCCCAGGTACGAGACCTTTAAACATTCATTACATGATATTAGATAAATAGATATCATAGTCTTCATAATCTTATAAAACTATTACAAATACTACCACAAATCTTATTTGGTCAGCTTTCCTTTTCCTTTGTTTCGGTATGAGCTTTCCGGTCCTTCACACTTAGCTGAAAACATTTAAATTAAGCAAGGATGAGCATTTGAGTGCCCAACAAGTATTATATATATATAAGCTGAAAGAATTTAAATGTTTTCTTTATAATTCCCTTCTACAACAATTCAAAAGTTGTGAAGTATTCTGTACCAATAATAATAACATAACAACCCTCTTTCAAATTTTTGAAACTACGTATTGACTATATATAGGGTTATAGTGACATACTATGAACATTATTTTCTTTTTCAAAAGGGTTAAACAGAAATTCATCCATGAAACCGTCATACAACTTACTTGACACGGGGTGATCAAATTTCATTGTGCCTCGCATTGATTAATACTACATTACAAGAACGATGTTATCGTTCACTCTGTTCGCCTTGGGCGCATAAAAGTTTTCCCATGTACGGGAAGTTCATACCTGTCGGGTTTTCATAACAAAGGTCTTATCTTATACAACAATAATCTATAATTCAACATATATATATATATATATATATATATACGAGTAATTGACAAAGGTATATCAACATGTGATTAAATACAATGATTATCCAAGTGGGGACACTTGTATAATCATTTATAAAAATTAACGAATAGAATATATGTATCTGAATTATCATATACTAACATGTTGATAATCAATGAGCGTATATAATATAGGTTTAACAATCTGTACATTAATAATAATGATTCTAAACTTCTTATTTTTGTCCATTGCATAAAGAAAATGCAAAGTTAGGATACTTGCCTGATGTCGCTTACTATTCTCAACTTAGTTTTATCTTTTTATGAAATCACCTATCATTAATCGATCATTTTACTTGATTAGTATATCATAACGTAACATATAACACCGCTTATTGCGATTAAAGACATTCCTAATCACATTGTCACATAACCTTAATGAACGTTTGAATCACAAATAAGCAGTTAACTAATTCAATTATCTAAGTCCGGATCAATTTAAAACATTCGGTTCAATGAAATGACTTTATCGGCAATTATCGAGTCTAAGACTCTATCTCTAAGTTCAACATCTATAAATATCAATTAATGACTTATAATAATTTTTAAATAATTAATATCATTTATCAAAATTTTTGAAATATTAGAATCATTATTAAATGATTTAAAAATCAAACAATTCTATTTTCATTAATATTTAATTAATATTAAACTTTTAATGAAACCATTGCCAAAATATTAAAGTTACTTATTATATCTCAAAATAGTTTTAAAATACTTATGTCACCCTTAAATGATTTTTAAAATATTTAAAATCATTTTAAATAATTACCATTAATATTTAAATATTAATGTACCATTATCCAAATATTAAAAGCCATTAATTATAACATAAAATATTTTAAAAACATTTAAATCCCTTTTAAATTATTTTAAATTAATAAAATCATTTTTAAACTATTTATTTAATATAATTATTAAATAAATTTAATATCATTAATATTAACTTAATATTATTAATATTAAATTATTAATGAAATTATCCTTTAAATATTAAAAGTTATATTTTATAACTTAAAATATCTTTATATACTTTATTTTCATTTAAAATAATTTTTATACTAATAAAATCATTTTTAAACTAATTTATTTAATATAATTTAAAATAACTTTAATATCATTAATATTAATTTATTAATAAGAATTCTCCAAAAATATAGAAAATTATATTTTATAATTTAAAATATTTTTAATACTTTATTCTTATTTAAATAGATTTTAAATCATTTTAATCTTTTATTTATTTAATTTATTTAATAATCAAATAAATCTAATATCATTAATATTAAATTATTAATGAAAATTCTCCAAAAATATTAAAAGTTACATTTATTACTTAAAATAATTTAAAATATATTAATCTTATTTAAAATGATTTTTAAATAATTAAAATCATTTTTCTATAATTTATTTAATATACTAATTAAATAAATTAAATATCATTAATATTCAAATAATTATAAATATTAATGAAAATATTCTATATAATCGTAAATTATTTTCATAATTTAAAATAATTTTTAAAACCTTTTTTGTAATTTTTTATAATTTATTTTCTATTTTAAATAATTTTCTAAAAAATGTAAATTAAAATAATAGGAACTGTCATTATAGCTTATAGCGCTACGTAAATCTGTTGTCTTAGGTGTTCTTGAGCTCAAGAACAATCGCCGAATCCGATTTTCAAGTCGCTGGTTTGACCAAGCTTTTTTATTCGTAGTTTAATCGTGTAATAAGTTAGTTTAAACGTTGATAATGTAGTAAGTTTGCAAGACTACCACTAAAAATTAACAACTTAGTTATAAAATATCGTGACATGAAGATCTGGACTCTCTAAATCCTTGTCAGGCCATTTCTGGGTTTCTCCAGAAACCCAGAAACACGACTGGTCACTTTCAATCTCACTTTAAGTTAGGTTCTGTTCTTGGTTAATGATTCTTGATGGTTCAAAGTTGTAGTCCTTGTGTAGGTGAACATTAATAGATCAACAGATCGGTATAACGTCAACAAGATCAAAACTTAAAGCATGGTCAAACAAGGCCAGAAACTTTTTTTCCCAGAAAGTGTTGTCATGGCCGATTGGCATAGTTTGACCAAATATCACACTCATCCTGTTGATTAATAACATGATCTAAAGCCATAAACATAAAGTACAAATGTCAGGATATACTTTGATTACAAAAACACCATCAAAACAAATCAAATATGTCGATCTGGTCGTTTCAAAAAGTCGCCGACGTTGTTCATTCCTTTACGGGTCAGCCAGAAAAGACTTTTACCAATGCCGGTCAACGGATTTTGACAGTTAATATCTTTAATTCCAGAAATCAAATATCTAATCTACCACTTTCATCTTAAATACCATATACCAGGCTGCATGTGGAAGCTTTAAAACAACACAAACAACAAACGAGCAATGATTTATAGGGCTTGACATTCATTGTCAGACCTCAAGAAATTTTTTTCCAGATTTCTTTAAAACTCAAATCTGAGCCTCTAGGTGTTATGGATCTAACATCTAGCAACCCAGATCATCATTAGACAACATAAACAACATATTATAACACTTAATCATAACATCTAACACCGAATTTGGACAGAAATTAAAGCTAGGTTTTATACCTTTCTTGGTTTGATCTTGATTCTAGCTTCTGTTTTTGTATATGTTGTTAGTTGGGCTTGGTTTGGGGATTGATTTAGCAAAGATTTTCGGAGGTTTTAGTGAGAGGAGCTCTTGGTTGAGTTTTGTGCAAAATGGCTTAACCAAAATGAATTTTTCTCTCTCTAATCTCTTATATACAAGTGTAGGATGCATGTATGGCTGAGCTTAGGCTGATTTGCTGGCCATTTTCAGTCAAGGGAGTAGTTGGGTTTGGTGAACAACTAAAGTTTTGGCCAAATCTACAAGTTAACTCACTAAAATAATCAAGGGGCATTTATGTCATTCCTAAAATACAATTAAGGGCAATCTTGTAATCTTGACAAACCCTTAGGGTTCAACCGTAAGGTTTAGCACAAAATGTATTTCTAAATTTTCTTTTAGGGTTTAAAATAAAATATAAATAAAATTAGTTTTCTAAAAATTGAAATTTAGGGTTTATTAATTAGTTAAGTTTTCTAATTACTTATACAGGAACATTAGGGCTTATTACCCTTAATTACAATTAATCTTGCTAATTATAGCAATTAGGGTTTATAATACCGATAATTAGGGTTTTCAAAATACAATTAGGGTTTTTAGAAATTAAATTAGGGTTCGAGGTTTTAGGGTTTTAATTTACTAATTAAGTTTATCTTAATTAGCAATTAGAGTCTATCACACGTGTTATTAATCACAGTAACACAATTCTTGACTGATCACGAACTCCAATTTAGGTTTCAAATTAGGGTTTTCTAATATTTAGAAAATACAAATATAAACTAGGGTTTTAAATTTAATATTTAGGGTTTCCTAATTTGCATAACACACAACATATATATATATATATATATATATATATATATATATCATATAACACAGTTATATAATAGTCTTAAATTTCCCATTTACATTGATAAACAGGGTTAAATCAATTAATGCTAGGGTTTGGTCAATATACACCATAATTGACCAAAGATCAACAATACGTACTTACAGTGTATAATTATGGCACTGAAAAATCAAAATATTATAATACTATAATATTATTATCATGCCTTGATCAAAACCCAGAACTAAGGTTTGGATTCCATATCTGATTTATCTGTCATAAATAACATTATAAATTAAGTTAAAATAATTAACTTAATTTCCTGAATAAAATTCATATAATGAAATAATCATTATAATTATTCTAAAATCATTTCATATATTATTTTAAAAATATATACTTATATTTTCCTTGAAAAATAATTAATAAAACATTTCCAATATAGAATTAATTATTATAAAAATATATTTGATAATAATCAATAATTCTAAAATAAATTTATTTACAATAATTAATGTAATAAATAAATTTTATTTATCACACATATAAACATATACATATTACCTTGGTACATATCACCCATATTTATTTTAATAAATAAAAAAAATTTAAACGCAAAATTTATGATTTATTTATATAGAAAATAACGGGTTGTCACATGAATTTATTAGTATGATTATGAACATGAACTGTGATTTGGTATAACCATGATCTTTGATGTTTCAGGTAAAGACAAGTGATGAAAATTATCTTTGTCTTGAATGAGAAGAGAAATTTGGAACCACAATTTTGATTATGAGTTATTCACATGATTGTGGACAGGAACTGTTGATTGATGTTATAGGGATAAAACATTGTTGGTGTACTTTTAACATGGAGAAGATAATAGACTTTATGGTCTATTTGACTCTTCTAATGGATTGCTCGTTCCGCTGCAACTATGGTTGAAAAGTTTTATCATCTACCATATGTTCTAAATCTCTGATTTATTACCACGAAAGCTATTGATAATTTAATTATCTTTAGTTATGATATTCTTTACTAGGCTATTTGTGCTCACCCTTTAGCTTCATAATTCCTTTTAGGTAATAAGAGTGTAGCTGGGTCGAGCGGGGATAATAGGGGAATAGTATGATGGTCCGAGACTGTCAAAGTTTCTCGACACATTATAAAACGGCATGATATACAAAATATAATTTTATTGAGGACCTAAGATGTGTGTGTCGTATATTATACGTCACTTAATAATTGATTTTGGTGAACAACAATAGGGTGAGGCGAATCCAACGTTGGAAGGGTGTTTTTCCACTATCATACAAGATGTCTAATGACATACAAACTCATGTTATCATAAGACAGGGTTGTGCACATCCACTTGCTGAGTATATCTACGAGCACTACCTATATAATCTTGGAGTATGGTTGAAATATAATTTTCAATTGCAGACAGTAGAGATAGTTATATGTCAAGAGAAGACTCACCATTGGAAAGAACATGATAGTAATCTTGTCCTTTTTCTTTAGGGTCTATTGGGTCAACTAAGGATAATTCTGTGGACATATGATACCTATCATAACCTAGACGCATGGCCTCCCATGTACGAAGGTTTCCTTGAGCACTTCCCAAATATTTTAATTTCTAAGATAGTTTTTGACTGTACCTTTATGTAAGGTGCCATTGTGACGTGCTATTCAAGTTGGTGTCAAGAGTCACAGTTGGTATATATATTTGTATCAAAACTCACAACATATGTGTTGTTGTATTTTGCACGACAATTGTAGTAATAAAGTTGTAGCTGTTTTATGTACCATGTATTTAGTGACTCTGAATGGGTGATGTATACCTATTTTGGGGGCGTCACAGTTTGTATCAGAGCTTAGGGATATGATCTCTGACGGAGATCTGGGATTAGAACTAGGAAGGGAGAGACGAGTAACATCCTTCACTAGTGTATGTGTAATAACCCAATATTTTTAATAAGAAATTTTGCGATTTAATTTTTTCTTTTTTATATATAAAGGTGGAAATATGTGCAAGGTAAAGTATATGTATCTATGTAATAAATAAATTTATTTATTAGATGTAAATAATTTCTTTTTAGACTTATTGATCATTATAGATTATATTCTTATAATAAATTAATTTTGTAATAAAAATATTTATTATTTATTTTCCATGAAAATATCCATGATTATAGTATATATGATATGATTATTAGGATTCTTATGATATTTATTTTATTATATTGGTTAGGTTAATTATTTTAACTTAATGGTATTTATGAAGGTTATGTCGATATGAATTGAAAACCCTAAGCTCGGATTTTGAATAAGGATACGAGAATAATAATATAATATTATTTATGTTTCAGTAATATAAACATGTCTTATATGTGTGTAATGTTAATATGTGGAACAGTTATAGTAAAACAGTACAAATCCTAGTATTACTGATAAACTATAGTATAGTGTCAAATATGACTGTAAGATTTGTTAAGTTATGTGTTATGGCCATTATTATGTTTAATGTTAAATAGGTAAACCCTAATTGACATTTAGAAACCCTAATTACTAAATCAAGACCCTAATTGCTAATTTAGCAAGCTTAATGGTAATTAGTATTTTACAAAGCCTATTTTGCAAGCCTAAAGTGTCTAGGAAAACTAATTCAATTAGGGAACCCTAATTCACATTTCTAGAAATTGAGATTCCAATTTTACCCTTAAGACACAATTCTAGATTTAGAGCTTAGGAAACCTTAGGGTTAAATCCCAAGGGTTAAACCCTAAGGGTCAAACCCTAGAGGTTAGAAAGGAATTGACAACTTTGCCACTAAAAAGTAAAAGCCAAATGACCAATTTACCCTTCTTGCATTATTTAATAAATAACTTGTAGAACTTGCCATAACTTTAGTTGGTGACCAACTCTAGCTAGCCATGTGGTCTAGTAATAGCCTTTAATCAATAAAAATCTGCAAGACATGATCAACCATGAGAATTACACCATGTTATATATAGGATTGGAGAGAGAAAGAGGTCACTTGTTAGCCCATTTTGCTCAAACACTTATCCAAGAGCTCCTCTCTCCAAAAGCCATGAATTTCCCTTCATTTGTCAGTCACAAAACCAGCCCCACGAAACACACTAACCAAATCAGTAGCCTTGAAGCAAAGATTGATCAAAGAAGGTATAAACCCTAGCCTTGATTTCTGTCCAATAATCTGTTGTTAGATGTTTTGGTTTTTGTGTTAAACATGTTGGATATAGACTATTATGATGATCCGGGTTGGTATTATATAGATCCATATCATCTATGTGTTCAAATTCGAGTTTTAAGAAAATGTGAAAAAAAAAATTCTTGAAGTCTGACAATGAATGTCAAACCCTATAAATCTTTACCTATTATGTGGTTTTGTTGTTTTAAGTATTGGATCTGTAGCTTGTCATCTTGTCTTTAATCTGGAAGTGTAATCGCAGTGATTAGAGGTCTAGATTTGGAGTTATTAATGGTCAAAAGACGTTGACCGGCATTGACAGGACTATTTCTGGGCAACCCAGAAACCGAATAAGAGCCTCTGACAAGTTATTTAAGGCTCCGGATCTGTCCGGTTGATTGATGTTTTTAGTTTGTTTTTGAGCCAATGTTATAGTATATCATGTAAATTATCGATCTATGCTTGTAGTGCAGCCAGATATCAAGTAGGTTGGATTCTGTGACCGGTCAAACCAGCTCAGTCGATCACGATTCACGTTTTCTAGGTAACCCAAAAATGTTTGAACGTGTCTCCTGACATGCTTTGACCGGGCTGTATCTTTTTGATTTGTTGTTTTTATGATGATGTTATGTATTAGATTTGTAGTGCTACATGTGGGCTACAATCTGGAAGTCATAGATAACTAAAACATTACACTATCAGCATGTAGTGGAGGCTGGAAAGTGATACCTTAGACTGTTCTTCATTTCTGGGTAACCCAGAAATGAAGAACATGTCTGACAAGCTTTTTGATTGAGCATATCTTACTGTTGTTGCATGTTATAGCTATACTCTTTGTTTGTGGTTGTAGTGCTACATCTGTACTACAACTCTAACATAATTTCAAGCCCAAAATCATTAGGAACCTAGATCAAAAGTTAGTCAAACCTCATACCTTAGTTACTGACATGAAGCTCAAGAACATGCTCAAGAACACCTATAGCGACAGTTTTGTCTCTATAGGGCCCTTTAGCGACAGTTTATTTATGAAAATTATTATTTTTGTTTAATAATTAGTATTAAATAGTTTTTAATTATTAAAAATATAAAATAAATTCCTAAAAATTATTTTAAGGTCTAAAAATAGGTTTTTAATTATTTTGAATATATTTCATTAATATTTATTATTTTTGGAATATTAATGGTATTTAATTTATTTAATTATAATATTAAATAAATTATTGAAAAAATGATTTTAATACTTGAAAAATCATTTAAAATTATATTATGTTATAAGAAAATATTTTAAGTTATTTTTAATATTTTGTGATGAATTTCATTAATTAAATAATATTAATGATATTTAAGTTATTTAATAAATGTATTAAATAAATTATGAAAAATAGAATTAATGATTTAAAAATTATATAAATATGATTTAAAGGTTATAAAAATATTTTAAGTTATAAAATATAACTTTTGATATTTTGTCATGAAAATATTAATTATTTGATATTAATGATATTAAATTTATTTAATTATTATATTAAATAAATAGTTTAAAAATGGTTTTATTGATTTAAAATCATTTAAAAGCGGATATAAATGAATTAAAAATATTTTTAGTTATACTTAATGACTTTTAATATTTTGAGGAATAGTACATTAATGTTTTAATATTAATGGTAATTATTTAAAAATGATTTTAATTATTTTAAAAATCATTTAAGGGTATTATTATTAGTACTTTAATAATATTCGAGTTATTATAACTAACTTTAATATTTTGGCGATGGTTTCACTAATAGTTTAATGTTATTTAAATGTTGATGATAATAGAATTATTTGATATTTAAATCATTTTATAATGATTTCGGTGTTTGAAAATTCACGATAAATTATAATAATTATTTGAAATTATTATAAGGCTATGAAAAATAATATGACTGATACTTAGGTTGTCCAGAATAATATTAAGGGCATTGGATAGAGTTTTAAACTCGGTAAGTACCCAATACGCTGTTGGTACACTGACATGTCTTTGAAATTGATACGGACTTAGATAGTTTGACTGTATATGTTTATTTGTGATTTAATGACTGTGAAACATGTGTGACAATGTGATTAGGTTATGTGCTGACTGCAATATGCAGTACTATGTGTTATAATATGTTATTCTAATCAATAGAACAATCTTATAAATGATTGGTTGTTGAATTAAAGGTAGAACTAAGTTGTGTAAACAGCAAACCAGACAAGTTTCCTATACTTACTCCAATTATTATTTAGCAAGTATCTTACCTTTGCATTTTCTTTATGGAATGGACATGAGTAAGAAGTTTCAGAATTATATTATTATTATGCTAAATTATTAACCCTATTGTGATATATTCTATATCCAATAATTGTTTATCAACATGTTAGTATATGGTAATTTGGATATATATTCTGTTCGTTAATTCCTAAATATGGTTATACAAGTGTCCCCACTTGGATAATCATTATTTTTAATCACATATTGATATATATATATATATATATATATATATATATATATATATATATATACACGCCTAAGCTATTTGACCTAGCTAGACACAGATTCAGAAATATCATTGAATATGATAAAACCTTTTTGTATCCAATCAAATTGCTTTGGTTCGGATTCTAGACTATGTATGAACATCCCGAACATGGGAAAACTTTTATGCGCCCAAGGCGGCGAGAGTGAATAATAATATCGTTCTTGCATGTAGTATTGATCAATACAGGGCACATTGGGCAGATCACCCTCGTGTCTGTAAGTTATGACGATTTGCGGATGAAGTTCTGCTAAACCTTAGGAAAAATGAAAAATAATGTTCATAGTCAGTACGCAGTTTTAGAAATTTGATAGAGAGTTGTTATGTTATTATTATCGGTTCAGATTACTTCACAAATTTTGATTTGTTGTAGAAGAGAAGTACAAAGAAAACATTTAATCATTTCAGCTAAATATTTATAATTGTTATTACTTGATGGGCACTTAAATGCTCATCCTTGCTTAATTTAAATGTTTTCAGTTAAGTATGATCGACCAGAGGGCTCTGCCAAGAACAAAAGGGAAGGAAAGCTACCCGAATAAGTTTGAGTTATCTTATGTAGTTGTTAGACTTAAATAAGATGATTATATTTATTATCTATCATGTAATGAAATGTTTTACGGTTGCGTACCTGGGATTAGACTCTGATATGTAAATTAAGTTTGATATTTATGATAATATTATTATTTCCGCTCATAAAAATGGTATCGTAATGCACTGAGTTCGGGTTTCAAGTACCTAAATTTGGGGGCGTTACAGTGTGTCCTATCTAAGCTGAATTTTCTTACTTCAGTTGACAAATTGTGATATGTCAATTAACCTTTATTTTAAAGTTGTATTCTAGAATGATATCTGAAATAAAGGAGATGAGCAATGGAGAAATCATGAGGACAGGGAAGATGGAATCTGAGATGAAAGCAAGGTATTCTCAACTCTTTAAAATACCAGGTACGTAATACGTAAATTTCAAGGGGGACGAAATTTCATAAGGAGGGAGATTGAAAATAAGATATCCTCTAATTTTATGAAATAAAATTATTCAATTGTTCTTATAATTATTATTCAAATTTCATAAGGAATTGTTAAATTGATAAAAGTTTAAAGTTAAAAGTGATATATATAAAAGTTTAAAGTTTGGGTGATATAAAATTTTCAAAATACGCAAGTTGTTATAAAATACTCATTTTTGTTGGGGAATATTTGTTTGGTCGTGGAATATTCTTGTTGTCGGGGAATATTCGTACGACAGCACAACCATTTGTGGGCCCCATAACAGAATAATTTTCCAATTAAAAAAATGCCAAGTTCGAGTTTTTATAAATAACGGCGTAATTGTTACCGTTAACACTGTTGGAATACCTGGTGGTTAAAATACAGTAATACGCGTGGTTGCACAGTAGCACACAGTATTGCACAATATTTTTGAATTATTGATTCTTACGTAAGAAGGCACTACTCAATAATTGTTACAATAAATACTGTTCAATATTTTATTTTATTGATTCAATAATTATTGCGTTGATATTTTATATTATTGTTGTTTCAATAATTGTCATTGCACATTATTTCCCATTATCAGATGAATAATTCATATTATTTGAATAATATTATTAGATAGCATTATTGGCAATGTCTAGAAAGTTACATCTCAGAGAGGTTTGGTCATCTAATCATACGCCAAGAAGGAGAAATCCTTATCGGAAAGCCCCCTCTTTCCTGGGAACGGCCTGGTTGTCATTATTATGATTCTGTAATACTATTTGTGAATAATTATTTATTGATTTAAATGATAAAGAAATATTTATTTGATGTGGATATAAATGATGGATTTATTTATTTTACGTGGTTATAAATGAAGGAAACTGGTCTGAAGGACTCATAATCTGAAAAATCAATGTTCTTGAGATATATTGCGTGAGTTATAATTTTTAATCCGACCGTTGGATCGTTGTGATTTTTGGATATGTTATACATATATAAGTTGAGTATATGTATACAAATTTTGAACCGTTAAAAATGAATGTATGATTTGTTATGAATTTTAAGAGGTGACTTGTTCAGAAATTGTTGAAGTTTCTAAATTTATCATTTTGGTGGAAAATTCTAGAATGAGTGGGCCCCACCTATGGTTGGTGAAGAAATATACTGAAATTTTATTTCAAATGTGGTGGGTGGGAATAATAACAGGTAAAGCCATCAGGTTACATGTCAAGTCTGCTTTGGCTTTCTAACATTTTTCTATAAATAGAGTGCTAAGTTAGAATTGAAAAACACACCTAAGTTTTCTCTCTCTATATATTATCGAGCGTATTTTGTGAGTATTTAGATACTTTAAGAGTTTCTATTCAGTGCAAGTTTCCTTCAGCTTTACATCCGATATTCCAGTCAGAAATACTGCTCTTTTGAGGTAAGGGATTGTAAGGGTTATTATGTTTTTTAGTCTTGTAATTTTTCTGACCTTCAATAAATCTGGAAAAATTTGAAATGATAATCTGATGAGTTTTCTAGATTGTGTCCAAAAATGGTGATTTTTGGATGTATAGATTAGGAGTTACGAATTTTATGGGAAAATATAATTTTAAAAGTAAACATTTATAACTCCTTGTGGTTAACTCCAAAATTGGTGAAATTTTTATTGGGAGTACATGTATATAATAGCAGTATACTCTGTAAATTTTGGAATTTTTGGACAAAAGTACAGTTTATGATAAATGTCTAAATATTAGGTAGTTTTGACCATATGATAAATAGTAAATGAATTTTAAAAATTCCGAGAAAAATATATGTTCAATATGAGACTATATTCTGCTAAATCCCAGAAAAGAAAATTTTATGGGACTGATTTGGTATTTTTCATTAAAATAGAATAGTTATAAGTAAATGAATTAAATATGTTATGTGAAGTAAGAAAATTGGAAAATATGATTTTATGGCTTGAGAATCCTATATGAGGTATATGCAGATTTTTGACGAGGGTTTTGGTTATTAGTGATGAAATCTTATGAGTTTGGCATTTTAGGATGATTAAATGCATTAATTAATAAAGTGTAAACAATTAAAATAAATTATTTATAAGTTTAAGAAATGATTAAAATATTGTTGTAATATTAATAATATTAGATTATGAGATTATTAAGTGATTTATAATATTTGGATTAAGGTGTTATAAATATTGATATGGATTTTATTGTGAAACTTTATCTTTTCGTGTCGGAGTTACTATTCACGTATACGGTACTATTCATATATACGACACTATTCATGTATATGACACTATTTAGGTATACGATACTATTTACGATACTGGTACTTAAGTGTATGAATACGAGGTTACTATTCACGGGGTACTATTCACGACAAAATTGGTTTTTTTTTCTGACCAAATTATCGTTGATTTATGAATCTTACTCTTGAAATTAAATCCATGTTTTAATCATATTGTTTTTATTATCATATATAACATTTTTATAATCCCGGTGAAGAAATTTCTCTTTGACTTGAGTGTAAAGATGGGTAGATTATTTGTATAATCGTGACTATGGGTTCTCTTTGGCCAGTAGTGCAAAGTTGAATCGTTGACTGGTATGATCACGACCATTGAATATTTTTAGCTTAAGTGCAAAGGTGAATTGATCAACATGGTTATAATTATGGTTTATATAAATTCTGAAATGATTATGTATTTTTCTGAGATATGAATATCTTTGGCCTGTAGTGCAAAGATGAATTATTGATGAATATCTTTGGCCTGTAGTGCAAAGATGACCTGTTGTTGAATATCTTTGGCCCGTAGTGCAAAGATGACCTGTTGTTGAATATCTTTAGCATGTAGTGCAAAGATAACCTGTTGTTGAATATCTTTGGCCTGTAGTGCAAAGATGAATTTATTAGTATGATTATGAACATGAACTGTGATTTGGTATAACCATGATCTTTGATGTTTCAGGTAAAGACAAGTGATGAAAATTATCTTTGTCCTGGATGAGAAGAGGAATTTAGAACCACAATTATGATTATGAGTTATTCACATGATTGTGGACAGGAACTATTGATTGATGTTACAGGGATAAAACATTGTTGGTGGACTTTTAACATGGAGAAGATAATAGACTTTATGGTCTATTTGACTTTTCTAATGGATTGCTCGTTCCGCTGCAACTATGGTTGAAAAGTTTTATCATCTACCATATGTTCTAATCTCTGATTTATTACCGACGAAAGCTATTGATAATTTAATTATCTTTAGTTATGATATTCTTTACTGGGATATTTGTGCTCACCCTTTTGCTTCACAATTCCTTTCAGGTAATAAGAGTGTAAATTTGAAGTCGAAATGGGGATAATAGGGAATAGTGTGATGGTCCGAGACTGTCAAAGTTTCTCGGCACATTATAAAACGACATGACATATAATATATAATTATATTGAGGACCTAAGATGTGTGTGCCGTATATTATACGTCACTTAATAATTTATTTTGGTGAAAAACAATAGGGTGATGCGAACCCAACGTTGGAAGGGTGTTTTGCCACTATCATACAAGATGTCTAATGACATAAAAACTCATGTTATCATAAGACAGGGTTGTGCAAATCCACTTGCTAAGTATATCTATGAGAACTACCTATATAATCTTGGAGTTTGGTTGAAATATAATTTTCAATTGCAGACAATGTAGATAGTTATATGTCAAGAGAACACTCACCATTGGAAAGAACATGATGGTAATCTTGTCATTTTTCTTTGGGGTCTATTGCATCAACCAAGGATAATTATGTGGACATATGATATCTATCATAACCTAGACGCATGTCCTCCCATGTACGAAGGTTTCCTTGAGCACTTCCCAAAGATTTTAATTTCTAAAACAATTTTTGACTGTACCTTTATGTAAGGTGTCATTGTGACGTGCTATCCAAGTTGGTGTCAAGAGTCATAGTTGGTATATATATTTGTATCAAAACTCATAATATATGTGTTATTGTATTTTGCATGACAATTGTAGTAATAAAGTTGTAGTTATTTTCTATACCATGTATTTGGCGACTCTAAATGGGTGATGTATTCCTATTTTGGGGGCGTCACATTAATGTATAAACAATTTATGTTTATATCTTCCGTAATAGTTATAGAATGATTTTACCAGATCCGTGGTGATTTAGGACCCGAATATAGAGGATTGGGTTGCGTTCTCATACAACATGGCAAGGTCATTGCGTATACATCACGGTAGTTAAAGGATTATGAAAAAGGTTATAATACTCATGACCTAGAACTAGCAACGGTGGTTTTTGCCTTGAAGATTTGGAGGCATTACCTATATGGCGAGAAATGTGAGATATACACATACCATAAAAGTCTAATATATATCTTCACACAAAAGGGTTTAAATATGAGATAGGGAAGATGGCTAGAGCTGATAAATGACTACGATTGTAATATCTTGTATCATCTAGGGATGGCGAATGTAGTGCTCAACACTTTAAGTAGAAAGGGTCAGGAGAAGCTATTAATGTTAATGACTCAGAATGAGTTAATAACAGAGATAGCTAGAATGGAGTTAGAAGTAAGATTATCGAGTCAATTGGGGAAGAAATTGTTTACAATGGAGACTTGACCTATAATTATAGAGAGAGTAAAAGAAGTACAACTTGGGGATGATGAGTGTGAACAGATGAAGAAAAGAATAGCAGATGGAGAAGAGACAAAGTACAATCTTGATAGCGAGAGAATATTAAGATTTAAAAGATAAATTTGGGTTCTGTGTGAAACGAAATTGAAGGAAGAGATATTACAAAAGGCTCATAGTTCGAGGTACTCGATTCATTTTGGTAGTACTAAGATGAATCAAGACCTTCGATAGAACTTTTGGTGGTCGAACATGAAGAGGGAAATAGCAGAGTATGTGAGTAAGTGCTTAACTTGTCAACAAGTTAAGGTCAAACGTCAACGACCAAGTGGCTTGTTACCGTCATTGGAGATTCCAGAATGGATATAGAAGCATATCACGATGGAATTTGTGGTGGGACTTCAAACTATGCAGAAAGGATACGGCGCTATTTGAGTAATAGTGGATCGTTTGAAGAAGTCGGCTCACTTTTTTGCCGATAAGATTCAGGTTTAACCTGGAGTAGTTAGCTAAACTTTATGTCAAGGAGATTGTTTCAAGACATGGAGTGATAGTTTTGAATGTGTTAAATAGTGATCCATGATTCACATCAAATTTCTAGAGGAGTTTGGAAGACAGATGGGAACGTAACTAAGGTTGAGTACGGCGTATCATCCACAGACGGATGGACAAAGTGAAAGAACAATTCAAACATTTGAAGATATGTTAAGATCTTGTGTTATGGATTTCAAAGGGAGTTGGGATGATTATCTACTATTAGTAGAGTTTGCTTATAACAATAGTTATCACACAAGTATAGGCATGTTGCCTTACAAATCATTATACCGAAGAAAGTGAAGAATTCCACTATATTGGGATGAGGTAGGTGAATGTCGAATGCTAGGAAATGAAATGGTGTAACAAACAGCGGTGTAGTTAAGTTGATACGAACATGACTTGTAGCAGCTCAAGACAGACATAAGAAGTATGCAGATCCGCATCGAAAGAAGAGAGAGTTTGAAGTCGGTTCGTATGCATTTCTAAAGGTATCTCCTTTGAAAGGAAAGATACGCTTTAAAAAGAAGGGAAAGTTCAGTCCGAGGTTTATAGGACCTTTTGAGATATTAAAGAGAGTAGGAGAGGTAGCTTATGTGATAGCATTAACTCCAGAATTAGAACATATACATAATGTGTTTCATATTTCTGTATTACGCCCTTAAAAACCAGATTATAAGCACGTAATAGAGTATGAACCTATTCAGGTTAAGAAACACTTAAGATATGAAGAAATTTTGATTCAAATTATTGATAGGAAAGAGAAAGTGTGGCGCCCCCAAAATAGGTCCATATAACCCATTCTGGGTCGCCAGATACATGGTATCGAATTTAAATACAAACTTCATTTATACAACTATCGTGCAAAATACGACAACACAATAGTTGAGTTTCAATACAAATATTATCTCGTAAACAATATCCAAACTCAAATAAAGTCCTCATTACAATTATTATCACACTATTTTATAGAATAGTGAGGACTACTATAGCCACCATCTTGGACCATCACTCCATTCCCCGACTAGTCCCAGCTATATTCTCATTTCTTGAAGAGAACAATGAAAGAAAAGGGTGAGCTCAACTAGTCCAGTAAAGAATATTATGACTAAGATAATGCAGAATAAATTATCCTTAGTCCCTAACAGTGTAAATTCTGATTGAATACAATAGATAACAAGTTTACTTCAACAACTATAGCAAAATAAGCAATCCATTAAAAGAGTCAAGTAGAGCATTATGTCTACTATCTTCTATGATTTAAAAGTTCAGCATCAATATTTTATGTATGACTCTAATTTTTATGAATAAAGATTAATTTTTCTCAAAATATATTTTTGAATATTATGGTGTGGATTTGATATAATGTTATAGTTGTGGGTAATATTTATAAATTTTACAAAGTAAGCAAGTTGTTATAAAATATTCGATTGGTAAGGAAATATTTGTTCTAATAGAGAATATTCGTACGGCGGAACAATCGTTGGTGGACCCCACAACGGAAGTATTGTCGGAGTTAGAAAATGACAAAAATATCTTATTATAAAAATAACGGGGAAAGTTTTACCGTTAAACTATTGAAATACCCGGTGATAAAAGTACAGTAATACGTGTGGTTGCATAGTAGCACACGGTATTGTACAGTATCTTTGATTATTGATGCTTACGTGAGAAGTCACTCAGTTTTATTCAATTATTACCACATTAATTGTTGCATAATATCTCTCATATTATTGATTCAATTATTGTTATAGTATCATCTGCATAATATTTTATATTATTAAATCAATAATTGAGATGACAAAGTTATTTATATTATTATTTGCATTATTGACGATGTCTAGAAAGTTCTGTCGAGGAAAGGGGTTTGGTCACCTAATTGCGCGCTAATAGGGAGAAATCCTTATCGAAAAGCCCCCTCTTTCCTGAAAATGATCTAGTTGTTAAATATTGTGAGTTATAATATTAATGATGAATAAGTTCGTGTTGCTTAAAGATATTTATTCATTTAGTTTTCTTTAATTCTTCCATGACCCAATTACCCTCAAAGGAGGTAATTCTGTGTTTTGCTGGTTTTGTTATTATTGACCAAACAGGTAATTAATCGGATAAATGAGCAATTAATTTCTATTGGTTCACATGCAAATCGCTGGTGGTTCACATGCATGGAACTATTGGTTCATATGCATGTACTATTAGGGGAGGTTGTACAAGATTGATAATACTTGAAGGACTAAATTAAAAATAGAGGTAAAGATGAAGGTACTATACTGTAATAATTCGAGCCCCTAAACGTGTAATTATCGAAACTATGTTTTCCTATAAATAGAAGCTCATTTCATCTTTCATTCTCACCAATTCACTAAGACTCACTAGAGAAATTATAGAGAGATAAACTATAAAAAAGAAGAAGAAGTGTATTCAGCTGCTTCACTATTGTAGTATTCAGCCATCTACTAAGGTAAGAGATATTATTTTTGTTCAATATTCATATGAAATAATATTTTCTTCCATACTCTGTAGTATGTAAGTAATATTATTTCATTTCAAATTCTTAATTCTACACTCATTTTGTTAAAGCAATGTTTCTATACTCCATGAAATTAGTAGAATATCCTTGAAATTTACGCTTCATCTACTATCGTCAACAAGGATATTTTTCTGAACATTCTTGTTAAATTTTAAGCTTTTCATGCTAGAGTATTATTCACGAGGTACTATTCACAAAGTACTATTCACGGGATACTATTCATGAAGTACTATTTACGGGGTACTATTCATAAAGTACTATTCACGGGTACTATTCACTCAGATACTATTCACTCGGGGTACTATTCATGATAAAAATTGATTTTTTCTGTCCAAATCATTTTTGATATAATATTATTCTTGAATTTTACTCCACATAGCAGTATCATGTTGACAATTTGGACATTATTGAATTCTAGATAAATTAATTATAAATCTTTTAAATTTATCATTTGCTTTCTTTTAACTGAATTCTTATATCATTGTTATCATCCTTATGCTTATATTGTGATGAAAGTCATCTTTGGCCCGTAGTGCATAGATGGACTGTTGATTGGTATGATTATGACCATGGATTATTCGGTATAATCATGACCTATAATGTTACATATAATGTGTTAAAAGTCATTATTGTCCCGTAGTGCATTGATGGACAGTTGTTGGCATGATCATGACCATTGGTGATAACATGACGAATATCCTTGGCACGTAGTGCCTGGATAATTCATGGACGTGATACTAATGAATATCCTTGGCCCATAGTGCATGGATAATTCAGTGATGTGGATTATTTATTGAGTTGAGTCTCAGTGATAACATTGATGATAAACTTTTTAAATCATAGAAGATAGTAGATATCATGCTCTACTTGACTCTTCTAATGGATTGCTTGTTCCGCTGCAGTTAAACTTGTTGTTTATTATTTTAACACTATTGAAGGCTAACGATAATTTATTCTACATAATGTTAGTCATAATATTTCTTACTGGGCTAGTTTAGCTCACCCTTTTGCTTTCATTGTTCTTTTCAGAAAATGAGAACGTAGTCGAGACTAGTCGGGGAACAGAGTGATGGTCCGAGATGGTGGCTATAGTAGTCCTCACTATTCTATGAAATAGTGTGATAGTAAATGTAATGAGGACTCCATTTGAGTTTGGATATTTTCTAGAAGACAATATTCGTGTAAAAACTCTCAGCTATGTTTTGTCGTATTGTATAAATAAAGTTTGTATTTGATTTTTATACCATGTATTTGGCGACTCAGAATGGGTGATGTATACCTATTTTGGGCGAGTCACAGTTGGTATCAAAGCTTATGGATATGATCCCTGGCTGATATGTGAGACTAGAACTAGGAGGGGAGAGACGGGTTAATCCTTTGCTAGTATGACCTACCTAAGTTTATTTGTTATTTAATTGTTCGGTCAGAGTATAGGGATAATATGTGACATATCAATTAACCCTTGTTTTGTGGCAGTGTTTGAAAATGACATCTGAATATGTTGAGATAAGAAATGGAGCACAGGAGACCGTTGAGTCACCATAAATCAATAATCAGGATAATGTGCATCCAGAAGGTAACAATCCTCGTGTAAATAACAACACCGACCAAATGACGAACGATGGGATGTTCAGAGGCTTTATGCAATTCATACAACATTAGGCGAGAAAGACTCCTGTTTAAAATGTAGGTAGAAACATTGACAACTCTAAGATGGTCACTGCTAAGCACTTCAAGGAGCTGGGTCCACCATAGTTTTTGGGAAAGCCAGAACCACTTAAGGTAGAAATATGGAAAAAGCAGATCACAAAGATATTTGATGTCTTGGGATGCTCCAAGGAGCAAAAGGTTCCCTTTGCCACCTTCATGTTGCGAAGAGAGGCAGACTATTGGTGGGAATCTATAAAGCGTTCTCAACCTATCGTACTGAAGATGTCTTAGAAGAAGTTCCAAGAACTGTTCAATGACAAGTACTTTCCCGAAAGTATTCGTCACATGAAGGAAGTGGAATTTATCAAGTTGGAACAAAACAATATGACTGTATCGCAATACGAGGCTATGTTTATCGAAGTTATCTCGATTTTCATCCCATTTGGTAGATAATGAGGAGCGTATGACGCGAATATTTCTAAGAGGTTTAAAACCTGAAATACGTCAATACCTCATTTCTCACAAACTTTGCTTGTATTCAAATGTTGTGAATAGGGCTTAGTTATTGGTGCGAGATAATGAGTCAACCCAACCAAGAGATAACAGCCGACAAAATGATAATACCAGTGGTAGCAATCATCGAAGCGGTGACAACAAACGTGGAGGAAATCAACATGCCGTAAATGGTAACCACTTCGGTGGTAATCATGGCCAAGACAATAGAAGTAGAAATTTTAAGAAGAGAAGGTTCAACAATGATGGAAAGACAACAACACCAACACCAATTTTTAAAGAAGGAGAACGACCATCGATCGTATGCTTCAAATGCGGAGGGAAGGGACACATTAGTCTAAATTGCACGATGCAGTCCATAGCGTGTTATAATTATGGAAGAGAAGGTCACCTAGCCCAATTTTGTCGTGCAACGAAGTCAAGTATAGCTGGGATGGAGGCACCAAAGGTCGTCCTAGACAGGACAAAGCCGATATTTCAAGGGAGAGCGTTTGTCGTGACCTCCCAAAAAGTGAGGAACCCGAACGAAGTTATCACGGGTAAGCTAATCATAAACTCTTGCAAAGTCTATACCATAATTGATACCGGTTCTACCCATTCTTTTATTTCTCCTACTTGCGCTCAACGTTTAAATTTAATTCCGAAGAAATTAGACTTTGACTTATCTGTTGAAACTCTATTGGGAGAAACCTTCATTACATCCATTATTTATAAATCTTATATGATTCAAATCGGCAACCGCACATTACCTGTCGATCTCATCTCTTTGAAAATACTTGCATTTGATGTGATTTTAGGGATTGATTAGTTAACTACTCATCATGCTAAAATTGATTATTTTCGTAAGGTTGTTAGCTTTCATATTCCTAACCAACCTATTATGCGAATTCAAGCAACCAAACCACTAAAGTCAATCACTGTCACATCAAGCCATAAAGCTATTCGTTTATTGAAAAATGGATGTTAAGCTTTCTTAGTCCATGTCACGGATTTAAACAAAAATATGACAGATTTAAATGATATTTCTATTGTTAATAAATTTCCTGACGTATTCCCTGAAGAACGTGAATTCGATTTTGGTATTAACCTTGAACCCGGTACAAAACCCATTTCTAAAGGCCAATATCGAATGGCTCCTATTGAACTTTAGGAGTTAAAAACCCAACTAAAGGAATTGTTAGACATCGGTTTCATTATCCTAGTACGTCTCCTTCGGGTGCTCCTGTTCTATTCGTAAAGAAGAAAGATAGAAGTATGCGACTTTGTATTGATTATTGGGAGTTGAATCATGTCACCATCAAAAATAGGTACCCGTTGCCTCATATTGATGACATGTTTGACCAGTTACAAGGAGCTAAATTCTTTTCAAAGATCGATCTTCGTTGTAGATATCATCAGTTAAAGATTAAAATTGATGACATTCCAAAGACTTCTTTCAGAACTCGGTACGGGCATTACAAATTCTTAGTCATGTCTTTTGGATTGACTAATGCTCCTGCTGCCTTCATAGATATGATGAACCGAGTATTCAAGGAATATTTGGATCGTTTCGTGGTTGTCTTTATTAATGACATCCTCATATACTCCAAAAGCCGTGAAGATCATGAGCAACACTTGAGGCTGATACTCTAAAAGCTTTGTAAAAATAAGCTATACGCCAAGATAAAGAAATATGAATTCTAGCTTGAGGAAGTAGCATTCCTTGGGCACATGATATCAAATCACAGAATATCTGTTGACCCAGCGAAGATTGGAGCAATTCAAAGCTGGGAGCAACCTAAGTCAGTAACCGAAGTACGTAGCTTTCTGGGCTTAGCTGGTTATTATCGGAGATTCGTGGAAGGATTTTATCGAATCGCTACTCCATTAACTCAGCTGACTTGAAAAGATTAAAAATTCGGTTGGAGCGAGGAATGTGAGAAGAGTTTTCAAGAACTCAAGAGGAGACTCATTTTATCACCTGTTCTGGAAATACCATTTTGTTCAGAGGGATTTTTCATATACAACGATGCTTCAGGCAAAGGTTTAGGATGTGTTCTCATGCAACATGGGAAAGTCATAGCCTATGCCTCACGACAACTCAAAGAATATGAGAGGAATTATCCTACTCATGATTTAGAGTTGGCAACAGTCATTTTTGCACTAATGATCTGGAGACATTACTTGTATGGGGAGAAAGTGGAGATCTATACGGATCATAAAAGACTCAAATATTTCTTCACCCAAAAGGAGCTCAACATGAGGCAACGTCGTTAGCTTGAGCTATTGAAAGATTATGATCATATCATTCAATACAATCTTGGAAAAATGAACGTGGTAGCTGATGCGTTGAGTAGAAGATCATATGCGGGTACTAGTGCGATATTGTCAACGCAAAGGCCCATATTTTGTATGACATACAAAGGATGGAGATAGAGTTAAAGACTCCAGGGACCCACGTGATGATGGAAAATATACGAGTAGAACCGACTTTAATCGATAAAGTTAAAGCTGCTCAAGCTACGAACCTGAAGCTGATGCGTATAATGAAGAAAGTGAAAAAGGTGTTATTCTGGAAGCAAAAATTGATGAAGAAGGAATACTTCGAGTCAACTCCAGACTTTGTGTTCCTAACGACCCTGATTTAAAGTATAAAATCATAATGGAGCTCAACATGCGGCAACGATGTTGGCTTGAGCTGTTGAAAGATTATGATCATATCATTCAATACAATCTTGGAAAAGCGAACATGGTAGCTGACGTATTGAGTAGAAGATCGTATGCGAGTACGAGTGTGATAGTGTCAACGCAAAGGCCCATATTTTGTATGACATACAAATGATGGAGATAGAGTTAAAGACTCCAGGGACCCACGTGATGATTGCAAATATACGAGTAGAATCGACTTTAATTGATAAAGTTAAAGCTGCTCAAGCTACGGAACTGAAGCTGATGCGTATGAAGAAGAAAGTGCAAGAAGGTGTTATTCCGGAAGTAAAAATTGATGAAGAAGGAATACTTCGAGTCAACTCCAGACTTTGTGTTCCTAACGACCTTGATTTAAAGTATAAAATCATAATGGAGGTGCAACACATCATTTACAATCCATCCTGGGAGTACCAAAATGTATCGTGATCTTCAACATACATTTTGGTGGAGCAATATGAAGAGAGAGATAGCGAAGTTTATCTTAAGGTGTTTAACTTGTCAACGTGTTAAGGTAGAGCATCAAGTGCCAAAAGGTCCATTGCAACCACTTGAAATTCTAGAATGGAAGTTGGAGCACATTACCATGGATTTTGTTACTAGTCTTTGCAAGGTTTCTCAAGGCATAGATGCGATTTGGGTCATTGTCGATAGACTAACAAAGTCTGCTCATTTCTAACCTATACGAGAAACCTATTCACTTGAATGTCTTGCTTGTATATACATAAATGAGATTGTAAGACTGCATGGTATGCCCGTATATATAGTTTCTGATCGAGACCCAATATTCACTTCACGATTTTGGGTTAGTTTGCAAAAAGCTATGGGCAAAGATTTACGATTCAGTTCGACATATCATCCTCAAACGAACGGACAGTCGGAGAGGACTATTTAAACTCTTGAAGATCTATTAAGACTCTGTGTCCTTGACATTAAAGGAAGTTAGGACAAGTTCTTTCCATTGGTGGAATTCTCCTACAACAACAGTTATCAATTAAGTATTGGCATTGCTCCATCCGAGACGTTGTATGGACGCAAGTGTCGTTCTCCAGTATATATGTTGGGATGAGGTGGGTGAAGCAACGTTGTTGGGTCCGAAATTGGTACGCATGACAACGGAAAAGATTCAAATGATCTGGGAACGTATAAAAATCTCACAAGATCGACAAAAGAGTTATGTTGATCTTCTCGAAGGGACGTGAAATTCAATATTGGAGATCATGTGTTGTTATGTGTTGCTCTATGGAAAGGAGTTACAAGATTTAGAAAGAGATCAAAACACAATCCTCGATTCATTGGGCCATTCGTAATCCTCGATCGAGTAGGAATTAGGGCCTATAGACTCTTCTTACCGCCAAGTATGTCTTGTGTTCATAACGTTTTTCACATATCTAGTTTACGTAAATATGTGAAAGACTCGAACCACATTATTGACTTAGAACTGGATGAAATAGCGGAATATTTAACGTATGAAGAGGTACTTGTTAAAATCTTTGATAAGAAGGAACATATTCTACTCTCCAAGGTTATAACTCAAGTTAAAGTTTTGTGGAGAAACCATGATGTTGAGGAAATGACCTGGGAGTTGGAATCTGAAATGAAATCAAGGTATCCTCACCTCTTCGACATACCAGGTATGTACACCAATTTCGAGGATGAAATTTCATAAGAATAGGAGGTTGTAACAACTTTTATAAATAAAGATTAATTTTTCTCAAAATATATTTTTGAATATTATGGTGTGGATTTGATATAATATTATATTTATGGGTAATATTTATAAATTTTTCAAAGTAAGTAAGTTGTTATAAAATATTCGATTGGTTGGGGAATATTCATTTTAACATGGAATATTCGTACGACGGTACAATAATTGGTGGACCCCACAACAAAAGTATTGTCGGAGTTAGAAAATGACAGAAATATCTTTTTATAAAAATAACGGCGAAATTTTTACCATTAAATTGTTGAAATACCTAGAGGTAAAAGTACATAATACGCGTGGCTGCATAGTAGCACACGGTATTATACAGTATCTTTGATTATTGATACTTACGTGAAAAGTCACTCGGTTTTATTTAATTATTGCCATAATAATTGCTGCATAATATATCTTATATTATTGATTCAATTATCGTCACAGTATCATCTACATAATATTTTATATTATTAAATCAATAATTTAGACGACAAAGTTATTTATATTATTATTTGCATTATTGACAATGTCTAGAAAGTTTTGTCAAGGAAAGGGGTTTGGTCACCTAATTACGTGCCAACAGGGAGAAATCCTTATCGAAAAGCCGCCTCTTTCCTGGGAATGATCTAGTTGTTAAATATTTTGAGTTATAATATTAATGATGAATAAGTTCGTGTTGATTAAAGATGTTTGTTCATTTAGTTTTTTTTAATTCTTCCGTGACCCAATTACCCTCAAAGGTTGTAATTCTATGTTTTGCTAGTTTTGTTATTATTGACCAAACAAGTATTTAATCGGATAAATGAGAAATTAATTGTTATTGGTTCACATGCAAATTACTGTTGGTTCACATGCATGTACTATTAGGGGAGGTTGTGCAAGATTGATAATACTTGAAGGACTAAATTAAAAATAGAGTTAAAGATGAAGGTACTATACTGTAATAATTTGAGCCCCTAAACGTGCAATTATTGAAACTATGTTTTCCTATAAATAGAAGCTCATTTCTTCTTTCATTCTCACCAATCCACTAAGACTCACAAGACCAACTATAGATAGAGAAATTATAGAGAGGAAGAAAAAGAGTATTCAGCTACTTCACTATTACAGTATCCAGCCTTCTACTAAGGTAAGGGATATTATTTTTGTTCAATATTCGTATGAAATAATATTTTCTTTCATACTCTGTAGTATGTAAGTAATAATATTTTGTTTCGTATTCCTAATTCTACACTCATTTTGTTAAAGTATTACTTCTATACATCGTGAATTTAGTAGAATATCATTGAAATTTGCGCTTCATCTAGTATCGTTCACAAGGATATTTTTCTGAACATTCTTGTTAAATTTTAAGCTTTTCATTTCAGAGTACTATGCACAAGGTACTATTCACAAAGTACTATTCATGGGATACTATTCATAAAGTATTATTTATGAGATACTATTCATGAAGTACTATTCACAAGATACTATTCATAAATTACTATTCATTAAGTACTATTCACGGAGTATTATTCACTCGGATACTATTCACTCGGGGTACTATTCATGACAAAAATTAATTTTTTTTCTGTCCAAATCATTTTTGATACAATATTATTCTTGAATTTTACTCCACAAAGCAGTATCATGTTGACAATTTGGACATTATTGAATTCTGGATAAATTAATTATAAATCTTTAAAATTTATCCTTTGTTTTCTTTTAACTGAATTCTTATATCATTGTCATCATCCTTATGCTTATATTGTGATGAAAGTCATCTTTGGCCCGTAGTGCATAGATGGACTGTTGATTGGTATGATTATAACTAGGGATTATTCGGTATAATCATGACCCGTAATGTTACAAATGATGTGATAAAAGCCCTTATTATCCCATAGTGCATTGATGGACAGTTGTTGGCATGATCATGACCATTAGTGATAACACAAATATCATTGGCCCGTAATGCATGGATAATTCGTGGACGTGATACTAATGAATATCCTTGGCCCGTAGTGTATCGATAATTCAATGTTGTGGATAATTTATTGAGCTGAGTCTCAGCGATAAGATTGATGATAAACTTTTTAAATCATAGAAGATAGTATATATTATGTTTTACTCGACTCTTATAATGGATTGTTTGTTCCGTTACAACTAAACTTGTTGTTTATTAGTTTAACACTGTTAAAGGCTAACGATAATTTATTCTGCATTATCTTAGTCATAATATTTTTTACTAGGCTAGTTGAGCTCACCATTTTGCTTTCATTGTTCTCTTCAGGAAATGAGAACGTGGCCGGGACTAGTCGGGAACAGAGTGATGGTCCGAGATGGTGGCTATAGTAGTCCTCACTATTCAATGAAATAGTGTGATAATAAATGTATTGAGGGCTCCATTTGAATTTTGATATTGTCTAGAAGATAATATTCATGTAAAAACTCTCAGCTACGTTTTGTCGTATTGTATAAATAAAGTTTGTATTTGATTTTTGTACCATGTATTTGGTGACTCAGAATGGGTGAGTATACCTATTTTGGGTGAATCACATTTTATCTCTGTAACACAACTCAATAAATATTTCACATCAATGAATTATCCATGCACTACGGGCCAAGGATATTCGTTAGTATCACCAGTGATCATGATCATGCCAAATAACTGTCCATCTATGCACTACGAGTCAAAGAGGACTTTCACCACATCATTTGTCTGTAACATTACAGGTCATGATTATACCAATACACAATTCCTGGTCATAATCATAATAATCAACAGTCCATCTATGCACTACGGGCCAAAGATGACTTTCACCACAATAAAAGCATTAGGATGATTACAATGATATAAGAAATCAATAGAGTGAGATCAAGGATAAATTTTAAAGACTTATGATTCAATTTATCCAAATTTTAAGAATGTCCAAATTGTCAACATGATAATTAATTATGGAGTAAAATTCAAGAATGATATTCATGTATCAAAAATAATTTGGACAGAAAAGAAACCAATTTTTTCGTGAATAGTACCCCATGAATAGTACCCGAGTGAATAATACCCCGTGAATAGTCCCCCGATATGAAAAGATTAAAATTTAATAAGAAAGTTCAGAAAAATATTTTAGCGAAACGATACTAGATGAAGCGCAAAATTCAAGGATGTTCTACTAATTTCAGGGAGTATAGAAGCAAAACTTATCAAAATAAGTGTAGATTTAGGAATATGAAATGAAATAATATTACTTACATATTATAGAGTATGGAAGAAAATAATTTTTCTTACGAATATTGAATGAAAATAATATCCCTTACCTTAGTAGGAGAGTAATTCCGACTGGTATAGCTGTGATAACCTAGGATTTCGACTAATTCGAATTTTACGAATAATTTTTTTTTATTTAATATTAATATTGACTGTTAATATTGTGATGTGTATCTGTGATACAAGTTTTGAGAATTAGTCAATTTGTGTATTGATTGAAAAATAAGAGTAGAGTTGTGCTTAACTAAGAATTTAAAACCCTAACCCTAGTTATATATAGGGATTCGATAGAAAATGTAATTAAAATAATTATATTTATAAGAACGTGTTTGTACTGAAGAGAAATTTTGATCAATGATTGATCAGATAAGGTTTAAAATTAGTAAACCCTAATAAGGGATTAGAAACCCTAATCTTAGGTTTAGAAACCCTAACGTACAGTTAGGAACCCTAAACGAATGTTGGGAAACCCTAATTTCATATTCGGGAATCCTAAACCCTAATTAGGAAACCATAATCCTAATTAGCAATCCCTAATGTGATTATAAAACTTTAATATGATTATAAAACCCTAATTTAATTAGGAAACTCTAATTATATTTTTGTTAGCTTAATTTTCTAATTAAAACCCTAATTAGAAAAAATCCTAAAAACTAAAGTTTTAAAATCTAAGGGTTAGGACCTTAGGGTTAAACCCTAAGAGTTAAACCCTAAGGGTTTGGACAAAAGTCAAGAATGCCATTAAAATTTCAAGTTTAAAGACCAAAAATCCCTTTTTCTTTTTTTTTTTAATTGGTAACTTGTCAATCTTGCCATATTTGGAGTGGGTAACCAAATAATATTGACTTTGTGACTTAAGATACTCCAGCAAATCAGTTCTTTATATCAGCTATGTGCTTTATATCATATTATATATAGATTTGAGAGAGAGAAAGTCTATTCATTTGGTCATTTTTCTCTAAAGCTCTCAATAACTTTTCCTCTCTTCAAACCTCTGAAATTATTAAGTTACTCAGTCCCAAATACAGCCTTTAGATTACCTAAGATCATATTAGAGAGCTAAGGATCAAAGATTTGACTAGGAGGTATAAACCCTAAAACCTATTTTGATCTTGTATGCTTAGAAACAATTTGTGTTTTTGTGTTTATATAATTGTTATATAATGTTTTTAGATGATCTATGATGATCCATCATGGATCCATAGCATCAAAGACCTTAAAAATTAAGTTTTTCAAAAACTGTTCTTAAGCCCAAAAATGGTCTGACAAGTGAATGTCAGTGACCGTAGATTCTTGTTTGTTTATTATTTTTGTTGTTTTAAGCTTTGTATTTGTAACCATGAGTACTTTGATCTAAAACTGGAATCATAGCTATTGGATACCCATATTGTGAGTTATAAAATGGTCAAAACCCGTTAACCGGGATTGACCAATCAATTCTTGGGTAACCTAGAAAGCGTTTTCCAGCGCCTGACAAGCTTTTCAAACTCCTTAATCTTTCAGGTGTTATGTGATATGTTGATGTTGTTGTAACTAGATTGTAGTGTGTTGTATGGACTATAGATCCCGACCTTTAGATCTCTTAAAACATCAACTGATCAAACGTAGTGAGTGGTCAAACCAGTCCACTCGGTCACGGTTTAAGTTTATGGAAAAACCCAGAAACAGTTTGAACAAAGTTTATGACCATGTTTGACCAAGCTAAAAATGGATATTGTTTTGTTGTTGGACCGATCTGTTGCTTTAGTGATGTTCCTTGACATAAGGACTATAGATTTAAACCTTGAGACTACATAAATCATGACCAGAACTTAAAGAAAATTGATCTAGAAAGAGACCACTCAAACTGCCTGAGTTTCTGGAAAACCCAGGAACGCTCTGACAGTATGTTTGCAAGCCCATATCTTCATGATATGTTGATGTATGACCTATATTTTGGTTGATAGTTATAACGACCCGAAAATTCGGATTTTCTAGAATTTAAGTTTAAAGAATTAGTTATTAATAAAAGGAATTTTTATTAATAATATTATGTGCTATGTGATTATTAATCGTTCTAGAACCTAGGATGATTAAAAGTCGGGAGGATTCTGGCTACGAGCTAGATTAAATGAGTAAGAATTTTCAAGACAAAAATAAAAATTTTCTGAGAACAAAAATATTTTTGGGGGAAAAGACGAAATAGGCACTATTCACCCAACAAAACCCAAGGGTTAGGGTTTGAATAACATAAGCCGTTCCGAGAGTTTGATATGTTGAAATGACAATCCATCGAAAGATTTGCCGATAATATGTCGTGAAACGTTAAGTAAGCCGATAAAAGTTTTTCTCAAAAAACGTGCAGAAATCGGACGAAATAAAAATGATGAAAAGTATCGCTATGTACTTTTCATTCGGTTAGCTATATTAGGGTAAAACGTGAAGGAAAACGCTTAACACCAAAAAGTGTTTTTGCAGTTTTTCAGAAATACGAAGAATACGTAAAAGTTAATCGGTAAAGGAAAGATAAAATATCTAAAAATATTTGGATTCTGAGAATCGCAGTTTTTGGACTTTAAAGTGCTTATGCTTAAGAGCTAAGTAAAGGATAAGTTACTTAATGAGTAAGTAAACTTAAAGGCCAAGTAAACTTAAGGGTTAAGCAAACTTAAAGGCTAAGTAAACTTAAGGAGTAAGTAAACTTAAAGGCTAAGTAGACTTAAGGGCTAAGTTAACTTAACACTTAAGTCATAAATAGTAAGGAGGTGTGAATAGTAAGGAGGTTGGGGGTGAAATGACTAAAATACCCCTAGCATGGAAATTCTATAAATAGGAAGCTTAAATCATTTATTTGAGATTTTAAAAATCCTACACCTTAGAGAGAGAGAGAGAGGGTTCGGATGAAGAGGGAGAAGCAAGAGTATTAGCATGAATGATCGAATTGAAAGTGCTCGTGAAATAGAAAAGCTTGCGAATCGCCGGTTTTGTCTAGAGGAATAATTTCATATGGTTGAAATCATAAGAAAATGAAGAAATAAGAATTTAAATTTTAGTAAATAAATTTCTTAAGGAAGTATAAGATTTGTAATAAATTAGAACGATCCGAGTGGATTATATAAACAAGTTGGTGAAATAAGTATGGAATAATGTTCTATAACATCAAATTCTAATTAAAAGTGAAATCGTAATCCAAAATATCAATTAAAATGAAGAACACGAAGAACACGCGACGAACAAGAAAAACGTTGTTGATGGACAAATTTAAAACCATCGTAGGATAATTGTTGTTGATGGACAAGTTTAAAACCATCGCGTATAAGTTTGATGCATATTTCTTGGTTAGAATGATAGAAACGTTCATGAAGAACGGATTAAAACTTAGCTATAACGAAGTTATGGCAAGAATTTCGTAAAAGATGAATGAGAATTAGAAAGTTAGTAAATGAACCCGAACATTTAGGGTTTTATAAGAATGTAAGAGAACATAGAAAACGTGTGTCGTGGACTTATGAATGAACGAATTCCGAGTTCGGATGACCAAATTACAGACGAACGAACAAAGAGCGTTAAAAATGTAAAACGAACGAAGAGTGAAGATCAAGCCAATTGAATGGCATATTAACGAATTCAGAACGAAGTTCTGTCAAACGGGTATTGAAGTACGTAAGATAATGAAGAGAATGTCTTTGGAACGACCTCGTTCTGAGTTATAACGAAGGAGTTATGAGATCGGGAAGTAACGTCTCAAAATGAAGTTAACACTTCGAAGAAATTTTCAAGAATTAGGGCTTGGCGCCGCGACGCCAACCATGCCTTATAAGGTGGCGCTGCAGCACCAGACCAGGGAGCCGGGTACTACAAACTCACGCTGCGGCGAGAGAAATAGAAGGGAGAGTGGCGCCGCAGCACCATTGTAGGGAAAAAGCCAGAGAAGAGATTTTTATTGTTCAGCTCTTGGGGGAAACGTAAGGGAAGATAAAGAACATAAGATTCATCAAATGTAACACTTAATTAAGTGAATTAAACCCTTAATGAAGGTTGAACAAAAAGATTAATTGAGATTAAAAGACAAAGAATGTAGATGCGGGTTACGTAACCGATTTCCGGGGACCATAGTCGAAATGAACGAACGTGAGGGATTGCTATGATTGTGATTCTTTAGACGTTGTGGGTAATGAATAACATTTCGATGCTATGTCATCACGTACTCTGCTATCTCTCTCTTCATGTTCGGCCACCAAAAACTCTGTCTAAGGTCTTGATACATCTTAGTACTCCCAAGATGAATCGAAAACCTCAAACTATGAGCCTCTTGTAATACCTGCTCCTTTAATTCCGTCTCATTCGAAAACTAAATTCTTCCTTTAAATCTTAATAATCCCTCATTATCAAGACTATATTTAATATCTTTTTCATTGGCCAGCCGCTCCTTCATCAGGTCACACTCATCAGTTTTGAGTTGTACCTCCTTAACTCTCTCTACGATGGTAGATTGCATCTCCCTCGTAAACAAAATTTGTCCTACTTCACTTGGCAGCTTCACTTCCAACTCCATCCTAGCCATCTCTCATTATTAACTCGGGCTGAGCCATTAACAAAGACAACTTTTCCTCGACACTTCCTATTTAAGGCGCCTAACTACATCGGCTTTTCCAAGGTGATACAGATTTCACAATCATAATCCTTTATCAACTCCACCATCTCCTCGCCTCATATTCAACTCCTTCGTGGTGAAGATATATTTTAGACTCTTGTGGTCCATGTATATCTCACATTTTTCTCCATAAAGATAATGTCTCCATATCTTTAGAGCAAAAACTCATCATGGCCATTCCGATCATGAGTAGGATAAACTTTCTCATAATCCTTCAATCGCCAGATGCATACGCAATGACCTTGCCATACCGCATGAGCACACAACAAAGTCCTCTATGCGAAGCATCTCTATAAACTACAAAATTTCCGTGGTCATCTGCAATGACAAAACAGCGCTTCACTCAACCTCTTCTTCAGCTTCTTGAAAACTATCCTCACACTTATCACCCACACGATTACACCATCTTCCTTTTTTAAGTTAGTCAACAGAGTAGCTATCTTCTAAAAATCCTCGATGAATCTCCTCGATAAGAACTCCGCTAATCCTAGGAAACTCAAGACCTCGATCCGGCATTTTCGATTGTTCCCAATTCATCACGCTTCCACCTTTCCGATCTAATCGAATTTCCCTCATGGTCATTGGCATGACCTAAAAATTGTACCTTCTCCAACCAAAATTCACACTTAGTGAATTTTGCATACAACTTCTCCTTTCTTAGTGTCTCCAACACTAATCTTAGGTATTCAACATGATCTTCTGGTGTTTTAGAAAAGACTAGAATATTATCAATAAACACTACGATGAACTTGTCCAAGTATTGTTTGAACACTCTGTTCATCATATCTATAAATGCAGCTGGTGCATTTGTCAATGACATCACCAAAAACTCGTAATGACCATAACGAGTCCTGAATGCTGTCTTTGGTACATCCTCCTTCCTAACCTTCAACTGATGATACCCCATTCTTAAATCTATTTTAGAAAAATACTTAGCCCCTTTCAACTGATCAAAAAGATCATCGATCCTGGGAAATGGGTATTTATTCTTTATCGTTAACTTGTTCAACTCTCGGTAGTCGATACAAAGTCTTAACGATCCGTCCTTCATCTTAACAAATAATACCGGTGCTCGCCACGGTGAAACACTCGGTTGAATGTACTTCCTGTCCAACAGTTCTTGTAACTGCACCATCAACTCCTTCATCTCCACTGGCGCTATACGATATGGTGCCCTGGAAATTGGTGCCGCTATTGGCACGATGTCTATTACAAACTCTGTCTCCCTATCCGGCGGAAGACCCGACAATTCACTCGGAAATACATCGGCGAATTCTCTCACTATATGTATTTGTTCCATGGTTACTACCACTCTCTGGGTATTAACAACATGACACAGATAACCTACACATCCCTTCATCAATAATTTCCTAGTTTGTGTCATGGTTAGACAACACGAACGTCCCGGCGATTTATTCCCATAAATACTACCTGAGGTTGTCTTAATGTTTTAATGTTCACACATTTCTTTTGACAATCTATAATTTCCCCATGGTTAACTAACCAATCCATTCCGAGAATTACGTCGAATTCTCCTAACTTTATTGTTAACAAATCTTTCGATAATTTACAACCCCGTATATCTACGCAACAACTCCTATGAACATCTTCAACAGGAATTATTTCTTCGTTTGCTACCTTAATATTTAAAGGTATAGTAACTTTTCGAAGTAATCCTAATCGCTCAGCAAAATCGCATGCTATAAATGAACAAGTAAAGACCCGAATCAAATAGCACGTAAGCATTTATGTCGCCGATCGAATAATACTCGCGACGACGTCCCCGATGCAACCGTGATCTTGACTATCATGTTAAAGGTACGGCCCATCGGCCTACCCGACTGAGCTGGACCACTAATATCTAACTTACATCTATTAGTGCCTCGGTTCCCGTCCGTCCCCTTATTCGGGCAGTTCTTTGCCATGTGGTCGGTTGACCCACACACAAAGCATCCACGATTCTTCTTTGGACTCGGACAGTTAGGCGCAATGTGCCCTTCCTTTCCACAATTGTAACAGACGGCCTTCCCCTTGAGACAGACTCCTAAGTGAGTCTTCCCATAGGTCTTGCAGGCCTCCATTCTCCTCTTTGGGTCTCCTTGCTTCACTTCGGTATTCCCAGAGCTAAACACCTTCCTCTTCTGTCCCTCACCACTACCGCTGGCTCCTTCAACCTTTATTCCCCCATCCACTTTCCCCTTGCTCTTCTTGTCCTTATGGTATTGACTCAGAGCCTCACTACCACCCTCGGTGATTATCACATTCTCTAAAATGGTTTCAAATGAAGTACTTTGAAACACCAAAATACGGTTCTTCCTAACCTCGGTATCCACTTGATGTGGAGCGAACCTCGCCAGTTCATTAAACTTGGCAACAGATTGGGAACCGCCATATCCCCTTGTTTCAATTCCAAACCGCATTCCATCCTTCCTCATGCTCATGGAAAAGTAGTTCTCAAGAATATCTCCTCGAACCTTTCCCACATCGATTCGCTTATCCCAAATTTCTACCGATTGGCTTCCCACCAAAAGTTGGCCTCTCCTTCATCATATAGGTCGCAAAGGCTACCTTTTTGGGCCTCACCGACATTTTCTATCACAAATGCCTTCTATTTCTTTAACCCATGTTTGGCTTTCGATAGGGTCCGTAGTTCCTTTGAACTCCCACCGACCCACGCTCTTGAAATCCTTAAAGGTAGTAGCTCGTACTACTCCTGGATTTATGGGATATTAGCCCCCGTTCTATTAAAGGCAGCTATTAATAAATTAACAAATTCCTACATTGGGTTAATCGGACCTCCCTCCGGTTGATTCACATTCGCTCCTTGGTTACGTAGCACTCTTCTCAATGGCATTTTGCTGATACAATAAACACATTTCGTTATTATTCCTTTCTTTATTAGTTATCATTTAATATTAAACAATAACTTCTACATCCATTACTCATTGTTTTCCATAAAAGGCGTATATTCATTCTTTGTAGTATAATACTACATCGGTTACATTACACAGCCTAAGCTGATTACATTACTTTCCCGCTATCGCTTTCCAAAAATTGGGATTTACAAAAGACTACCCTTCACTATACAAAAGAGGTCTTTACATCACTACTAATTATAAAATATTTACATATTGAAATTACTCTAGCAACTACTAGTGTACATCTGCCTTAAGGCATTATCAAAATCTGCCTTGGCAAGACCGGCAATGATATCACGGCTAATAGTATGCCGTGTCTGCCCCACCTCTACAGGATATCCAGCTACCTGCTACTGAAAATCTGTGTGAGAACTCCTATGAATATAGGACATTCTCCCTATCTTCTACATTTTGGTCTTTAGTTCCTCCTTGAGCTCAAAGACCTCATGCTTTAAATCGTGGACTTTGTCCTTAGCCAAAATTCGCTTATCATGCTCCTGTTCCCACATGGACTCCACATCAGTTTTGTCCTCTATGACAGCTTGGAGCTCTGCTCTCAGCTCCTTAACCTCCTGACAGTAATGGATATTTCTATCTAATATGACATGAACAGAGACATCATCGGCCCCCCAAGAGCTATCTCTGTTGCTATAGCTACTGGATTAAAGGACACTGTCTCCACTTCCTCCTCTATCATCCCATCGAAGATTGACATGAGGTCAGCATCATTCGAGTTTCCAGACTCAATAACCACTATCTCAGGATCTGCTGCTATGGGGTTCGGTATGACCTCTACTTAGTTAACCGACTCTTCACTAATGGCCTGTCCATCTACATACATTCCGTTTACTACTGACATCTACACAAAACAATTAAGTTGATTAGTACACCTCAATAGAATAATAAAAACACATAACATAATCATAATGCATTTTTATAAGGTTATTTTCTTCTTTTACTTCTTTGACTTCTCTTAAGGTTATGACTTAAGGTTTTTTTTTTAATCCCCCCTTAAGTTTTATAACCTAATGCTTTGATACCAACCTGTGACACCCCCAAATCCGGGTATCTTTCAACCCGATAGATGGTGCTACACGGTACTACCATTCACACATACATTCAATTGAAAAGTCTCAAAAGAACGAATATGTCTTATATATATTCAAAATAATATTACATTTCCCCAAGTTCTTTATAACCCATTCATTCGATCTTGTCATAATATATAATATATTACAAACAATCACCTATACTATTACATGAGTAATCTAAGGGTTCGTCTTCGCCTTTATCATTATCCTTCTTGAGCCTTCTATCCGCTCGATCTTAGTCAGGTTCATTTGTAAGACCTCAAATTTTTTAAATAAAAAGGAATTTCCTTTATTTATTATTTTGAAATAGTAAGGGTTGATTTGATTAATGTGGATAGTTAAGGGTTAAATACGCAAATATTTCAAAATAAGCAAGTGGTTATAAAATATTCATTTTTGTTTGGGAATATTCGTTTGGTCGTGGAATATTCGTATCGCTTCTGGGAATATTCGTATTTACGGCTGCCAGCCCATGTATGGGCCCCATAACTGAAAGCGATTGGATGAGGAAAACGACAAAGTTTGGGTGGTTATAAATAACTACAGAAGTTGTTACCATTAAGACCGTTGAATACCCGTATGTGGTTAAAATACAAGAATACGCTGTGGGTCGCACAAAGAGCACACCAGATTGCATGCATACAGATTGTTGAATTATCGATCCTTACGTAAGATGGCACTACTCAATAATTTTCACAAAGAGTTACCGCTCAATATTTTATTTTATCGATTCAATAATTGTCATATTGATATTTTATATTATCATTGTTCAATAATTGTCACCGCACAAGATTTCCCATTATCGATCAATAATTCATATTATTTGAATAATATTATTAGATAACATTATTGGCAATGTCTAGAAAGTTCTGCTCTAAGGAGAGGTTTGGTCACCTAATCATGCTACCAAAGAAGGAGAGATCCTTATCGAAAGCCCCTCTTCCCGGGAAATGTTCTGTCATTATAAATGTGATTCTCGTAATATTATTTGTGAATAATTAATTATTGATTCATATGATAAAGAAAATATTTATTTTATATGGATATAAATGATGGATTTATTTATGTGGTTATAAATGAAGAAATTAATGTTGAGGTGTTTTATCAAGATTTTATCTGATTGAGGTATTAAAATCAAATCAAGGTTTTTTTAGATATATTATGGGGTTATAATTTTTAATCCGACCGCTGATTGTGGTAATTTTTGGATATGTTATACATACATAAGTTGAGTATATGTCCACAAATTTTGAACCGTTAAAATGCACGAATGATTTGTTGTGAATTTTAAGAGGTGTCGATTCGTAAATTAGGTTTATAATTGATTTTGGTGGAAAATTCTAGAATTGAGTGGGCCCCACTTGTGGTTGGTGAAAAAATGTGCTGAATTTTATTTCAAATGTGGTGGGTGGCAATAGTAGCAGTGTAAAGCCATCAGTAGCAGTGTCAAGTCCGCTTTTACGGCTAACATTTTCCTATAAATAGAGGGCTGTTAGAATTGAAAATCACACCGTAAACAAAGTTTTCTCTTTCTCTCTATATTATCGAGCATATTTTGTGAGTATTTAGATACTTTGAGAGTTGCTATTCAAGATAAAGTTTCATTCAAAGATCACTTCCGACCTTTCCTTCCGGCAATCGATTCTTTGAGGTAAGTGGATATTATTTTTTTCAGAATGATATTATTTCTTCAATATCATTACGTCAAATGTCGATCCGAAGTTTTTATCAAATTTGGAACTTTTTCATGCTCTGGGTTACTATTCATGAGTTACTATTCACGAAGTTACTATTCATGAGTTACTATTCACGAAGTTACTATTCACGAGTACTATTCATGAAGCGTGAAAATGTTTTTTTTGTGGAATTTCTATCTTTTGGTGTCTGAGTTACTATTCACGATATTTGACTATTCACGATACCAAGACTATTCACGATACTAAGACTATTCACCAAAAAATAAAATTTCTTCTTTTCGTCTAAAATATCTATTCGATACTAGCTTTGATCAGATCCATGTTTTGATCATTCTCAATTTTACACCACTACGATTATTTTTTGAGGTATTGTTGACACGGATAAAACAAAGTACTTAATCCTTAATCCTTAATCCTCACATTTTGTTTCAATCGGATTCGCTTCTTTAAAATATTTTTCATCATCCTCGCCTTAAATGATGATATTATTGAATATCTTCGCCTCAGAAAGTAAAGATGAATGATTTCAAGAATATCTTTGGCCCGTAGCAAAGATGAACAGTTTTAAATGAACACGACCGATCGATGAATATCTTTGGCCTTTAGTGCAAAGATGAACAAAAGTTGAGATGAATACGACCGATTGATGAATATCTTCGGCCAGAGTAAAAGATGAATATTTGATTTGAGATGAATATCGATTGATGTTACAGGATAAAATATTGATGATGGATCGTTAAATTCATAGATTATAGTAGATTTCATTCTCTACGTAACTCTTCTATGAATTATTATTTCACGCGAATATTGATCCAAACTTGTTGCCTATCAGATTCTATCGATTTTTCCCTCGTTGGAGACTAACGATAATTTGTTGTATATTATCTTAGTCATAATATTCTTTATCGGGCTAGTTGAGCTCACCCTTTTCCTTGTTGTTCCATTTTTCTTCTCGTGAGGCTAGAATGTAAATGAGTACTAGCCTGGGTATGGAATGAAGGTTCTAGAGAGAGTTGTTTAGTAGTCCTCACCATTTTGTAAAATAATGTATCAATAATTATGATGGGGATTTATTTGAGTATGGATATTGTCTAGAAGACAATATTATATTTAAACTCATTAAGATATATTGTCGTATTTCACACGACATTTGTATTATTAAAGTTGTAGTTTGCTTTCGTACTATGTATTCGGGCGACTCGTAACGGGTGTCAGTATACCTATTTTGGGGGCGCCACAAATGGTATCGAGCTTAGGATACGATCTCTCATGAGATCGGGAATAGAACTAGAGGGGAGAGACGAAAATCCTTCGCTAAGGTGTCCTACCTAAGCTTATTTGTTAGTCGGTCAAGATATAGGGATATTATGTGATATATCGATTTCCTTAATTAACCCTTGCTTTTATGACAATTTTGAGAATGTCGAATGAGAATATTAACAAAGTGAGTAAATGAGACCGTGAGATGCCCGTCAGACTTACCAACGAGGAGAACGTGCAACAGTCGGCAATGTTCCTCCCGTGAACAACACCAACGAAAGCGTATGATGAACGAGGGGATGTTTAGAAGTTTTTGCAGCTCATGCAAAATCGCATTTAGGAGACTCGTGTTCAAAATATAGAGGAAATGATAGCAATTCACGGGTGGTCACAAATGCAAGCGCTCAAAGAGTCAGGACCACCGTAATTTAAGGGAAAGCCATATCCGATTACGGCGTAAACACGGGTCAAGCAAATTACCAAGATATTCGATGTCTTGGGATGCACGGAGAACAGAAGGTTCCATTCGCCACCTTTATGTTCCGTGGCGCAGACATTAATCGGTGGGAATCAGAAGCGCACTCCATCCAAATTGCACTCAAAGATGTCATGGGAGACGCTTTCAGAAATAGCTTCAATGACAAGTACTTCCCCGAAAGTATTCGGCTATACGAAGGAAGTGGAGTTTATTAGACTAGAGCAGTAATAATACGACGGTGTCCCAAAGACGAGGCGTAAGTTCATGAGTTATCCAGCTCAGACCTCATTTGGTGGAGAATGAGGAACGATGACGCGGATGTTTCTTAGAGGTTTGAAACCCAAGATACGCCAAGATCTCATTTCTCATAAATTTTCTCTATTCAGATGTTGTCATTGTGGCTCAAATTGTTAGAGCGAGATAACGAGTACGCTCAACCGAGGGACCATAACCGTGATCATACCAAGATAGCGTCATCGTAATAACGATAACCAAATGGAGAAAGAAGAATACGGACAAAGGCAGAACCACTCCGTGGTAATCGTGGCCATGAAAATAGAAAGAAGCGAATCTGGAGGAGATTTTAAAAAGAGGAGATTTAACAACGACTATGTGAAGACGCCAAGCAGCAAAGAAAGAATTGGTTCTAAGGGAGGAGAACGACCACCTATCATATGTTATAAATGCGGAAAGAGGGACATATCACCAAAACCGCCCACAACAATGCTTTAAGGTATGCTATAATTGTGGAAAGGAAGGACATATCGCCGAGATCAGACGATATCGAAACCCACCCAAATGGAATGGTGACTCAAAAGATGTCCCGTAAAAGTCAAAGTCAACGATTCTCGAAGAGCGCTTGTCGTGACCGGTTCCAAAAAATGCGAGGAACCCGAACGGTTAGCACACGTTAGTTAATTATAAATTCTTACAAGTTTATACCTTACTAGATACCTGCTTCTACCCATTCTTTTATCTCTTCTTTTATACCAACGCTTGAACTCGATTACACGAGAAATTAGACTTTGACCTATTTATGGAGAATCCATTAGAGAAACTTTCATTACATCCGTTGTTTAGAAATCTTGTTTGATTCAGTCAGCACTATCACATTACCCGTTAACCTTATTTCTATAGAGATATTTGCTTTTGATGTGATTTTAAGGTTAACTACTCATCATGCCAAAATTGATTGTTTTCGTAAGGTTGTTAGTTTTCATATTCCTAAGCAACCTCGTTATTCAATTCAAGCAATCAAACCATTGTAATCAAACATTTTCATATCAAGCCATGAAGTCATTCGCTTATTACGGATGTCAAGTTTTCTTAGTCCATGTTATGGATTTGAATAAAGACACGCCGATTTGAATAATATTCTGTTGTTATTGATTTTCCCGACGTATTTTCCTCAAGAATTTCTCGCTTACTCCCAAAGCCCGATATTAAATTTTGTATCGACTTTGAACCCTAGACAAAACTCATTTCTAAAATCTCATATCGAATGGCTCCTATTGAACTTCGTGAGTTAAAAATTCAACTATAGAATTTGGTACCGAGCCTTTATCTTGTGACTTCCTTTGTGGAATTCACCTGCCGCACTCTAGGGGACGCCATATTCGCGCGATAGTAAATCGATAGGTGTCATTGTGACGTGTATCCAAGATTGGGATATGAGTCACAACTTGAGAGCAACCTAAGTCAAGAATCGAAATACGTAGCTTTCTAGGCTTAGTTGGTTATTATCGGAGATTCATGGAAGGATATTCTCAATCGCTATTCCATTAACGCAAATGACTCGTAGAGATACAAAATTCGAATGGAGCAAGGAATGCGAAAGAGTTTCAAGAACTCAAGAGGAGACTCATTTCAAAGACATGTTCTAACCATACCATCTTGAAAAGCAAACGTAGGTAGTAAGAAGATCGATATAAGTAGAAGATCATATCACAAAACGAAAAGCGATGATGTCAAGTAATACGATGGAGAGCCAACTTTAATAGAAAAAGTTAAGGTTGCTTAAAGTCGCTTGCCACCGAATCTTGAGCCGATGCGTATGAAGAAGAAAGTACAAGAAGGAGCTATTCCGCGAGAATTGATGAAGAAGGAATACTTCGAGTCCACTCTAGACTTTGTGGTTCCTAACGACTCGATTTGAAGTACAAGATTATGATGGAGGCACACAATACACCATTTGCAATCCATCCTCGAAGTACTAAAATGTATCGTGATCTTCACATACATTTTGGTGGAACAATATGAAGAGAGAGATTGCAAAGTTTATCTCGATGTGTTTAACTCACCAACGGTAAAGGCGAGCATCTAGTACCTAAGGGTCCGCTGCAACCACTTGAGATTCCTAAATGGAAGTGGGAACACATTACCATGGATTTCATTACGGGTCTTCCTACTAGCTTTCAAGGCATCAATGCTATTTGGGTTATTGTTGATAGATTAACCAAGTCTCGCTTATTTCTCACCGATACGGAGACTTATTCCCTCGAACGCCTTTGCTAGTATGTACGTAAATGAGATTGTGAGGTCAGCATGGCATGCCCAGATCCATAGTTTTGGATCGCGACCCAAGATTCACTTCAAGATTTTGGGTTAGCTTGCAAAAAGCTATGGGCACGGATTTACGATTTAGTTCTAAGATACCATCCCCAAACGGACGGATAATCGTAAAGGACTACTCAAACTCTCAAGATATATTAAAACTCAGTGTCCTAGATTTCAAAGGTAGTTGGGATAAGTATTTACCATCAGTGGAATTCTCATACAACAATAGTTATTAAACAAATATAGGTGTGGTTCCATTCAAGCATTATATGGACGAAAATGTCGCTTCCAATATGTTGGGATGAGGTGGGTGAAGCAACATTGTTGGGACCCGAAAGTTAAGACGTATGACTACCGAAAAGATCCAAATGATTCGACAACGATACAAACGGCACAAGATCGACAAAAAGAGTTATGCGGATCTTCATCGAAAGGACGTGGAATTTAATGTAGGGATCATGATTGTCATGAGTTGCTCCACGGAAGGGAGTTACAAGATTTGGGAAGAGAGGAAAGCTCAATCCACGATTTATCGGTCCATTTCAAATTCTCGACCGAGTAGGAAATGTAGCCTATAGACTTGCATTACTCTCCAAGTATGTCTCGTGTTCATAATGTGTTTCATATATCCGCATTTCAAATATGTGAAAGACCCGAACCACGTTATAGAAGTTAGAACCGACGAGATAGTCAAGACTTAACGTATGAGGAGGTACCGCCAAGATTTTGATATGAAGGAGCATGTCCCACGCTAAGAAAGGTCATACCACAAGTTAAAGTTTTGTGGAGGAATCATGCTATAGAGGAAATGACCTGAATTGAAACTAAAATGAAAGCGAGGTATCCTCACCTTTTCAAAACACTGTGTATCGTACGCCAATTTCGAGGGACGAAATTTCATAAGGAGGGAGGTCAGAAGACCTCAAATTTTTTTAAATAAAAGGAATTTCCTTTATTTATTATTTTGAAATAGTAAGGGTTGATTTGATTAATGTGGATAGTTAAGGGTTAAATACGCAAATATTTCAAAATAAGCAAGTGGTTATAAAATATTCATTTTGTTTGGGAATATTCGTTTGGTCGTGGAATATTCAGATCGCTTTGGGAATATTCGCATTTACTACGCAGCAACCATGTGTGGGCCCCATAACGGAAAGCGATTGATGAGGAAAACGACAAAAGTTTGGGTGGTTATAAATAACTACAGAAGTTGTTACCAAGTAAGACCGTTGAAATACCCTATGGTTAAAATACACAGAATACGCTGCGGTCGCATAAAAGAGAGACCAGATTACATGATTGTTGAATTATTGATCCTTACGTAAGATGGCACTACTAATAATAATTTTCACAAGAGTTACCGCTCAATATTTTATTTTATCGATTCAATAATTGTCATGCTGATATTTTATATTATCATTGTTCAATAATTGTCAACGCACAAGATTTCCCATTATCGATCAATAATTCATATTATTTGAATAATATTATTAGATAACATTATTGGCAATGTCTAGAAAGTTCTGCTTCAAGGAGAGGTTTGGTCACCTAATCAAGGCCAGAGAAGGAGAGATCCTTATCGAAAGCCCCTTTCCCGGGAACAAACCTCATCATTATAAATGTGATTCGTAATATTATTTGTGAATAATTAATTATTGATTCATATGATAAAGAAATATTTATTTTATATGAATATAAATGATGGATTTATTTATGTGGTTATAAATGAAGAAATTAATGTTGAGGTGTTTTATCAAGATTTTATCTGATTGAGGTATTAAAATCAAATCAAGGGTTTTTAGATATATCATGGGAGTTATAATTTTTAATCCGACCGCTGATTGTGGTAATTTTTGGGTATGTTATACATATATAAGTTGAGTATATGTCCACAAATTTTGAACCGTTAAAATGCACGAATGATTTGTTGTGAATTTTAAGAGGTGTCTGATTCTAAATTAGGTTTATAATTGATTTTGGTGGAAAATTCTAGAATTGAGTGGGCCCCACTTGTGGTTGGTGAAAAAATGTGCTGAATTTTATTTCAAATGTGGTGGGTGGCAATAGTAGCAGTGTAAAGCCATCGTGTAGCAAAAGTCAAGTCTGCTTTCTACGGCTAACATTTTCCTATAAATAGAGGGCTGTTTAGAATTGAAAATCACACCGTAAACAAAGTTTTCTCTTTCTCTCTATATTATCGAGCGATTTTGTGAGTATTTAGATACTTTGAGAGTTGCTTGCTCAAGATAAGTTTCATTCAAAGATCACTTCCGACCTTTCCTTCCGGCAATCATTCTTTGAGGTAAGGGATATTATTTTTTTTCAGAATGATATTATTTCTTCAATATCATTACGTCCGAAATGTCGATCCGAGTTTTTATCAAATTTGGAACTTTTTCATGCTCTGGGTTACTATTCATGAGTTACTATTCACGAAGTTACTATTCATGAGTTACTATTCACGAAGTTACTATTCACGAGTACTATTCATTCAAGTATTCATGTGAAAATGTTTTTTTGTGGAATTTCTATCTTTTGGTGCTCTGAGTTACTATTCACGATACTCAGACTATTCACGATACTAAGACTATTCACGATACTAAGACTATTCATCAAAAAATAAAAATTTCTTCTTTTCGTCTAAAATATCTATTCTCGGATACTAGCTTTGATCAGATCCATGTTTTGATCATTCTCAATTTTACACCACTATGATTATTTTTGAGGTATTGTTGACATGGATAAAACAAAGTACTAATCCTTAATCCTTAATCCTTGTCATTTTGTTTCACCGGATTCGCTTTTTAAAAATATTTTTCATCATCCTCGCCTTAAATGATGATATTATTGAATATCTTTGGCCCGAGAATGATTTCAAGATGAATGATTTTCAAGAATATCTTTGGCCCAGAGTGCAAAAGATGAGCAGTGTGTTTAAATGAATACGACCGATCGATGAATATCTTTGGCCTTTAGTGCAAAGATGAACAGTGTTGAGATGAATACGACCGATTGATGAATATCTTTGGCCTCAGAAAAAGCAAAGATGAATATTTGATTTGAGATGAATATCGATTGATGTTACGTGGATAAAATATTGATGATGGACTGTTAAATTCATAGATTATAGTAGATTTCATTCTCTACGTAACTCTTCTATGAATTATTATTTCACGCCGTAATATTGATCCGAAACTTGTTGTCTATCAGATTCTATCGATTTTTCCTCGCTGAGACTAACGATAATTTGTTGTATATTATCTTAGTCATAATATTCTTTATCGGGCTAGTTGAGCTCACCCTTTTCCTTGTTGTTCCATTTTTCTTCTCGTGAGGCGAGAATGTAATAGTACTAGTCTGGGTATGGAATGAAGGTTCTAGAGAGAGTTGTTTAGTAGTCCTCACCATTTTGTAAAATAATGTATCAATAAATATGATGGGGATTTATTTGAGTATGGATATTGTCTAAAGATAATATTATATTTAAACTCATTAAGATATATTGTCGTATTTCACACGACATTTGTATTATTGTTGTAGTTTGCTTCTTGTACCATGTATTTGGCGACTCGTAATGGGTGTTGTGTATACCTATTATACATGATCATATAACGTACCACATTAGGTCATATATAATCAAGTATGTATACTAATATATCTTACCCTTCATCTCAATCTAATCTCGAAGTTAGATTTGTTATTATTGGTTTTTGCTTTTCATTACGCTGTTCTCATTACGTTCATATTCAATTGATTATCAACCTTTAATCATCATACATTAAGTGTCTAACAATGCCTTAACAATGTTATATTTACACCTTAGTTCATTACTAATGAGTTATCTTTCATTCTATACTTGTAAACATTCTTGTTCCTGTCAAACCCTAGAATCATTAATCATGCGGTTGGCCATATAGCCTTCAACTCTTCAACGCTAACGTGCAAGTTAGTAGTACATGTCCATCTGGACTTGCTAATGATGGCGCACACATAACTCTCCTTCTCGTCACGGTGAGACTCAGTAGTATGTCAAGATGACCGTGCTTGCATTGCCGCACCACCATTTGGCTTTGGGTTGAGCTGCCACGGCTAACTCTCAGGTAGAGAAAATTTACTTTTTTTTAAAATTTTGTAGAAACTCCTGGACGATAACTTTTTTCGTTATAAGTCCGAATTGAATCGTTCAAAAGCCTATGGTTCACACATACATACTCTATGTGTTCATGCAAAAATTTTATCTATTTAACTTCATTTGCTAAAATTTCATCTATTAGTTCATTTTTAACCAAAACGATAAACGTTCGTGAACGTTCAACGCTCGTTTCTTCGTTCTAAGTCGAAATCCGATCATTTTCAAGTCCGTAACTCTATAATGCCAAATATGACTTGTCTCCATCGAAAACTAACGTTTCCGAGTTCAAACACAAAATACAACTTACATTTCGAGAATTTCATGAATTCCATGATTATCGTCCAATCGTGTGAATTCCGGTAAAACCTCATTACTAATGATTTGATTATCATTCTAAATGGATTTTAATCCTCATATGAACATTTTAAGTTACTTATTACACCCACTTATTATCAAAGTAAGTTTTGACTTATTCTCATAAGTTAATGACTTATTCAACTTATAATCTATAAATTTCCTTGCTTATGACTTAATATGGACTTAAGTCCATCAATCAATGTTCTCATATCATATAGAGCATACTAACATCATATGACAATCATATGATAATTTAATCATAAGTTTGTCAACTTATTTAAGTTCTAGTTGCTTATTCCCAACTTATTCGGCTTAAGTTCATTCATTAATCACTTCTTATATGATCCTAGCATTCAAGTTCATTAAGCTACACTTCTCTATCAATCTACAATGATAGAGATGAAGGTATAATAGACAAGAGTCTTACCCTAAGAACTTGTACTTCTCTTCCTTGAAGATTTATCAAAGGATTTTTGACTTATTCTTGACTTATTCTCTCTAACACTTAAGCACTTATATTTGATAGAAGTTGGGAGGAATTTGATCAAGCAACAAATGAATCGTGAGCTTTCTATTTATAGAGCTCTCAAAGTTAGGGTATTATGGTCATTTAGGCCCTCCACCTCTTTAATTCCACCTCCTTATTAACCTCCTTACTATTCATTGCTTTGATTATAAGTTAACTTGCTAGCCACTTCCCTTTCTTGCTCATCACAACACTTTATCACCACATAAAGTGCTTGCCCATCAAAACTACCCACATTACTCTTGGTTTGCTCCATGGATCATAGCTAACCAATTGGGCTTAATTAATTAACCTAACTTATTTGTTATTGGGCTTGCATATCACTTATTATTGGACTTCTACCAATATGCTAATAATCCTACAAGTCCATTCCATTTAATTAAACACCTTAGCATATATACTATACGTATAATTCTCGTATGCTAGCTCGTATACTAAATTATAATATACGTTATTCCATTCTCCATACTTAATAGTATAATACGTCGTATTATACTTACGTTCAATCCCTCGCATAATGCCTACGTATCATACGTTTAATACAAATTCTTTTCTTAACGCTTAATATTCCTAACGTTCTCAAATTAAGTCCGCATGCGAAATATTACGTTTTCCATACTTAGATTATTATTACATAATCAATATCACCTTGATATTATAACATTACATATTTCTCAGAAATTCAAAAATAATTCCCGAGCAGAAATTGATGAATAGTGTTTTTCAGAAAATTTCTCGGAAAGCTTTTATTTTCGTCTTAGAAATTCAAACACTTTAATTCTCTCACGTAGTTAAAATACTACGACATTCTAACGTTTCTAGGTTATAGAACGACATTCATCTTATCAACACGTAATAATATTAAATAATATTATTTTATTCATTATTAAAAGTATTTACAAAATGTTCGATTTTTCGGGGCGTTACATCGACGATTTGACTTTAAGAGTCGCCAGTTGGTGTTTTTAACTGGTTGCACCAACACAACCGAGAAAAGGTTTGCACATTGACCCAGTGATGTGACACTGCTAAACGGGTCTATGAAACTGAGATTTATTTGGGTTCGGGGGCTTGATTATGCGGAGGGAAGGTGTTAGGCACCCCCCGACATCCGTGTTGCCACGGTGACCGCCACTTTTCAAGAAACTGTTATATGAATGTGTATTTATGTGTGTGGATCAATGTGCAATTATTTGAAAGTAGTGTGAGGCCTCGTTCGCACCTATATACAAAGGGTTTGAATTTATATGAAAAATTCAGTTTTAAAAAAGATATATCAATGACGTTTTATAAAAGAGGTTTTTCAAACCCTGTGCTCAATAGTAATTGAAACCTTTTTATACTTCTATTTTATTAAATGTTCGGCTTGTTTGCTTTTATTTTTGAGATGCGAAGCATCTTCGAGAAAATAATATATAGCAGTGCCGAACTCCTCATGGGCATGAAAGCCATCTAAGGAAATTTGGACACCATAAATAATTTACAAGCTGCTTACAGCTGAAAATGTCCATCACGGGAACCGAATCTAGATTCAGTAGACTGAATCTGTGATCACATGATTCCTAGGCTCACATGATGCCGCATTTTGTATGAAAGCGATGGCGATTATGTATATAAAAGCTGTAAATATATATATATACAGACATAATCAACCACCACGAAGCACCTCCATGGGGGATCGAAAATGTAAATATATAAAAGTGGTAAATATATATATAGAGACATGATCAACCACCACGAAGCACCTCCATGGGAGATTAGAAATGTAAATAAAGCAATAAATGCGATCAACCACCACGATGTAAACTCTAGGCGGGACTAAATGTAAAGAAAGCAGTAAAGACGATCAACCGCCACGAAGTAAACTCCAGGCCTGACATAAATGTAAATATATATATATATATATATATATATATATATATATATATAAGCATATAAGCGTTACGGATGTAAAATCCGTGCTCATCGATAAGATGTAAAATCCGTGCTCATCGTAAAAGTTTGACAATAGTTTATATATATATATATATATATATATATAAGTAAATGCCTCGAGTATATAAGACTAGGCTCAATCGAGGCATAAATCGATAATGTTAGTCCATATATAAAAACATATACATATATAAGTAGATATATACAGACATAAATGAAAACCACGGATCGAAGTTCGGGAATACACACACAACACGACTCTCAATGTGAAGAATAGTGTGTGCAAAGATGAAGAGAAAGGCTTTATAGAGTGTGAGAAGGCTTACAATGGGCTGCCAAGGCAGGTGCTTCTTTGACTCTAAATGGATAAACACTCAGCTCCTGCCGATAAAATATAGCTATATGTGAGCTAACAGGTGTTTAAAATGAGAAAGCACTCAATATGGGGTGTGTATAGAGCAAATTGGATAGGGCTTCGTTGCCTCTTTTTTCTTACAAATGGCCACCCCAAGCTCTATATTTATAGAGTCAGTGGTCAGAAGTGTACTATGGCGTACCATGAGATGCACTCTGTTGCCGGCCGGGTGCCCCAGTGCTCAAGATCCCGCCGTCTCAAGTACATGCACTTCCAAGATCCTGTGATGTCTGCGTCGAACTTGCGTAAAATTCAATCCGGCATCCGAACGAGGTGTATAAGACCTTCTTTGGACCGCTTTTTGTCGAGAGTTACGCAATGACATGGGATTAGAGGTTGTGACGAAGTCGGAAGAGGGACCATGCCCATGGTCTTCAAGCTTCAAATTCTATCCGGGTGTCGTCATCGCGTAATAGTCACTTTCGGGATCGAACTCCTTAGCTCTTATGGGACATTCTTTGTGTAGAAATGTATGTATGAAGTGTTGAGATAACGCGCTGGGGGTTGAGGTGGCAAGATAACGATTTTGCCCCTCATCGAGGTTATCTCCGGTTTGGGCTGATAGCAGACGCGTTGCTCGTGGTTACATCCGAGATTGGACTATTGCAAGTGTTTAAATTCCACAGGGTCATCTATAAGTGTGCCTGTCTTCCCGGTGTTAGCTCCGGGTCTTTGTATGAAGTGCCTCTAGTAGGAGGTCTGAGATTGAAGTTGATTGCATGCATTTGAAATAAGCATTTACGGGGTTATCGCCGGAACTACAATGTCACTCCTTGGGGTTATCTCCAAGGACAAAACTCGGGGTTATCTCCGAGGTTGGAACTGATATTCCCGGTGTGTGTTACGGGTTTGAGACTGAACTTCCGGTGGTATCCTGAATGGATGTGAGCTATCTTCCAGGGTTTTCTCCGAAGACGAATCACGCCTCCTGTAATGTCGCAAGAATAAAAAAAATTTTGAGTGTCTACAAATGCCCCTCTTTATCATATTCATGCAATGCAAGGCATGGATAAGATAAAGAATCATAGACACTTGAAATGTAAACAAGATAAACATGATGCTATGTGTAGCAACATGGTGCAAATGTATGATGCATTATGGAATGATTGCCAGTCCCCCGATAATCCTGTTGGGATGACAATCAATGATGCCTTGGACATGCGATCCAAGTCTTCCAGAATGTGGACGTTGGGGCTATCACCAAAGTCTTGAATCCTTGATACAGACTTTACTCTAAAGATATGCCTCTCGTGTGTAAGTGATATGTGAGGATAAAGTTTTGTCTGTTTGAGGATGTGTATAACATATTCCAACATCGGTCCTCTCCGAAGAGGATGGTCTTTTCTGGTTTGTGTCACCAGCATATACCATTATCTTTGTTGGAGTTACTGCCAACAGTATGTATCGTCAGGGCTGCCTGACCTTCGCTGATGTGTGTATCACCGGATAGATCCCTATTGGGTGAACTATCAAGGTTGCTTGACCTTCATTGATGTGTCTATCAATGGTTGAATTGCGTTGCGACCCCCACCGGGGATTCGTTCATGGACGAATAATGTGTTGTAACCCCCGCCGAGGATACGTGGATGAATGAAATCTATGTTGTGACCCCCGCCGGGGATAATTTATCAATGATTGAAATCGGCGTTGTGACCCCCGCCGGGGAAGGTGTTTTAGGGCTATGACCTTGCACTGACGGCATCGGACCATTGTGAGGTATTGTCGAGCATGACTTGTAAAAGCTGAGGTCACTGGTATAGTATACCTTGTATGCAAGCGGATACCAATGAGTGATATGTGGAGCCAGAGTTTGGCCTGTGAAAACCAGGATTCCAGGCTATTCCGCTCAATCGCGTAGCATTTGTATTCCTGATTTGGCCTTTTCAGTTTGCGAAGCCTCCTTTGCAACTCGAACTGGACCTTACGTGCATATGGCGATCAGAGAAATGAGTAGACAGTTCATGACCCTCACTGGATTGAGATGTAGGGTGGTGCAGGATGAGCTCACATCTGTCCACATTATATCCCAGCATTTTCTATTTGACAGATTTGGCTCTGAGGATAGTTGTTCACGGCATTTCGGGGATTTCACCACACCGGAGGATCATTGGCGTTCTGCCAGAGTGGATGTACTGCTGTTATGCGTACTATCATATGTCTACATGCCACGGTATATGGATGAGTTGGACATAGGGGTCATTATGGCAGTGAGAGCTCTTAGGGAGGGTCACACCATCATACCAATGATTATAGCAAAGACTTTGAGGTCAGCTACATACTGCTACACTTATCCGATAGGAGTGTTTACAAGAAGCTCCTACTATGCCAGACGTGTGGTTTATGTCACACTTGAGACCGATTGCACTTTTAGACGGCATGGATATTGTTTCACCCATGATGTAGCCATTGTCAGATATCTTTCACCATGGAGTGTATAGATCTTTGATCTTGGTCACTTTTTCCGGCGTGGATTGGAGATCCGCTTGCTATATTGTCGTGTACAGGGCTCAGCTCACCCTACAGCTTCATCACTCATGCTTCGGGAATGGATTATCTCCCTCTGGCTGGTTTGAGGGGTATGATTACTTACCACCCACTAGCCGTGATATGTCAGTTTGACCAGTTTCAGGACTTCTATCCTTTTGAGGGGGCATCGAGTTAGCGCTTCGCTTCACGCCACTTATTAGCAGAGGATAGATCCAGGTTGTATGCCTGTTGGGATCAATGTGAGCTAGCTAATTTTTCTGTCAGTCATCTGGGTTATTCTGCAGAGTATTCCGCATGGATGGAGACAAAGACTGCATCGGCTACAGTAGTATCCATAGTGCAGGGGATTGATTCCGACGATGAGGAGCCTATGGAGGAGACTGATATTCCCATCGAGGAGGATTTGACTACTGGGTTGCCAACATTTGTGATGGATTCTCCCACTATGAGTGCTACTGTCATTCAACATTCAACATAATATTTGGAGTAGAGTCTACATCTGATGACCTTTGAGAGAGATCAGACTAGGACCTTGATGTTGACAACTTTTGATGAGAGAGATGCAGCTCTATTAGATAGAGATGAGACCAGATCAGCCAGAGATGCAGTGATTGTAGAGCGGATGTCGCCTATCCGCCCGGATGTGGCCATCACGCATAATACTTCAAAGAGATCCCTTATGACTGACATCCTTGCGATATGAGTGCATACATCGATGAGCATCATGCCACCATGCAGCTTAGCCTCGGATCTGCTAGCTCGTGTAGATACCATCAAGCGTGAGCTTGCGGCGTTACCTCCTTCTTCGAGAGAGGATGCTATGTTAGATCTGATAGTCCGCATACACAAAGATCCATAGATAGACTTGTATTTTTCCTGCACAGACTAGCTTATCTATTTTGTCATGTACAACACATATTGTATATATCAAACAGTATTATATATGGCAGGAAAATATATTTTGATTCACTTTCCTTTCAGTTATGCCTTGATACTTGCTTGATATTTGCCTGTTTCTTCAGGGCTTGTGATCTTGATGCATTCTGAACTCATCCTTGATGTGTGGACATTGAAACATCGCAAGATCTTTCAGAATGGATCATTGATATGTGTGTATCCCTACCATCTTTGGTGTCTTAGGACTGGTTTCTGCATGTAGATGTAAAGAGGAGTGTGGCTTTTCCTCTCTGAGATTGACCGCACCACAGATGGTCGCCAGTTGATGAGTGGGATTTATACCCACGAATCGGATACTTTATGACTTAAAGAATTGCCTGAATTCATAGTTTTTATGTAGTTTTATATAAATATAGTGTTATTGCTTAAACTCGATGTATTGCAGAGCTTTATGTTGCTTTTCTAGCATTGTGGGCAAAATCGGTCATTTTCCTCATACTACCGTGTTGCCACCAAAAAGCTGCTTTGTGCTCAAGCCGAGCTTTACAGTGCTTTTTTAGCATTCAGGGGCAAAACGATCATTTTCCTCATACCCGCGCCGCAGCGCCAAAGCCAAGCTTTGTGCTCACGTTGCAGCGCGAGCTCCGTGTCCCTCATACTAATGTGGGCGGTAGAATACTTACTAAAGCTTGGTGGCTCACACAAGGCCGCCACCTCAAGGCCAGCAGAGAAGGCTTGTCCTGACCTAGCAAGTGAAGGAAAAAGGATATATAGATTGAAAGGGAGGCTTTGCAGGAGATATACATACATAATATTGAGAGTAGATCTGAGAGAAGTAATTAGCTTAGCTTAGTTTTCTTCTGTAATTTCTCTTGCTTTCTCTTTGATAAATGTTTGTAAATATAGATTAGCTAGATTAGGGAGAAGTATGGGTTTCTTTGGAGCATCAAGAGCAGTGAGCTACACGGACTGGAGAGCTTGATTCAAGCAGAATGCTTAGAGATTGAAGGGCTTTGACAGAGTTTCTTCTTATCTATTTATTGTCTCTGATTTTGTAATCCATAAATATTGTCTTTATTGCTACTTGTATTTTATTCAATAGCTATGAACTGAATATTTGCTCTAAGGTTATAATGGATCCATTTGTTATTTAAATTGACTGTCTTATCTCTTTGGTTGGCACCATACGATTTGGTTCAATATATTTATGCTTAATGATTCTCTCTAAGACATTAGTGATGATTTTGGTAATTTACATGATATCGACAGAAGAATTGTAGATTTACTCCTGAATATATTGGCGTGTGATCGTGGGTTTCAATGCATAAGTTGTCAGTAGAATAGACATATATCCGTGCACCACGTGCACCTAATTGAGAGCTTATGCTTAAATCCTTGTTCTGATCAATTAGCATAGACATATGTAGGATTGTATCTAGCTTGGGCGTTCTTTTCTGTTCTATTCCCTATCGGGTGGATCTGGAAAGGATATGTTCGTACATACCTCGATAGAGGTGTATGATCACTTATGTGTTCTCGGTCTACAAATTTTTGTGACCATTAAGACCAAAGAGAGAAGGGTAACTAGTTTGATGAAACACAACATGCCAGGTGTTCGACAGAATGCCTGAGTGGGGTGAAGTTGTAACCTTATGCTTATTATTCCTTAGATTACCATTCGTTATCCATTTAATTGCTTTGATAATTAATTATGCTTAGATTAATCACACTTTTATTTAATGCTATTCGAATAAGACTTTAGCGATACAAAGTCGGTACTTGGAAAATATTAGTTATAGTTCCTCGTGGGTACGACATTCTACTTATCACTGTATTACTTGTTGGACCACATATACTTGCGCGTGTTTAGTGATCGGTTTTCTGACCAACAAGTTTTTGGCGTCGTTGCCGGGGAATTGTTATTCTAATATTGTGCAATATTGATTTCAATCAACTTAGTCTTACTTTGAACGTATATATATATATATTTCTTTTATTTGTTTGATCTTCCTTTCTTTTTATTTTTAAGTTTACAGATTATGGACGATCAATGTTATCAATGGCCTTATGAGTGGACGACGCTACCAAGCTCGGAAGAAGGACTTGAGAAATTACAAGTTCAAATTGCAAATGCCTTGAGGTTTTCCGACAATCTTGAGTGTCAATCAGTTCAGAATGCCTACGGTCAGGAACGAGCTGACTTTGAACCGATCTCCTATCATCCAAACTGTCAGGGTTATCCAAACTCTTGGGACTACAGTCAAGAGCAATATCATGATCCTAATCATGCCTCTCAATTTGAATATCAGTCTCCGCCGCACTATAAGTGGACATCTCAGCTCGAATGATAACTTTTCTGAGTCCTCAACACGTGAAGAAGAGAACAGGCTTGAGGAGCTTCTCACCATCTTTATCGAAAGAAATGAGGTTTGGATGGCAAGCCAAGAAGCCGCATTGCACAACCTTGAGAATCAATTGGGGCAACTCGTCAATGCCATCACGAATCCACCGCAAGGCAATCTTCCGGTCTTAATCGATCTCGACGATGAAGCAATAGAGTATTACATAGTGGATACGTAAGGAAAATGCGATGAGTCTCGCACAGTTGTTGAGGGAGATGTCATAGTGCAACCTAACCAATCGGTGAGTCTGAAGTTGGAGACAAACGGAGAAACAGTGGTTGTATAGTCATTACTGATCCACAATCAGAAACCACGCGCCCAACTGTGAAAACCCTAGAGGGCCCAAAAGAGCATAAGGAACGCTTTCAACTTGATGACAAAGGCGAATTAGTGGATAATTCTAGCGGCGAAAGATTCTTTGTGCCAAAGGATGACTGGATGGATGAAGGACAGAAGAATGGCCAAGCATCTATGTCGGCCAATACTTTAAAGGAATTGACGAATAAGCGGCATGAAAAGGTCATTTTCGCCTATGAGCCGGATTTAACAGCGTCGATATAGTCAAGCCGACGACTTTAAAACAAGCGCTTGGTGGGGAGGTACCCCCATCTCGGTATAAATTTTATCTGTTTTCTTTACTTATGTCTAGTTTACTTTATGTCTGTTCGCTTTTAATGTTAACATAGCTATCAGATTGTGCTCTGTAGGCAGCATGTTTAGTATAATGTATTGTATATTTCAGAGTTACAATAGTTTTTATTGGGGTTTTAATAATGTATGTTTGCCTTTGTAGTGCAGTTTTTATTCATGTCTTGGCAAGTGCAGATAACAGGCAGGAAAGCTCAGAAAATGATCCTCGCGCCGCGGCGCCAACAAATGTGCTGCAACTCGTGTCGCGACGCCATGCTTATTTTACCAAGGTTCGTCTCTCGCGCTTCAGCGCCACATATATATAACAAGGTCTTGTCGTGGCGCCATGAACGTACCTCACATACTACTAACTTGCGCCGCAACGCCAAACAACAAAGGGGAGTACGCGCCGCGGTGCCACATGCGAGCCTTAGCTACTGCTAAATCGCGTCGCAGCACCAAACAAAGAAGGACGTCTCGGTAGCGAGATTTTGATTTTAAAAGGTAGTTTTAGCAGTCAGAACGCTCAACCCTTTTCTGTTTCTCTCGACTGTTTCAGCAAGTAGAGCAATCAAACCAGTCGCCTCCCCACGAAACCCTAGCCCTAAATCAGACTACACACACATACAATCGACTTGTCTTTTCCCTCAAGGCCCTAGCCAAATTGCACGCAGGAAGGCTGATACGGAACAAACTCGGGTTTTTCAGTCAAGGTATTCTTAAATTTCATTCAATTGGTAGAGTGGATTTGTGCAAGTTCTTGTTGTGTTCTTCTTCTGTTTGATTGGGTGATTTCCACTGTCGAAAATCTAGTTAGAGATATTTCAAGCAAGGTCTGTCCAATTTGGTTTTGAAGAGCGCACACAAGGAGTTTGATAAATTGCCACAGAGAGAAATTAGGCTGATTTGGGGCAGTTTTGGCTTAAAATCACTGGGATTTCAGTGGGGAATGTGTTGTGCATTACTTCAAGGGTCATTTCTACAGAATTTTGGCACTACAAAAGGACTATTTTCGAACTTCACCAACTGAGAATTATGTCATGGCACCAAAGACACAACGCCTGAGTGTGGGAGGGTCTTCATCTTACGCCGCACCACCACCAACAGATTGGGACAGAGCCAAGTTTATCAATGAGTAGGCCTGGAAAAGGTACAAAATTTCTTTCGGCTCACGAAATCTGATTCTTGAGCGGGGGTTCAGGCTGGACAAGAAAGATGGTGAGCTAACCACCATGATACTGGAGCGAAAATGGATCAACTTCACAAGATTGCCTGCGTCAGCTGTTGTTTCTATGGTTCGGGAGTTCTATGCCAACGCCAATCTGGAAGGCCTTGCTATTGTTTAAGTTTGGTGGAAGCAAGTGGCGTACAGTAGTCAGACCATCAATGCCTTGTTCGGAACACCCAACTATGCGGGCAATGATTATATGCGATCGGACTCATGCAGCATATGATCTTGAAGATATCATTAAAGCGCTTTGCAAACCCGGACCGTGTGGGAAGAAAATGATTACACGGGGAAAAAGACCGGTTTCCGGCTTCAACACTCGATCGCCGCTTTCGGAAGGTGTGGTTTGGCTTCATTTGTGCCAACATGATCCCAACCCGTCATTTGAGCGACGTGACTAAGGATAAGGCGATCCTGCTATTCGCCATTGTCACGGGCCTACATGTGGATATTGGTGTGCTCATTCATGACTTCATTCGAAAGGCAATCAAAAGTAACGTTGCTGCTGCACTTCCTCATCCATCATTGATCACCACATTGTGCAAGCAAGAAGGTATCCAGTGGGGGCCCGAGGAGATAGCCTCACCACCGATGACAGTCATTGACCACCTGACAATCAAACGTTACTATGAGTGGGACGGGGCAAAGTCTCATGTCAGAGGCGAGGGATACGGGCCACCTAAAGTGCCACCACCTACATCAGAGGCCGAGCCTTCGCAGCCTTCTGACGCCGCTCCAAACGCCGCTCCAGACGCGATCCCCGCCCAGCCGTGACTTCAAGGCGACATCATGGCGTCTCACCTCACCGCATCGAAAATAGGATGCCGAGGCGCAGGCAAGGCCGGCACATAGCAGCCCGATGGCTCGAGGCGTGAAATAGCAATGCAAAGATCAGCCGATTTGGTAAAACACTATCTTGAGCATCTACATTGACTATTGTGGCAAAAGCACTGAGTTCACGCCATACCGGTTTGAGTGTAAGACCCCAGCTTTTATAAATAAAGATGAATTTTCTATAAATATTATTTTGAATATTATGGAATAATTTGATATAATGTTATAGTTGTGGTAATATTTATAAATTTTGCAAAGTATACAAGTGGTTATATTATATTCGATTGGTGGGAATATTCGGTTTAGCGGTGAATATTCGTATAACGGCTCAATCATCGGTGGACCCTACAAATGTAATTATTGTTTCGGATTGAGAAAAAGACAAAAATATTTTATCAAATAACGGCGGAAGTTTTACCGCTGATCTCGTTGAACTACTCGGTAGTAAAAAATGCGAATAATGTGGTGGTGTGGTTGCGTAGTAGCACACGGTATTGATTATCGATGCTTATGTGAGAAGTCACTTAGTTTGATTCCATTATTATCCGATTAATAATATGAATTATTATAGAGATAATGACGCTTTTGTTTTATTCGTATTATTAACGTAATAAAAACGAAACATCTTTTATATAAAGCAGAATACTTTATTAAAGTTATTTTATAAATAAAATATATTATATTTTATTATGCATAGTGTCATTGCATAGTGTTTTGCATAGTGTTTGCATAGTAAAATGTTTTTATATAAATAGAATATATTATATTTTATTTAAAAGATTTTGCTTTAATTATGGACCGTCAGATTAAAGTAAATCAATCTGGACCGTTCATGGATTAGTTACTATGCATTCCATTTTCCTATAAATAGAAGCTCATTCCTTCATTATTTTCTTACGAATTCATTGAAACTCTAGAGAGAGAAATTATAGAGAGAAGCTATAGAGAGAAAGTTATAGAAAGAAGAAGAGTATTCTGCTACTTCACTACTTCTTTATTCAGTTCTTTTACGGTAAGGGGTGTTATTCTTTCTTCTTGAAGAGAACTTCTGTTATTCCATTCACTATTATTCTGTTGGAATAACCTGTAAAAGTGGCATACCCTATACATAACCTGTATATGCGGCATACCCTATACTTGGTGAAATCCTTATGTTATTCCATTGCTTATTATTCTGTTGGAATAACTCAGATAATGCCAGTTTACCCTATACTTGGTGACATTCTTCTATTATTCGCTGAACATCCCATGCATGTGTTTTACACCGACACGGTTCCGCTCTTTTATTATTATTCTGTTGGAACATCACATGCATGTTTTACAGGACCGGTTCCGCCTTTATCATTCATTGAATATCCTATCTGTGTGTTTTACACCGGATCCGGTTCCATCTTTATTATTCTGTTGGAACATTCTCGCTTGATTGTGAATTTCACACGACTCCGGTTTCGATTATTATTCTGCTGAATAACTTTTATACATCAAGTACCGCATGCATGGTGATTTCTTTTGTTATTCCATTCTTTATTATACCCGGTTGGTTAAAACTATGACTTCTATACTCCATGAAATTAGTAGAATATCCTCGATATTTGCGTTTCATCCAAAGATCTTTTCATGGAAATATTTTTCCGATCATTCTTGAATTTTTCTCTAAAAGTAGTATCATGTTGACAATTTGGGCGTTAATAAATCCTTGGATAAAATAATTCTTGAACTTGTTTTATTGAATTCTTATATCATTGTCATCATCCTCATGTTTATATTTTTTTTAAAGTCATCTACAGGTAGAGCATGGATGGACTTGGTATGATTATGACCGTGGATTATTCGGTAAATCATGACCGTAATGTTACAAATGACGTGGTAAAAATCCTCGAATTAGTAGTAGTGCATTGATGGACAGTTGTTGGCATGATCATGACCATTAATGAATACACAACTATTCTTGGTCAGTAGTGCAGAATAATTGTGATCGTGATACTAAAGAATATCCTTGGCCAGTAGTGCGAGGGTGATTCGATGATGTGGATTATTTATTAAAGTCGAGTCTCAAATATAACGTTGATGAAAAACCTTTTAAAATCATAAAAGATAGTAGATTTTATTTTCTACTTGACTCTTTTAATGGATTGCATATTCATTCGCAGCTTAAACCGGTTTATTCATTGTATTTTATCGGTTTAACATTGTTGAAGACTATTGATAATTTATTTTGCATTATCTTAGTCATAATATTTCTTCTTTGGGCTAGTTGAGCTCACCCTTTCTTTCACTGTTTTCTTCGTGAAATGAGAATATAAATGGGACGAGTCTGAAACGAGTGATGGTCCTCGAAGATAGCATTAGTAGTCCTCACTATTCGTGAAATAGTATGATAATAATTGTAATGAGGACTTTTTGTTTGAGTTTGTATAATATCTAGTGAGACGATATTTGTATTTAAACTTACGCTTTATGTCGTATTGTATACCACGCTTATGTTAATAAGTTGTATTTAAATTACATACTATGTAAGTGGCGACCCAAGATGGGTAATGTATACCTAATTTTGGGGGCGTCACATCGAGAGCCTCTTGTCTTCCCACCATACCCTCAATTCATCACCGCTCGCCGAAGCTGATCAGGACGCAACTGATGATGATGAAGCCGATGCCGTTGCGGAGTGATCAATCTTCAGGAAGCCCTCTTGTATACAATTTCTTTATGTTTAGCAATGAGGGCATTGCTCACCTCAAGTTTGGGGGTGTTTTTTTTGGCTTTTATCTGTTTATTTTCGTACTGCCATGTTAGGTTGCCAGACTTTAGTACTTTATTATGTTTTTGTTATCGGTTTGTGGTGCGCCCATTTTTAACTCATGGGACTATGCTTGATTTTTTTTTATCATTATGGATGTCATGAACTGATTTTTGGTTTTATTTATTAATGCTTTGATTATTATTAGCATGATTGTGGTCTATAGCCATATTTTTGGGGCTTATACAGATTTAGATGCTTGTGCCTTATGAATGGCCTTTTTCATCCTATTTTGAGCTGCTATTTAGTGAGGGTGTTATAGTTATCATTAATTTTTTGATTATGGCTGATGACAAGCACCAAGTTTTATGGTCTATCTCTTAGAGTCGTGTCAAGCATGTATGAGCTAGGGGTTTTTCAATTGATAAGTTTAGACTGTTATCGATCCGTCCTTCTAGCAAGCACCGACCAACTTTGTTAACTAGTAAATTTTTTCAAAATTTAGTTCGGGTGTTTATTTCTTTGAGCATTTGTTCACTCTTATAAATTTTCATTTTTCCAAGGTAATAAAAGGCTTAGACATTTTTACAGTTTTGGATCTTGGATTCGTGCATGTTTAGATATATAAAAAAAAGAAAAAAAAATTGTTATTGAAGATTGAATATCGAAAGTCTTGCGGTGGGTCGAGATGGAGCGTAAAACGCACTCGCCCATAAACGCAGGACCGATATTGAGATGGAGCATAAAATGCACTCGCCTTATAATCTTCATTTTTGTTGTAAAGTCTCGGTTGGCTTATGTTAATTATGTGTCCTTTACTGCTCGAGTTACTAGATTCTTAGGGGAGTTCTACACCTAGTGCCCTAAAGTCGTCTGGCTTGGGAGTCACTGATCAAAAGCTCATTAATGGGTAGTTCTGATTAGCCTAAGGTAATTAAGAACTGTCCGAGTCAGATTTTACTATCTTCATGCTAGAGTCTTTTGATCCGTTACTGTGCTTATGTCTTATTCTCAATGATTGTTGTAACAACTCGATATTTTCTATATAAATAAATCAGAAATTTTGCGTATATTTTTTTTTATTTATTAAAATAAATATGGGGAATATGTACCAAGATAATGTGTGTGTGTGTGTATATATATGTGATAAATAAAATATATTTATTACATGAATATTTACAAATTATTTTATTTTAGAATTATTGATCATTATAAATTATATTTTTATAATAATTAATTTTATTGTAGAAATGTTTTTATTAATTATTTTCCATGAAAATATAATTATATATTATTTAAATAATATATGAAAAGATTTTTAGAATAAATATAATAATTATTTTATAATATGAATTTTAGTACAGATTATTAAGTTAATTATTTTAACTTAATGAATAATGTTAAGTATGGCAGATAAATCAGATATGGAATCCAAACCCTAATTTTGGATTTTGAGCAAGGCATGAGAATAATAATATAATATTAATTATATTTTGATTTTTTAGTGCTATAAATATGTACTGTATGAATGTGAACTGTCAATGGTTGGTCAATTATGGTGCAGTATTTGAAAACCCTAGTTATACTGTGGGAAACCTTAAATTGAAACTCAATTGTGAGTTTAAGACTATTATATAACTGTGTTATATGATTTTATGGTTAATTAGGTCAACCCTAATTAACATTTAGATATAATAATTTCTAGAAACCCTGATGTTTGAATTATAAACCCTAATTGTGATTTAGTAACCCTAATTACCAAAATTATAAACCCTAATTGCTAAATTAGCAAGGATAATTATAATTAGTATATAACACCCTAATGTTCATGTATAATTAGAACCCTAATCTAATTAAGAAAACCGTAATTACAAATTTTAGAAACTAAAATTTTTATTTTGTACAAACCCTAATTGCCAAATCTTGCAAATGTTATGGGCTAAACCTTAGGGTTAAACCCTAAGGGTCAAACCCTAAAGGTTTGCCAAGTTACATTTAAGCCATTAAAATTGTAAGGTTAATGACTATTTTGCCCTTTTGTGCATTAAAGAGGCTAACATGTAGGTTTTGACATTAGGTGAGTTGTTTACCAACTTATACCAACTCCATGTGACTGAAATTAATGTTTACCAGCTCTATATCAACCATACAATGCATCTAACTTGATATATATAGATTGGGAGAGAGAGAATTATATTTGCTAGTTCATTATGCACAAAACACTAAAACATTTTCTCTCAACCCAAACCCACGAAATTTTTTGCTAGATCAGTCCCCAAAACCAGCCCCACTAACATCTATAGCAAATTAGAACCCTAAGATTGATTGATCAAAGAAAGGTATAAAATTCTAGCTTGAAATATGACCTTTGATTATGTGTTAGATGTTAGGATTTATTGTTAAAAATGTTATATATATTGTATAATGATGATCTGGGTTGCTAGATGTTAGATCCATAACATCTAGAGGCTCAGATTTGAAGTTTTGCAAAATTTGGAAAAAGTTTTTTTGTGGTCTGACAATGAATGTCAGTGGCTGTAGATCTCTGCATGTTTTTAATTTTTGATGTTTTAAAGTTGTAATCTGTAGCTTGTTATGTGATCTTTAACCCGGAAGTGGAACCACTGTGATTACATATCTAGATTGTAAGTTATTCTTGAGTCAAAACTCGCATTGAAGGCATGACCAGAGGAAATCTGGGTAACCCAGAAAGTAGTTTGCAGTGTCTGACAAGTTTTTATTGCTCTAGATCTGACAGTTTGTTTGATGTTTTGTTATGGTTCTTGAATCTAGGTTATAGTGTGTTGTATAGACTTCATTTTTAGACTCTTAGTGTGAGACCCCAAATTTTATGAAATAAAAGTGTTCAATTTTTCTATTTTGGTGAATAGTTAAATTGATAAAAGTTTAAAGTTAAGGGTCATATTTGAAAATTTTTCAAAGTAGACAAGTTGTCATAAAATACCCTTAAGTTATTATTCACGAGTTACTATTCATTACTATTCACTCTAGTATTGTTCACTCGAGTATTTGGAACACTTTTTGTTTTCTGAGTTACTATTTACGAGTTACTATTCACGGAAGTTACTATTCACCGAAATAACTATTCACTCTAGTATTGTTCACTCGAGTATTTGGGAAACTTTTTGTGTCGGAGTACTATTCACGAGTTACTATTCAATTCAACAAAATATTTTATGAAAATAACTACGGAGTTTTCTGGTTGATATCTTTGTTGAACTACTTCGGTAGTAAAAGTACAAAGAATCACGTGTGGTTGCATAAGTAGCTGCACCAGTATTGATTATTGATATTTATGTGAGGAGTCACTCGGTTTGATTCCATTATTGTTGATTAATAATATGAATTATTATAACGATGATGACGTTTTGTTTTATTCGTATTATTAACGTAATAAAATGTAACATCTTTTTATATAAAATAGAAAGTGATAATGACGTTTTGTTTTATTCGTAATAAAATGAAACATCTTTTTATATAAAATAGAATACTTTATTAAAGTTATTCTATAAATGTAGATATATTATATTTTATTTTGCATAGTGTTTTGCATAGTGTTGCATAGTGTTTGTATAATAAAATGTTTTTATATAAATAGAATATATTATATTTTATTTAAAAGATTTTGCTTTAAATATGGACCGTCGATTAAAGTAAATCAATACTGGACCGCTCATGGATTAGTTACTATGCATTCCATTTTCCTATAAATAAAGCTCATTCCTTCATTATTTTCTTACTAAATTCATTGAAACTCTAGAGAGAGAAATTATAGAGAGAAGCTATAGAGAGAAAATTATAGAAAGAAGAAGAGTATTCTACTTTCACTACTTCTATATTCATTTCTTTTTACGGTGAAGGGGTGTTATTCTTTCTTCTTGAAGAGAACATTCTCATTATTCCATTCTTTATTATTCATTGGAATAACTTTGTATACGCCTACCCCTATACTTGGTGAAATCCATTTTGTTATTCCATTCTTTATTATTCTGTGGAATAACTCAGATACGCCAGATATACCCTATACTTGGTGATATTCTTATGTTATTCCATTCTTTATTATTCTGTTGGAATAACTCAGATGCTGCGGCTTTACCCTATATTGGTGGAATGACCAAGATATGCTGCTCACCCAATACTTGGTGATCTTCTTCATTATTCCATTCTTTATGATTATGTTGAATAATAGGTTTATCTTAAGTACCGCATACTTGGTGAAACTCATTATTATTCAAGTCATTTATATTTCGTTTAATATCCTCGTTCGTCTTATACGCCGCACTGGTTCCATCATTTATTATTCGCATTTATTATTCTCGTATTTACGATTCTGCTTAATATCCCGCTTGTGAATTTCACACGACCGGTTCCATATTTATTATTCCGCATTTATTATTCTGTTGGGAATAACCTGTCTGTGCGGTCTCTATCGCATGCATGGTGAATCCTTCTGTTATTCTATTCTTTATTATTCTGTTGGAATAACCTGTCTATGTGGATTGCCACATGCATGGTGAATGATCCTTTGTATTCATTCCTTATTAAATTGTGGAAATGATCTGTATACGTGGATTACCGCATTTACGGGTGAAAATCCATTTGCGCTTTATATATTCTTTGTTATACTCAGTTGGTTAAAGTTTTGACTTCTATACTCCATGAAACTAGTGGAATATCCTTGATATTTGCGCTTCATCCAGTATCTTTTCATGGAAATATTCTTCTGAGCATTCTTGGCTTTTATTTTACAAAGAAATATCATGTTGACAATTTGGATATTATTAGTTCCTGGATAAGTCAATTCTTGAACTTGTTTAATTGAATTCCTATAACATTGTCATCATCCTCATGTTTATATTATGTTGAAAGTCATCTTTGGCTTACGTGCATAGATAGACTTAGTATGATTATGACCAGGGATCATTCGGTATAATCATGAACTGTGATGTTATAAGTGGTGTGGTAAAAGTCTTCAGTGGCCTGTAGTGCATTGATGGACAGTTTTTGGTATGATTATGACCAGGGATTTTTCGGTATAATCATGACCATTGATGATTTAATGAATATCCTTGGCCCGTAATACAGGGATGATTAGAAGATGTGGTTTATTTATTAAGTTGAGTTTCAGCGATTAAGTTGATGAAAACATTTTTTTAAATCATAGAAGATAGTAGGTTTTATTCTCTACTTGATTCTTCTAATGAATTGCTTGTTCACCGCAGCTTAAACTTGATTTTTGTTATATTTTATTAGTTTAACACAGTTGAAGGCTAAAGATAATTTATTCTTCATTATCTTAGTCATAATATTTCTTACTGGGCTAGTTGAGCTCACCCTTTCTTTCACTGTTCTCTTCAGGAAATGAAAACGTAATGAGAAATCGAGCCTGGGAACCGGGTGATGATCGTATGATAGCATTAGTAGTCCTCACTATTATGTTAGATAGTGTGACAATAAATGTAATGAGGACTCCATTGGGTATGGATATTGTCTAGATGACAATATTTGTATTAAAACTCACAGCATATGTTTTGTCGTATTTTATACGACAGCTGTATAATTAGTTGTATTTGGATTTATGTACCATGTAAGTGGCGACCCAAGATGGGTGACGTATACCTAATTTTGGGGGCGTCACACTTAGTTCATTAAAACATCAAGCAGGTTGTATTTGGTGGATGGTACAACCAGGCAGTATGTTCACAAGATGTGTTTTCTGGGTAACCCAGAAAACATATGAGTGTGACTTCTGACATGGTTTGACTGAGCGATATCTTCTGATGTTGTTGTTGTTAATCTGATTTTATATAATGAATCTATTCATTTGCATGCTGGATACAAGCTAGAACCATTAGATCTCTAAAACCTCACCTGTACAACAAGTAGTGGAAGCCCAAATATGACCATCTGAACTGTTCTTCATTTCTGGGTAACCTAGAAAATGAAGAACATGTCTGGCAGCTAATTCCAGGCCTTAGATCTGTCTTAGTGTTAATGCTTAGACTTGAAAGTTGTTCAAAACGTGTACCCTACTAGATACTCTACACATCCCGACGTCTAAACTACATAATACATGATCAGATTGATAGATAAAAGGTCAACAAAAGCGTTGACCGTCCATGACTTAAGTTTCTGGCAGCCCAGAAACATGAAGAACATGTCTGACAGCTAGTTTGTTGGCTTATAACTTTCATTTGTAATGCTTTATGACCCTGTTATTTGTTGTTACATGTAGTGTTACACTAGCCCTGCAGGATCAAGGTATTAGCTTTCTCAAAAACATCACAGATTAAAAATTATGTTTGGTCAAAGTATGCATCTCGAATACTGCTTATGCATGTTCTTGGTGCTCAAGAACACATTCAGCAACAGTTTTGTCGCTAAAGCTACTTTTAGCGACAAATTAATTACTAAATAATTATTTTTATTAAATAATTAGTATTAATTAGGTTTTAATTATTAAAAATACAATATAAATGATTAAAAATTATTTTAAGGTCCAAAAATTAGTTTTTAATAAATTTTAATATATTTCATAAATATTTAATATTTTTGAAATATTAAAGGTATTTAATTTATTTAATTATTATATTAAATAAATTATTTAAAAATGATTTTAATACTTGAAAAATCATTTAAAATTATATTATGTTATAAGAAAATATTTTAAGTTATTTTTAATGACTTTTAATATTTTGTGATAAAATTCATTAATTAATTAATATTAATGATAATTTAGATATTTAATAAATGAATTAAATAAATAGATTAAAAATGATTTTATAATATTAAAATCATTTTAAATAATAATAATGTAATTAAAAATATTTTAAATTATTAAATATAACTTTCAATATTTAAAGATAAATTTCATTAATTAATTATTATTAATGATATTAAAGTTATTTAATAATTATATTAAATAATTTAGTTTTAAAATGATTTTATTATTATAAAAATCATTTTAAATAAAAATAAAGTGTTTAAAGATATTTTAAATTATAAAATATAACTTTTAATATTTAAAGAATAATTTCATTAATAATTGAATATTAATGATATTTATTAACATTAATGATATTAAATTTATTTAATAATTATATTAAATAAATGGTTTTAAAATGGTTTTATTAATTTAAAAATCATTTAAAAGGATATAAATGAATTAAAAATATTTTAAGTTATACTTAATGACTTTTAATATTATGAGGAATGGTACATTAATATTTTAATATTAATGGTAATTATTTATAAATGATTTTAAATGTTTTAAAAATCATTTAAGGTAATAATATTAATACTTTAAAAGTATTTTGAGTTATTATAAATAATTTTAATATTTTGGCAATGGTTTCATTAATAGTTTAATATTAATTAAATATTAATGATAATAGAATTAAGTAATGTTTAAATCATTTGATAATGATTCCAGTGTTTGAAAATTCATGATAAAATTATAATAAATGTTTAGAAATTATTATTAAGTCATTTAAAATAATATGACTGATACTTACGCATATTGAACTTCGGGTAGAGTTTTAGACTCGATAATTACCCGATAAAGCTGTCGGTACACCGACATGTTTCAGAAATTGATCTGTACTTAGATATTTTGATTGTGTTAATGTTTGTTTGTGATTTAATGACTGTTGAACATGTGTGATAACATGATTAGGTTATGTGCTGACTGCGAAATGCAGTACTATGTGTTATAGTATATTGTTCTAATCGAACGAATGATCTGATTAATGATAGTTCGTGATATAAAAGATAAAACTAAGTTGCATTTTGTAAGCAGCAGACCAGGCAAGTATCCTACCTTTGCATTTTATTTATGCAATGGTCATGAGTAAGAATGTTTCAGAATTATATGATTACTATACAGATTATTAACCCTATATTATATACGCTCATTGATTATCAACATGATAGTATATGATAATTCAGATATATATTTTGTTCGTTAATTTCTATAAATGGTTATACAAGTGTCCCCACTTGGATAATCATTGTATTTAATTACATGTTGATATACCTTTGTTAATTACCCGTATATATATGTTGAATTATAGATTATTGTTGAACAAGATAAAACCTTACTATTATCCAACCGAATTGCTTTGGTTTGGAACCTCGACTAGTATGAACATCCCTTACACGGGAAAACTTTTTATGCACCCAAGGTGGACAGAGTGAACGATAACATCGTTTTTGCATGTAGTATTGATCAATACAGGGTACAACGGGCTGATCACCCTCCGTGCCTGTAAGTTATGACGGTTTACAGATGAAGTTCTATTTAACCTTTTCGAAAATGAAAATAATGTTCATAGTATGTCACCTTAACCCTATTTATAGTTAGTACGTAGTTTCAAAAATTTGAAAGAGGGTTGTTATGTTATTATTATCGGTTCAGATTACTTTACAACTATTGATTTGTTGTAGAAGGGTAGTATAAATAAAACATTTAAATTCTTTCAGCTTATATATATAATTGCTATTACTTGCTAGGCACTCAAATGCTCATCCTTGCTTAATTTAAATGTTTTCAGCTAAGTGTGAAGAACCAGAAGGCTCATGCAGAAACAAAGGAAAAGGAAAGCTAATGAAATAAGATTTGTTGTAGTTTTATAATAGTTTTATATTATTAAGACAATGATATATATATATATATATATATATATATTATCTATCAGGTTATGTAATGAATGTTTAAAGGTCTCATACCTGGGGAGATAGACTCTGATAATTATGTAAATTAAGTTTGTTATTTATTTTATTGTTATTATTATTAGTATTATTCCGCTCATAGAAATGGTATCGTGAAGCACCGAGTTCGGGTTTCAAGTACATGGATTTGGGGGCTTTACAGGTTGGTATCAGATGTGACTCCCCCAAAACAGGTATACATCACCCATCTTGAGTTGCCAGATACATGGTACATAAATCAAATACAAACTTAATTATACAACTGTTGTGTACAATACGACAAAACATAACTGAGAGTTTAAACACGAATATTGCCTTCTAGACAATATCCACACTCAATGAAGTCCTCATTACAATTATTATCACACTATTTTATAGAATAGTGAGGACTACTAAAACAACCATCTGAACCGTCAATCCGTTCCCCAACTCGTCCTAGCTATATTCTCATTTCCTGAAGAGAACAGTGAAAGGAAGTGTGAGCTCAACTAGCCCAGTAAGAAATATTATAACTAAGATAATGAAGAATAAATTATCCTTAGCCTTCAATAGTATAACAACTAATAGAATACAATAGACAATAAGTTTTAGATCAACAACTGCAGCGGAATAAGCAATCCATTAGAAGAGTCAAGTAGAGCATGATATCTACTATCTTTTCTAGATTAATAGTTCATAGTTAATATTTCATTCCTGTAATACTCAACAACTGTGACGCCCCCAAAACAGGTATACATCACCCATCTTGGGTCGCCACATATATGGTACAAAATAAAAATAAAAACATAATTATACAACAGTCGTGTAAAATATGACAAAACATATGCTACAAGTTTTAATACGTATATTGTCATCTAGACAGTATACAAACTCAATGAAGTCCTCATTACATTTATTATCACACTATTTAACAGTATAGTGAGGACTACTAATGCTATCATCTGGACCATAACTCCGTTCCCCGATTCGTCCTAGCTATATTCTCATTTCCTGAAGAGAACAATGAAGGAAAGGGTGAGCTCAACTAGCACAGTAAGAAATATTATGACTAAGATAATGCAGAATAAATTATCATTAGTCTTTAACAATGTTAAACTGATAAAATATAATAGACATCAAGTTTAACTGCAGCGGAATAAGCAATCCATTAGTAAAGTCAAGTAGAGAATAAAATCTACTATCTTCTATGATTTAAAATGTTTTCATCATTTTTTATCGCTGAGACTCAGCTTAATAAATAAACCACATCATCAAATCATCCCTGTACTACGGGCCAAGGATATTCTTTAAATCATCAATGGTCATGATTATACCGAATAATCCCTGGTCATAATTATACCAAGTCCTTCTCTGAACGTAAGTCGAAGATATACAATAATAAAACCAATAATCAACAATCCATCTTTGCACGTAAGCCAAAGATATATAATTCAATAAACAACAGTCCATCTTCGCACGTAAGCCAAAGATAACTTTCATCACCATATAAGCATGAGGATGATGACAATGATATAAACATTAATCAAACTAAAACAAGGATAAATATTAAAGACTTTAAATTTATCCAAATATTATCAATCACTTAATAAACTCATAATCTAATATTGTCAATATTATAACAATATTTTAATCACTTCTTCAACTTATAAACAATTTATTTCAATTGTTTATACTTTATCAAATAATACATTTAATCATTCAAAATGCCATACTCATAATATCTCATCACCAATGATCAAATCCCTCATCAAAAATCTGCATATACCCTATATAGGATTCCCAAGCCATAAAATCCTATTTTCCAACTTTGTTACTTCACATAACATATTTAACTCATTTACTCATAACTAGATCATTTTCATAAAAAATACCAAATCAGTCCCAAAAATATTTCTTTTCTGGGATTTAGCAGAATATAGTCCCATATTGAACATATATTTTTCTTAGAATTTTTAAAATTCATTACTATTTTTCAAAAATCAATTTCTAATTAATTCCTTAAGAAATTAGCTACCTCAAGTTTAACTCCAAAAATTCCCAAATCTTTTCAGGATCTTACACATGTTAACATGAGCTTCCAGTTTAAATTTCATGGTCATCAGAGTTATAGAACTTCGGTTATAGCATTTTTTATCGAAAAAACCTAAATATTGAAATGGTCATAACTTGCTCATTTTAAGTCGGAATGAACTCATTTTTGGACAGGAGGTTCTTTATACCATATATTTTCATGTCCCAAAAGGCCGGATTTTTTTCACAAATTAAGTGGCCGAAACAGCCCTTTTAAATTTTTGGGCAGTAGCTTTTTGCTATTTTGCAGCTTTTGACTCCTTTGCTAAAATCAGTCCACACGAAAATCTACAACACCTTTTCTAGTGATTCCACTTGGATACGTTATAAGACTTATAGATATAACTCTAGAACTTGAACACACTCAAAAATTTGAAATGTAATAGGAGATATGGTCAATTGAATTTCATGTTCCATTTTCACCAAAATCTGATTTTTCAACCCTTTGTGATTTCTAAGAAACTTTCATGTTTTCACATATTAACCAACATAACTTATCACAACACTTACTAATACTACATATACCCATGGTTTTCATCAATCCCTTGCTTTTATTACGACTTTCTCCATAATCCTCGTAATGCATCATTTCCACAATTTAATAAGGAATGAATATAATGGATCATTCACCACGCATGTGTAATCCACATAAACAGTTATTCCAACGAATAATAAAGAATGGAATAACGAAGGATTCACCATACATGCGATAGAGACCGCATGCACGTGTTATTCCCAACAGAATAATAAAAAAGATTTTAACCAGTCCAAAGATAAAACGCACGCATGTGATATTCCAATGTAATAATAAAGAACTAAACCAGTCCCAAGTAATACGCACAGATAGGATATTCCAACGTAATAATAAATAATGGAACCAGTCCCACAGAAGCGCACAAAATGTGATAATTGACGTAATAATAATGAACGGAATAATAGAAGAATTTCACCATATATGCGGTACTTCGCATAAACAGGTTATTCCAACATAATAATAAAGAATGGAATAACAGAAGAATTTTACCATGTATGCGGATTGCAGATAACAAAAGTTATTCCAATGAATAATAAAGAATGGAATAACAGAAGTTCTCTTCATGAATAAGAAAGAAATAATACCCTTACCTCAAAAGAAGGCTGGATACTGGAATAGTAAGGTAGCAGACTTCTCTTCTTCTTTCTCTCTATAATTTCTCTCTATAATAATGGCTCTAAAGCTTTTGTGAATTGGTGAGAAATGAAGGAAGAATGAGCGTCTATTTATAGGAAAATATAGTTTTGATAATTGCACGTTTTGGGGCTCGAAATATTACAGTACAATACCTCCAACTTTTCTTTCATTTTTTACTTGACCATCCAAGTATTATCAAACTTAGACGCCTCTCTAATAGTAAATCATGTGAATCAATAGTAAATCATGTGACTTCAATAGTTCTAAACATGTGAAAAAATTAATTACAATTATAGTACCTCATACATACCTCCATTTTAACTTAGTCATATAAGTATCATCAATTTTGCACCAACTCCCCTAATAGTAAGTGAATGTGACTCAATAGTAACTCATGAATAGTAACTTATGAATAGTAACTCATGAATAGTAACTCATGAATAGTAACTCGTGAATAGTACTCCGACACGAAAAGTGCCCTGAATACCCGATTGAACAATATAATCTCCAGAGATCAATTATTATCGAAATAAATGTCGATTTCTACTAACACTAATAATCCCAACACAATGGAACTATCAAATTCATCTTTAATCAACACGAACTTATTCATCATTAATATTATAACTCACAATATTTAACAACCGTGTCGTTCCCGGAAAGAGGGGCTTTCCAATAAGGATTTCTCCTATCGGGCACGCAATTAGGTGACCAAACCTCTCCTCGATGTAACTTCTAGACATTGTAAATATTGCAATTTAATAATATGAACAACTTTGTCGTCTCAATTATTGATTTAATAATATAACATATTAATGCGAGATAATCTTGTGACAATAATTGAATCGATATTATGAGAGATATGATCACGTTAATTCTTGTAGCAATAATTGAGTATAACCGAGTGACTTTTCACGTAAGCATCAATAATCAATACCGTGTGCTACTATGCAACCACGCGTATTACTGTACTTTTACTATCGGGTAGTTCAACAGTTTTAACGGTAACACTTTCGTCGTTATAAAAAGATAGTTATGTCATTTTCATACTATAACAATACATCCGATGTCGGGCCCACCAATGATTGTGATGTCGTACGAATATTTCCTATTAAAACGAATATTCCCCGACCAATCGAATATTATATAACAACTTGCTTACTTTGAAAAAAATTTCACATATCACCCTTAACTTTAACCTTTTATGAATTTAACCATTTACATAATAGAATAATTATAAGAAAATTGAATACTTTCATTTCATAAAATTCGGGGTCTCACAATCTACCCTCTTTATGGAATTTTGCCCTCAAAATTTACGTACGTACCTGGTATTCGAAGAGATGAGAATACCTTGCTTTTCTTTTCGGATTGTACCTTCTCGGTTATATCCTCTGTATCATGGTTTTTCCATTGCTCATCTCTTGTATTTCAGATATCATTCTAGAATATGGTTTCAAAATAAGGGTTAATTGACATATCACTTATTATCCCTATACTCTGACCGACCAATTAAATACCAAATAAACTTAGGTAGGTCATACTAGCGAAGGAATTCCCCGTCTCTCCCCTCCTAGTTCTAGACTCATATCTTAGCCAGGGATCATATCCCTAAGCTTTGGTACCAACTGTGACGCCCCCAAAATAGGTATACATCACCCATCTTGGGTCGCCACATACATGGTACAAAATACAAATAAAAACTTAATTATACAACAGTCGTGTAAAATACGACAAAACATATGCTACGAGTTTTAATACGATATTGTCATCTGAGGCGGTGATGAAAACTCAATGAAGTCCTCATTACATTTATTATCACACTATTTAATGTAATAGTGAGGACTACTAATGCTATCATCTGGACCGTCACTCCGTTTCCCGACTCGTCCCAGCTATATTCTCATTTCCTGAAGAGAACAGTGAAAGAAAGGGTGAGCTTAACTAGCCCAATAAGAAATATTATGACTAAGATAATTCAGAATAAATTATCATTAGTCTTCAACAATGTTAAACTGATAAAATATAATAGACATCAAGTTTAACTGCAGCGGAACAAGCAATCCATTAGTAAAGTCAAGTAGAGAATAAAATCTACTATCTTCTATGATTTAAAATGTTTTCATCATTTTTTATCGCTGAGACTCAGCTTAATAAATAAACCACATCATCAAATCATCCCTGTACTACGGGCCAAGGATATTCTTTAAATCATCAATGGTCATGATTATACCGAATAATCCCTGGTCATAATCATACCAAGTCCATCTCTGCACATAAGTCAAAGATATACAATAATAAAACCAATAATCAACAATCCATCTTTGCACGTAAGCCAAAGATATATAATTCAATAAACAACAGTCCATCTTCGCACGTAAGCCAAAGATAACTTTCATCACCATATAAGCATGAGGATGATGACAATGATATAAACATTAATCAAACTAAAACAAGGATAAATATTAAAGACTTTAAATTTATCCAAATATTATCAATCACTTAATAAACTCATAATCTAATATTGTCAATATTATAACAATATTTTAATCACTTCTTCAACTTATAAACAATTTATTTCAATTTTTTATACTTTATCAAATAATACATTTAATCATTCAAAATGCCATACTCATAATATCTCATCACCAATGATCAAATCCCTCATCAAAAATCTGCATATACCCTATATAGGATTCCCAAGCCATAAAATCCTATTTTCCAACTTTGTTACTTCACATAACATATTTAACTCATTTACTCATAACTAGATCATTTTCATAAAAATACCAAATCAAATCCCAAAAATATTTCTTTTTAAGGATTTAGCGAATATAGTCCCATATTGAACATATATTTTTCTTAGAATTTTTAAAATTCATTACTATTTTTCAAAAATCAATTTCTAATTAATTCCTTAAGAAATTAGCTACCTTAAGTTTAACTCCAAAAATTCCCAAATCTTTTCAGGATCTTACACATGTTAACATGAGCTTCCAGTTTAAATTTCATCGTCATCAGAGTTATAGAAATTCGGTTATAGCGTTTTTTATCAGAAAAACCTAAATATTGAAATGGTCATAACTTGCTCATTTTAAGTCGGAATGAACTCATTTTTGGACAGGAGGTTCTTTATACCATATATTTTCATGTCCCAAAAGGCCAGAATTTTTCTCACAAATTAAGTGGCCAAAACAGCCCTTTTTAAATTTTTAGGCGAGCTTTTTTTGCTATTTTGCAGCTTTTGACTCCTTTGCTAAAATCAGTCCACACGAAAATCTACAACACCTTTTCTAGTGATTCCACTTGGATACGTTATAAGACTTATAGATATAACTCTAGAACTTGAACACACTCAAAAATTCGAAATGTAATAGGAGATATGGTCAATTGAATTTCATGTTCCATTTTCACCAAAATCTGATTTTTCAACCCTTTGTGATTTCTAAGAAACTTTCATGTTTTCACATATTAACCAACATAACTTATCACAACACTTACTAATACTACATATACCCATGGTTTTCATCAATCCCTTGCTTTTATTACGACTTTCTCCATAATCCTCGTAAACAGATCATTTCCACAATTTAATAAGGAATGAATATAATGGATCATTCACCATGCATGTGGTAATCCACATAGACAGGTTATTCCAACAGAATAATAAAGAATGGAATAACAGAAGGATTCACCATACATGCGATAGAGACCGCATGCATGCAAAGTTATTCCCAACGAATAATAAGATTTTAAACCAGTCCCACAGTAAAACGCATGCATACGATGATATTCCAACGAGAATAATAAAGAAGCGGAACCGTGTCCCATGTGTCACGCATGACGTGATATTCAACGTAATAATAAATAATGAAACCAGTCCCAGCATAAACGCATTGCACAAGATATTTCGACAGAATAATAATGAACGGAATAATAGAAGAATTTCACCATATATGCGGTACTTCGCATAAACAGGTTATTCCAACATAATAATAAAGAATGGAATAACAGAAGAATTTTACCATGTATGCGATATGCCGACATAAAAGTTATTCCAACAGAATAATAAAGAATGGAATAACAGAAGTTCTCTTCATGAATAAGAAAGAAATAATACCCTTACCTCAAAAGAAGGCTGGATACTGGAATAGTAAGGTAGCAGACTTCTCTTCTTCTTTCTCTCTATAATTTCTCTCTATAATAATGGCTCTAAAGCTTTTGTGAATTGGTGAGAAATGAAGGAAGAATGAGCTTCTATTTATAGGAAAATACAGTTTCGATAATTGCACGTTTTGGGGCTCGAAATATTACAGTACAATACCTCTAACTTTTCTTTCATTTTTTACTTCAGTCATCCAAGTATTATCAAACTTGCATCGCCTCCCCTAATAGTAAATCATGTGAATCAATAGTAAATCATGTGACTCAATAGTTCTAGACATGTGAAAAAATTAATTATAGTATAGTACCTCCATCTATACCTCCATTTTTAACTTAGTCATGCAAATATCATCAATCTTGCACCAACTCCCCTAATAGTAAGTGAATGTGACTCAATAGTAACTCGTGAATAGTAACTCATGAATAGTAACTCGTGAATAGTAACTCATGAATAGTAACTCATGAATAGTACTCCGACACGAAAAGTGCCTTGAATACCCGATTGAACAATATAATCTCCAGAGATCAATTATTATCGAAATAAATGTCGATTTCTACTAACACTAATAATCCCAACACAATGGAACTATCAAATTCATCTTTAATCAACACGAACTTATTCATCATTAATATTATAACTCACAATATTTAACAACCGTGTCGTTCCGTGAAAGAGGGGCTTTCGATAAGGATTTCTCCTATTCGCACGCAATTAGGTGACCAAACCTTTCCTTGTGTAACTTCTGACTTTGTAAATATTGCAATTTAATAATATGAACAACTTTGTCGTCTCAATTATTGATTTAATAATATAACATATTATGCGGATGATCTTTGTGACAATAATTGAATCAATAATATGAGAGATATGATCACGAATTATTGTAGCAATAATTGAGTATAACTGAGTGACTTTTCACGTAAGCATCAATAATCAATACCGTGTGCTACTATGTAACCACGCGTATTACTGTACTTTTACTATCGGGTAGTTCAACATTTTAACGGTAACACTTTTGTCGTTATAAAAAGATAATTATGTCATTTTCTTACTACGACAATACATCCGATGTGGGGTCCACCAATGATTGTGCTGTCGTACGAATATTCCCTATTAAAACGAATATTCCCCGACCAATCGAATATTATATAACAACTTGCTTACTTTGAAAAAAAATTCACATATCACCCTTAACTTTAACCTTTTATCAATTTAACCATTTACTAAATAGAATAATTATAAGAAAATTGAATACTTTCATTTCATAAAATTTGGGGTCTCACAACAACAGTTCTTTATTATACCTAAGACAAATAGAACTTTCATCACCTGTCTTCACCTGAACCATCAAAGATGTTAGTTAAATTCACAATTCATGTTTATAATAATGTGAATCAACAATTTTTCCTTGCCACAAAGGCTTAATAGAACATTTACTCAATATCCTTACCCCAAAGGCTAAAGATATTCAAATGTAATAACAATGATCATACCAATCAATTGTCTACCTATGCACTACAGGCCAAAGATATTCAACTATAAAACTAATGGTCATGATCATACCAATCAATTATGCATCGGTTGAACTACTGCCAAAGACATTCAATTTGTTAACTAATGGTCATGATCCTGCCAATCACATCATCGAATTATCCCTGCACTACGACCAAGGATATTCATTAGTATCACAAGTGGTCATGATCATGTCATACACCTGTCCATCTTTGCACTACGGGTCAAATCTATCAATTAACAGTTCATCTTTGCACTATGACTAAAGATATCAATCAACAGTTCATCTTAGCACGTAAGCCAAAGATATATTACTGTAAAACCAATAATCAACAGTCCATCTTTGCACGTAAGCTAAAGATATACAACTGTAAAACCAATAATCAACAATTCGTCTTTGTACGTAAGCTAAAGATATACAACTGTAAAACTAATAATCAACAGTCCATCTATGCACGTAAGCCAAATATGACTTTCATCACAATATAAGCATGATGATGACGACAATGATATAAGCATTAATCAAACGAAATCAAGGATAAATATTAAAGACTTTAAATTTATCCAGAGTTTAAAAATATCCAAATTGTCAACATGATACTGCTTTATGGAGTAAAATTCAAAAATAATATTCATGTACCAAAAATAATTTGGACATAAAAGAAATATATTTTTTGGGTGAATAGTACCCCGTGAATAGTACCCCGACACGAAAAGTGTCCCGAATACCCGAGTGAATGATACTAGAGTGAATAGTAATCGGTGAATAGTAACTTTTGAATAGTACTCCAAAGACAAAAAAGTACCCCGAATACTTTTAGTGAATAATACCAAAGTGAATAATGCTTAGGGTGAATAGTAACTTTGTGAATAGTAACTTATAACAAAAAAATACCAAAGAAAATGATATTTCATGATGAGTACAAAAGAAATGATATCCCAGATGAGTATAATAGAATATACGAAACTGCAAATGGATTTTCACCCGCTATGCGGTAATACACGTAGATAGATCATTTCCATAATTTAATAAAGAATGAATCTGAAGGATCATTCACCATGCATCATGCAGTAATCCATATAGGCAGGTTATTCCAACGTAATAATAAAGAATGGAATATGAGGGCGAATTCACCATGCGCATGCGATAGACAGCGTAAACGAGTTATTCCCAACGAGAATAATAAAGAATGAAACCGGTCATGCGTAATCCGCGACTAACATGATATTCCAATGTAATAATAAAGAATGGAACTAGGTCAATGTAATTATGCATCGGGGATATTCAAATGTAATAATAAAGAATGGAATAATAACAGAATTCACCAGGCATGCGATAGATCGCACAAATAGGTTATTCCAACAGAATAATAAAGAATGGAACTAGGTCATGCGTAATTCGCACCGACGGGATATTCCAACAGAATAATAAAGAATGGAATAACAACCCTTACGAGTATTGAAAGAAAATAACTCTCTCTATGAATACGAAAGAATAATACCCCTTACCTCAAAAGAAGACTGGATACTAGAATAGTGAGGTAGCGGACTTCTCTTCTTTTTTCTCTCTATAATTTCTCTCTATAATAATTGCTTTATAGCTTTAGTGAATTGGTGCAAAATAATGAAGGAATGAGCTTCTATTTATAGGAAAATATAGTTTCAATGTACATTTTTGGGGCTCAAAATATTACAGTATAATACCTTCCTCTTTTTCTTCATTTTTAATTTAGTCTTGCAAGTATTATTAAACTTGCACCACCTCCCCTAATAGTAAATCATGTGAATTAATAGTAAATCATGTGACTCAATAGTTCTAAACATGTGAAAAAATTAATTATAGTAGAGTACCTTCATCTATACCTCCATTTTTAATTTAGTCATGCAAATATTATCAATCTTGAACCAACTCCCCTAATAGTAAATCATGTGAATCAATAGTACACATATGTGAACACATAGTTATAAGCATGTGAATTAATAGCAATTAATTGCTCATTTATCTGGTTAATTACCCGATTGGTCAATATAACCTCCAGACATTAATTATTATCGAAATAAATGTCGATTTCCACCAACACTAACTTATTCATCATTAATATTATAACTCACAATATTTAACAACCAGGTCATTCCCAGGAAAGAGGGGGCTTTCTGATAAGGATTTCTCCCTATTGGCGTGCAATTAGATTATCTAACCTCTCCTTGACAGAACTTCTAGATATTGTCAATATTGCAAATAATAATATGAATAACTTTGTTGTCTCAATTATTGATTTAATAATATAACATATTATACAGATGATACTGTGACAATAATTGAATCAATAATATGAGAGATATGATGCATCAATTACTGTAAAAATAATTGAGTATAACTGAGTGATTTCTCACGAAAGCATCAATAATCAATATTGTGTGCTACTATGTAACCACGCATATTACTATACTTTTACCATCGAGTATTTTATGACAACTTGCTTACTTTGAATTTTTTTTACATATCACCCTTAACTTTTACCTTTTATCAATTTAACCATTTACTAAATAGAATAATTATAAGAAAATTGAATACTTTCATTTCATAAAATTCAGGGTCTCACATCAGAGCTATAGGGTTAGAAACCTTAGGTGGGATAGACCTTAGGCTATAACCTTGGAACAGAGGGAAATGTTGAAAATATAAATAACTCATATAGAGTTTAAAAGTTGATGAATCGGATAAATTTATCGTCAAACAAAATAATAGATAACTTATATAAAACTCTTATTTGTGTGTGTATATACTATATACTAATCAAGATAGTTTGTGTGTAGATGTCTGGTGGAAAAGGCTTGTTGTATGCTTATAACTTGAAGAAGGATCAGATCCATACACCCGTGGTAATATCGAAGCCAATAGCTGAAATAGAAGCTCACAATGAAACCAACTCGGATGAGGTGGCTATTGTAGAAAATGTGGTACCAGATCCGGAAATGGTGGAGCTGACAGATAGTGATTCGGACACTAAAGTTGAAGCTGATCAAGCATCAATGGAAGTGCAGAATCTAAGGAACAAGGTTTCTTCTCTGGAAAGGTTGTGGGAGATAGAAAAGCTGCTTAATAGTTAACTGCGTCTGGCATTAATCGAAACAATGGAAGAGCAGGATAAGCTTAAAATCCAAATTGATCAGATTGGAGCCTCAAGCAACACATCGTGTGCAGCTCCGAGTAATAAGGGAAAAAGAAAGATAGAAGACCACGACTTAGAAAGACCCGGTAAGAAGAAAGGGAAAAGAATTTGTTATCTTTGCGACTATGAGGGGCATACCACTATGTATTGTCCCGACTATAAACCAGGTGCTTGTTTTGTTTGTGGATTGGAAGATCATCAGGTGAAGAGTTGTCCAGAAAAGGCATAGTAAATAGGTAGTATAGGTTCTATTGTGTAGGTATGTTTAAGGTAATATGTGTGATAAGTGTGACGCCCCCAAATTCGGGTATCTTTCAACCCGACATATGGTGCTCCACTGTACTAACATCCATACAATCATTCCATTGAAATACAACAAAATGAATGTAATTATTATCTTCTTATTACAATCAAAGTAAAAATCCTTCCCACGTTCATAAATCGGTTACATCGTTCATTGTTCATAATGTATAATACATACGAACTTACTAAACTATTACACAATGCCTAAGCATCCATCTTAGCTTTGCCCTTATCTCTCTTGGCATTCACAGTACGTTCATCCTTAACTGCAGTTATATAATTCACGCAGGAAGTGAGCATGATAGCTCAGCAAGTTTTAACAAAGGATAATAGTAATACCACGTTCGGAATTATAGAACAATTCCGACATAACTGAACAATAGTTATGAAGTATTATGAATTAATAATACTTTAACAGTTCATAACATCAATTCCCAAAGTATAGAATATATTAGGAATTACAACCCACGATAGACCATGAACAATAACTTTCGGGTTTTCATACTTGAAAAAGTCCATGCACTAAGTAGTTCATTTGATAACTTACGAGCACTTCTAGGTGATCAGCCTATAGTACCCTATGTTGATCAACACTCATTCATTAAACGTATTTACATTTAATATTTTTGGCAAATTCTCGTGCCCATCGAATAATCGATGAAAAATACTTTTGTTTGTTCATAGACAAGCCTTACCTTCACATCCGTACCAATCACTTGGCATAGGATAACGTTAACATTTCTATATAGAAAGATATGAATCATAATCAATCTATATATTACGAATAGTCTAGCCGAATTAAAATCTGGCATCGACCCTTTCTTTAAAACAAGTCTTACAATTCAGTTCAACGAATCACATAAAACTTGGCTAACATGGAAGTTAGACAAGCGTTAAGAAAACTTACCTTTCAGCGTCTTCAAATAATTTAATCGACTGACCATAGCCTTTACAGAATCTACATGATATATTCACATAGCACACTGTACTTAGCTATCAAATAAATGTTCACATTATTTTTATAAGCTTCTTTCTATTCTAAATCTTAGTTAACTTAATAACTTTTATTAAAGTCAACATGACTTATTACCCTTCGTCTTGGTTTGTTAATAAACTAACGTTATTAACTGGACTCGGACATCGTTAATAAAGTATCAACTTTGTTCATCGTTCATAACTTATTAACATGCATTGAACTCCTAAGTTCAATACCATATACCTGAGTATAGGTAGTATAGGAATAGCTTTAATACACTTATGAAGTGTACAAATATTATCCCTATAGGTCTCCGAACAATTACAGTTAAAAACCTAAGTTAGAATCCAAGCCCTTACACTTGTTGTCTTTGTAGCGTAGCATGCCCTACATATAGCACTAGGCTGGCGCTGCGCGGTTGATCGGTCGGCGTTGCCAGCTCAAGTCTCGCCTTTGCGGTAGCGAAATAGTGGTATACCTGCGCACCATTTAGCAAGATTACTCAACTTTCTTGTATACGTGTTTGCGGTGCGGCATTTAACACTATGTCTGGCACCGCGACGCCAGACCTCAGTACCAGAATCTCAACAGTTTTGAAATTTTTTGTAAAATTCCCGGGGCCGTAACTTCTTCGTTATAAGCCCGATTTGGTCCGTTCAAAAGCCTACACGTCATAAATGATATACTCTACACGTTCATAGAAGAATTCAACACTTTCAAATCCAATAACTCAAAATTCACTATTGAGTTCCATTTCTAGACATTCGTAAACGTTAATAAGCGTTCGATGCTCGTTTTCTTCATTTTAAGTCGAAATCCGATGATTCTCGAACCCACAACTCTTAATCACCCTATCTCACGTGTTGACATTGAAAACCAACGTTTTCAAGTCTCATGACAACTTTTGACCTCCAATCCGGAATTCAACATTTTCGACGTTCAACGTCTAATTACGTAAAATTCGCCATAACGTCGTTACTAGGGTTCTCTAAGCCAAATCACATGGGATACTCCATGAATTTCATATCTACATCCTAACCAAGCAAGATGCATATATTAACGTATTGATGGAGTTCAATCGATTAAAAATGATTGATCTCAACAAATAATATTTTCATGGTTTGAAACTATATTAAACCTTATGATTCCTACGATCTCATGACTTATAGAGATTGAATCTATGATAAGTCATCTTTAATCCCTCATACAAGACATATACCACCCATTCTATGATTCTCTAAGATAAAAGAAAATCTAAAAGAGATGGAGATGAAAGGTAAGGATTATACCTTAAGAACTCTTGGTGTTCTTTCTTGGAAAACTCTAAGATAAAGCTTCCAAAGTGTATGTTTTTCAAGTCTAGATCTCTTTCTCTCTCAATAATCTAATATTGGCAAGTTGGAAAACTCTCAAATGAATCAACCTAGCTTTCTATTTATAGAAAACTAGAATGGAGGGCATTATGGACAACTACCATCACCTCCTTACTATTCATGTGTGGTCACCAAGTAAAATACTTGGTGACCAAGCCTTATGCTTGGATTCCACTCCAAGGTGGTCGGCCCACCACTTGCCATGGGTCATCTAATGGGTTTCCCCATGGGTTTTACCCATTCGGTGACCCACCGATTCAATCCACAGTTCGGTTTAAATGAATTGGCCTAACTAAATAAACATTGGGCCTTGACTTGGGCTCAACTTACTAATCTCCTTGGGCTTGGTCATTTAATAATTGGACTAATAGAAATCCAACTCAAATGACTTATTCATTAAGACTTAATCTTAATCCTATAATACGAATCGTATTCTACATGTACAATTCACGTATTCTTTCCATATACTACACGTACAATAATCGTATTGTACTTCGTATTTACTCAACGTATAATACATAGATTCTAAATAGTATCATACTTGTATAACACTCACATTAACCTTAACCCAATTCCTTCTACGCATATTATTTCCTTCTCGGAAATCAATATACTCAACCCTTAGGTTTTAAGTCTGCAGGCAAAAACTGCGTTTGCCATAAATGAAATATTATCAAATATTCCATCTAATCTCAATATTCTATCATCACGCATTTCTCAAAATTTCAAAATAATTCCCCGAATAGAAACGGATGAATAGTTTTTTTACGAAAATTTCTTGGACAATAATTATTTTCGTCTTGGAATTTCCAAACAAATAATTCTAGCACGTAGCCAGATTACTAACCACGTTAGCACATTCTAGGTCATAGAACGACCTTCACATAGCTTACTCACATAATAAATCAATTAAATTCATTTAATTCACATAATCAAGAAAAAAAAATTAATTGTCATAAAAATCCGATTTTCTCGGGCGTAACAATAAGTATGTCTATGTAATGAAATAATCTCAACTTTTGTGTTGGTCAAGGTTGTAAATCCCGACTATTATAGTCACAAAGGGATAGCAGATGTTTAAAGTAGTATGTGCTATGGTCACTACTAGAAATTCGATATATAGCGACGAGCTATAGCGATGGTTGGCACAGAACCGTCGCTATAGGGTATCTATAGGGACGGTCGGCACGGAACCATCAGTATAGAGGTTTTTTAAAGATAAAACCATCCCACCTTCCCCCAAATCATTTCACTATCTTCACTCTCATCTCTCCCATCTCTCACCGTCCACTGGCTCCCCTCGCCTCCGACCACATGTGCCGACGGATCATTCTCCATTCACAAGATGATCCTCGGAACCCATACTTCTGATTATTTCCCTAACTTCCTCATCATCGTCGATGCCCATCTCGCCGTCAACCCAGCCTTCGCCCCCGAGACCAATCTGGAAAACCCTAATATCCCAAAGGTCAGCACTATGTTGTTTATTTATGTTTTGAATTTCTGTGTTTGCTAAATCTTTGGGTTTGATGATCTGTCTTTGGTAATTCTTGGTTTTCTATGACCCGATTGTGTTTCAAGTTGTTGTGGCTCATAGCATTGGACATGTAGCTGTTGGATATGGTATAAAGAAACTGCAGATTATTATGACTATTGTTGATGACTTAGTGTCTGTTGACAGTCTTGTTGAGGATTATCTTACTGCTGAGCCTGCGAATGAGTACATCCAGAGCTGTGATATTATGGCCTTTAAAAAAATATGTGAGTTTATAGTATTTTTTTCTTAACTGTTTAATTTAGGTCTTATGCAAGTGTTTGTGGTACAATTATTTTACTTATTTTATTGCATTTGATTATTTGATGATAATGGTTTTTGTTGCAGAATTTCTTAAATCTATGGGATTGGCATGGGAAATTTGTTGAAGAAAGATTCTTATATTTGAGCTAAGTTTGTGATTTTTGTTTATTTTTTTTTCTAGTATGTCGAATTTTGATATTTGTTAGAGAAGTGGATTTTTATGTAATGACTTCTTTGGTCCTTACTCGCTTAGTTAGTATTTGATTAAAAACTAGAATATGTAACGATCGTGAAAATTGTAATTTAATTTAAATATTTATGGAATTAAATAAATAGTTTAAATAATTTATTTATTGAGGAAAATAAATAAGTGATGAATTGTGGTGAATCAATTTAGTAATTAAATTGATTAGTGTAAATTAAATTGAGAAATGATAATTTTATTTGAAGGATTTAATTTAAGGAAATAATTAAATTAAATCAATTGCTTAATATGTAAGAAAATAATTAAATTAAATGAATTGTTTAATTTAAAGGAAATTAATAAATTAAATAAAGTAATATTTCTAATTTATTAATTAAATTAGATATATAATTATTTAATAATTTATTATAATCATAATTATAATAAGAATATAATTATTATAATTATAAATTATAAGCTATTAAAATAGTTAAATGTGTGACAAGTAGTAATTATATAATATAAATATTATAAAAATAAACTAGAATCCTAATCTATGGTATAGCCAAACATGGCCTTGTGGCCTTTGGCATAATTTAACTGACGTGAGCCTTTTTTGGTTTTTACCGGATGAACGTGGAAGCCAGTTATATGTTGCGCATTTCATTTCACGTACTATTTCTCTAAGGATTACTAGATAGCAGAAAGAGAGTAAGAGAGAGCTTGGTGAGAATTGCAAAAAATTGAGAGTGGGATCAAGAACAAGATGGGTTGAGAGGGAGTTTGCTATCAATTTTGTTGTCACAAAATCAAAGGTTCAAGGTATAAACTATTCCTATTGTTATTTTTAGTTTTAGTAGTATATGTATATATCTTCTTGGTATGATTTGGAAATCACGTGAATTGTGATATATATATGTTCATATAGATTTGCAAAACTCTGTTAATTATCATGTAAACTTGTTATTTGTTATCAAATTCATGAGAAATTGGGTTTGAGGAAGAAAGTGAAATCATAGTGTTTATGTTCATATAAAGTGGCTTAGAAAGTACCAAATTTCTTGTCTAATATGTGATGTAGTCTGTAATTTATTGGTGGATTGTGATAATATATTAAGAAACGAAAGTGGCGTAGTTTAAATCATGACAATTGATCAAGAAACGAGTTCGTGGCGATCAAATTCGTTAAAAGTATAAAAATGAGGAAATTTGGGAAAAATATAGTTTTGATTCTTCAAAATAATGTTATGTAATGTTTTTGTTTATAGAATGGTGTTTAGCATGTGTAACTATAATATGACAAAGTGTAGATGTTGTAGTTTGGTGAAGTTCGATAGAATTGGAATTTTTGGTCTATAACAGAGTTTAAGTTCGCGTCTGTAAAATCGAGTGAGGCATCATGTGGTATGTGATCTGCTCATGGTTCTCACGGTGGTGTGAAAGATATATGGCGCTGGTCTTGTGATTACCAAAGGTATTCTTTGGCGCTTGTCATGAGTAGCCGATCTCGATAAAGGAAATCATTAATTGCGTCATGCGCGCCAGAATTTTATACATGGGTTAGTTTAGCATGCATGTTAAGGATATTAAAACATTAGGTGGACTACAATAACAGATTGTAAGGTGTTATAATACAAAGTATAAAAGAGTTTTAGGTGATTGTTAATTGAGTTATACAATGAAACTATAAGTGATGTTTTCAAAAGTTAGAAATGAACGAGTAAGTTATGTTGGCTCGTAATGCGATTTTAGATTCGTTAAATATGTTAATGGTTAGGTGCTAGGTTAGGGTTATGACCTAAATGATGGTTTAATACCTATAGTGTTAATATTCATACAACTAATCGTTGTTGCGATTGTAATGATATGTGTAGGGTAATTGGAAATTATTTTACACTTGTGTAGCTTATAAACAAGGCAAGTTCCTAAACCTTAACTCTTTACATTGAACAAATTTTCTAACTTCATTCTTTTCATATTGAATGCATGTTCCAATTCCTAAATCGTTATTGTACAAGTTCCTAAAATTCTTGTAAGGTTGAGCAAGCCTAGTTTATCTTGAGTATGTTTGTGCAAGCTCTTGTAACCTAACTCTTTACGTCGAGCGAACTTTACTTTCCTTATTATCATTCGAAGCATATATTGTTCTAATACATTTATTCATAGAAGATTGTTCTAAACTCCTTTGAATATAGCACTTTGCATGTATATCATGTTATTCAGTTATATATATTGTTGATATCCCATCTTTGACTTTAATAGCCTTGTTCAGTTATACATTCTTGCATTAAACCTTTATTGATGGAAGCTGAATAGTGTTCTAAAATTCTAGAGACACTGATAAGTTAGTTCTAAACTAAACTTTCTTTAGTGCGAAAATTCTAAATTTAAACTGAGACGAACAACCCTAATATAGGGGATTTTTATACATGTAACGTTTAGATGTTTGTGCACAATACATGGTGCAAAGGGCTGATCCCCCTAAGTACGTTAAGAAGGGTCTGTATAGTCTAATGACTGTTAAGGTTAAGGTAATAATACCTATATACCGGAGACATAGTTCGTGGTCTTAAGACCCTTAGACATTGATTTCGAACTTGTTTTCTATTTTTGATCCGTAGAACAATTTCATTATTGTTCAATATTCGTTGTTCATTTCCATGTTGTTATTATTACAACTTCCTATATCAGTGAACAATTGTTTGCTCACTCTTGCATTTAACAATGCAGCTAAAGTTGATAAAGTCTATGAGCCGTCTACTAGCAAAGGAAAGGGAAAGATGTCCAAATGTTGAAGACTTATGAAAATTTTATTTTAATGAATTATGTTAAAGACTTGTTTTAATATGTGATGTATTCTATAAAATCCCAAATTTTACGAATAAAGATTTAAATTTCTCGATTTTTTTTGAATATTATGGTATAGATTTAATATAATGTTATAGTTGTGGGTAATATTTATAAATTTTGCAAATTATGCAAGTTGTTATATTATATTCGATTGGTCGGGGAATATTCTTTGTGTCGGGAAATATTCGTACGATGGCACAATCATTGGTGGACCCCACAATGGAATTATTGTCAGATTGAGAAAACGAAAAAAATATTTTTATGAAAATAACGACGGAAGTTTTACTGTTAATATTATAGAACTACTCAATAGTAAAAGTACAGTAATAAGTGTAGTTGCATAGTAGGACACGGTATTGATTATTGATTCTTACGTGAAAAATCACTCAGTTAAACTCAATTATTGCTACAGTAATTGCTGCATCATATCTCTCATATTATTGATTCGATTATTGTCACAGTATCATCTGCATTATATGTTATATTATTAAATCAATAATTGAGATGACAAAGTTGTTCATATTATTAAATTGCAATATTTACAATGTCTAGAAGTTCTGTCAAGGAGAGGTTTGGTCACCTAATTGCGCGCTAATAGAGAGAAATCCTTATTGGAAAGCCGCCTCTTTCCTGAGAACAACCTGGTTGTTAAATATTGTGAGTTATAATATTAATGATGAATAAGTTCGTGTTGATTAAAGATGAATTTGATAGTTCCATTTTGTTGGGATTATTTGTGTTAGTAGAAATCGACATCTATTCCGATGATAATTGATGTCTGGAGGTTATATTGTTCAATCGGGTATTCGGGATACTTTTGTGTCGGAGTACTATTCACGAGTTACTATTCACGAGTTACTATTCATGGGGTACTATTCACCCGAACAATATATTTCTTTTCGGTCCAAATTATTTTTGGGTACAATATTATTCCATGAGGAGATGTGCTAATTTTTCAGACCCTTGGTTGAATTTATAATAGTAAATCAATATGGATCGTTGATTTAAAGTTTTAATAGTAAATCAATATGGATCGCTGGTTTAAAGTTTTAATAGTAAATCAATATGGATCGCTGGTTTAAAGTTTTAATATGGACCGTCCATTTAAAAGTAAATCAATCTGGTCCGTTCATGAATTAGTTACTATGCAGTCCATTTTTCTATAAATAAAAGCTCATTCCTTCATTATTTCTTACGAATTCACTAAAACTCTAGAGAGAGAAACTATAGAGAGAAAGAAGAAAAGTATTCTGCTACTTCACTACTTCTATATCCAGTTTCTTCTATAAGGTAATGAGTATTATTTCTTTTGTATTCATGAAGAGAACTTCTGTTATTCCATTATTTATTATACTATTGGAATAACCTATATACACGGTCTACCCTATACTTGGTGAAATTCTTCTGTTATTCCATTATTTATTATTTTGTTGGAATAACCTGTATACGCGGGCTACCCTATTCTTGGTGAAATTCTTCTGTTATTTCAGTCTTTATTATTCTGTTGGAATATCCTATTCAGACATTTTATGCGGACACACTGGTTCTGTCTTTATTATTCATTTGGAATATCCCGTGCCGTGAGTTTCTGGCCTGACTGGTTCCATTTTTATTATTATGTTGGAATATCCCATGCTGCAAGCGTTTCTGGACCGGGTTAGTTATTTATTATTCTGTTGGAATAACCTGCCTATATCACAATCTGATACATGGTGATTTCTGTTGTTATTCCATTCTTTATTATTCTGTTGGAACATCCTGTCGGTGCGAATTTCGCCTGACCTGGTTCCGTTATTTATTATTCTGTTGGAATAACCTGTCTATGCGAAGTACCGCATACATGGTGATTTCTTTTGTTATTCCATTCTTTATTATACTCAGTTGGTTAAAGTTTTGACTTCTATACTCCATGAAATTAGTGAAATATCCTTGATATTTGCGCTTCATCCAGTATCTTTTCATGGAAATATTCTTCTGAGCATTCTTGATTTTTACTCTACAAAGAAGTATCATTTTGACAATTTGGACGTTATTAGTTCTTGAATAATTTAATTCTTGAACTTATTTTATTGAATTCTTATATCATTGTCATCATCCTCATGTTTATATTTTGTTGAAAGTCATCTATGGCCTGTAGTGCATAGATGGACTTGGTATGATTATGACCGAGTGATTATTCGTAGATAATCATCATGAGTAATGTTACAAATGATGTGGAAAAAGTCCTCATTGGCCCGTAGTACATTGATGGACAGTTTTTGGTATGATTATGGCTATGGATTCTCTTCGGCCAATGGAGGAAAAATGAATTATTTTATGGCATGATCAGGACTGTTGATGAAAACACAATTATCTTTGGCCCGTAGTGCATAGATAATTCGTGGTCGTGATACTAAATAATATCCTTGGCCTGTAGTGCAGGGATGATTTGATGATGTGGATTATTTATTAAGCTGAGTCTCAACGATAAAAGTGATGAAAAACTTTTAAATCATAAAAGATAGTAGATTTTATTCTCTACTTGACTCTTTTAATGGATTGCTTGTTCATCGCAGCTTAAACTTTATGTCTATTATATTTTATCAGTTTAACATTGTTGAGGACTAATGATAATTTATTCTGCATTATCTTAGTCATAATATTTCTTACTGGGCTAGTTGAGCTCACCCTTTCATTCACTGTTCTCTTCAGGAAATGAGAATATAGTTGGACGAGTCTGGGAAATGGATTGACGGTCGGATGATAGCATTAGTAGTCTTCACTATTCATTAAATAGTGTGACAATAAATATAATGAGGACTCCTTTGAGTGTGGATATTGTCTAGATGACAATATTCTTATTAAAACTCTTAATTTATGTTTTGTCGTATTGTTTACACGACAGCTGTATTATTAAGTTGTATTTGAATTTTGTACCATGTATTTGGCGACTCAAGATGGGTGATGTATACCTATTTTGGTGGCGTCACAGTTGGTATCAAAGCTTAGGGATATGATCCCTGGCGGAGATGTGAGACAAGAACTAGGAGGGGAGAGACGGGGAATTCCTTCGCTAGTATGACCTACCTAAGTTTATTTGTTCTTTATTTGGTTGGTCAGAGTATAGGGATAATATGTGATATGTTAATTAACCCTTGTTTTGTGGCAGTATTTGAAAATGACATTCGAGAATGTTAAGAATAGCAATGGAGCACAGGAGACCGTTGAGTCTCCACATATCAATAATCAGGATAATGTGCATCAGGAAGGCGATAATCCTCCTATAAACAACAACACTGACAAAATGATGAACGATGGAATGTTCAGAGGCTTTATGCAATTCATGTAACAACCGGTAAGAGAGACTCATGTTCAAAATATAGGTGGAAACACTGGAAACTCTTGGACGGTCACCGCTAAGCAGTTCAAGGAACTGGGACCACCGGAGTTTTTTGGAGAGCCAAAACCACTTAAGGCGAAGACGTGGATAAAGCAGATCAACAAGATATTTGATGTCTTGGGTTGCTCCGAGGAGCAAAAGGTTCCCTTTGCCACCTTCATGTTGCGGGCAGAGGCAGATTACTGGTGGGAATCTGTAAAGCGTACTCAACCTGCTGCACTGAAGATGTCTTGGGTGAAGTTCCAAGAATTGTTCAATGACAAGTACTTTCCCAAAAGTATTCGTCACATGAAAGAGGTAGAGTTCATCAAGTTGGACCAAAATAACATGACCATGTCGCAGTACGAAGCCAAGTTCGCCGAGTTGTCCCGGTTTACGTCCCATTTGGTTGATAATGAGGAGAGAATGACGCGATGTTTTAAAAGGTTTAAAACCCAAGATACGCCAATACCTCATTTCTCATAAACTTTTCTTGTATTCGACATGTTGTTAATAGGGCTCGCTTATTGGAGCGCGATAATGAGTGAACCCAACCAAAAGAGAGCAGCTGACAAAATGATAATACTAGTGGTAGCAGTCATCGAAGCGGTGACAATAAGCGTGAAGGGAATCAACATGCCAGAAATGGTAACCACTTGATGGTAATCATTGCCAAAACAATAAGAATGGACATTTCAAGAAGAGGAAATTCAACAATGATGGAAAGACGTTAAGACCAAAGACCCGCTGTTGTAAAGGAAGGAGAACGACAAACTATCATATGTTTCAAATGAGGAGGGGAGGGACATATCAGTCCAAACTGCGCGATGCCATCCAAAGCATGTTACAATTGTGGAAGAGAAGGTCACCTAACCCGATTTTGTCGTGCACCAAAGTCAAGTTCAGCTGGGACGGTGGCACCAAAGTTGGATGCGGACAAAACAAAGTCAGTGGTTTCAGGAAGAGCGTTTTTCGTGACTTCTCAAAAAGTGAGTAACCCGAACGAAGTTAGCACGAGTTAGTTAATTATAAATTCTTGTGAAGTTTATACCTTATTAGATACCGATTCTACCCATTCTTTTATCTCTCTTGCTTGCGCTCAACGTTTAAATTTAACTCAAGAGAAGTTAGACTTTGACCTATTGGTTGAAACTTCGTTAGCAGAAACCTTCATTACCTCCACTGTTTATTAATCTTGTTTGATTCAAATCGACACTTTCACGTTACCTGTCGATCTTATCTCTTTGAAAATACTTGCCTTTAATGTGATTTTAGAAATCGATTGGTTAACTACTCATCATGCTTTTCGTAAGGTTGTTAGCTTTCATATTCCTAACTAACCTGTTATGTGAATTCAAGCAACCAAACCACTAAAGTCAATCATTGTCATATCAAGCCATAAGTAAAGAGCCCTGAGCCTTTATCTGGTGACTTCCTTGTGTGGAATGCACCGAAGCCAGACTTCCTGTAGGCGACGTCATGAATAACCGTGGCAAGTTGATAGGTATCAATGTGACGTACTATCCAAGTTATGGATGAGAGTCACAGTTTTGAATGATATTTCTATTGTTAATAAATTTCCTGACATATTCTTGAAGACTTCTTAGCGTACCCTAGAGCGTGAAATCGAATTTTGTATTGACCCCAGTATAAAACCCCATTTCTAAAACCCTTAAATATTTCTTCAACTAAAATGAACGTAACATGAGCCAAAGACGTTGACTCGAGCTGTTGAAGATTACGATCGTACCATTCAATACCATCGTGGGAAAAGCTTAACGTGGTAGCGACACGTTAAGTTGAAGATCGTATGCATTTATTTATGAGTGTTAATATACGAACCTACGTGAAGATAACGAATGTACGAGTAGAATCGACTTTAATCGATAAAGTTAAAGACTCTCAAGCTAAATACTTAGAGCTGATGAATGTGAAAAAGAAGGTTCAAGATGACGTTATTCTAGAAGCAAGAATCGATGAAGAGAGGAATCTCAACCCTCGATTTTATTAACTCATTTGAAATCCTTGATCGAGTAGAAACTGTGGCTTATACACTCGTTTTACCGCCAAGTATGTCGCGTATTCATAACGTTTTTCACATATCTATGTTACATAAATATGTGGACGACCCGAACCACATTATTGATTTAGAACCGGATGAGATAGCGGATAATTTAACGTATGAAGATGTACCTGTTAAAATCCTGGAATGTATTCAACACTCAAAGGTTATACCTCAAGAGTTAGAATCGGACGAAGTGTCCTCATCTGTTCGGCATACCAGGTACGTACGTAAATTTCGAGGGCGAAATTTCATAAGGAGGGGAGATTGTAAAATCCCAAATTTTACGAATAAAGATTTAAATTTCTCGATTTTTTTTTGAATATTATGGTGTGGATTTAATATAATATTATAGTTGTGGGTAATATTTATAAATTTTGCAAAGTATGTAAGTTGTTATATTATATTCGATTGGTCGGGGAATATTCTTTGTGTCGGGGAATATTCGTACGACGACACAATCATTGGTGGACCCCACAACGGAATTATTGTCGGATTGAGAAAATGACAAAAATATTTTTATGAAAATAACGGCGAAAGTTTTACCGTTAATACTGTTGAACTACTCGGTAGTAAAAGTACAGTAATACGTGTGGTTGCATAGTAGCACACGATATTGATTATTGATGCTTACGTGAGAAATCACTCAGTTATACTCAATTATTGCTACAGTAATTGCTGCATCATATCTCTCATATTATTGATTCGATTATTGTCACAGTATCAGCTGCATTATATGTTATATTATTAAATCAATAATTGAGACGACAAAGTTGTTCATATTATTAAATTGCAATATTTACAATGTCTAGAAGTTCTATCAAGGAGAGGTTTGGTCACTTAATTGCGCGCCAATAGAGAGAAATCCTTATCGGAAAGCCCTCTTTCCCGAGAACAACCTGGTTGTTAAATATTATGAGTTATAATATTAATGATGAATAAGTTCGTGTTGATTAAAGATGAATTTGATAGTTCCATTGTGTTGGGATTATTTGTGTTAATAGAAATCGACATCTATTCGGATGATAATTGATGTCTGGAGGTTATATTGTTCAATCGGGTATTCGGGACACTTTTCGCGTCGGAGTACTATTCATGAGTTACTATTCATGAGTTACTATTCACGAGTTACTATTCACGAGTTACTATTCATGGGGTACTATTCACCCGAACAATATATTTCTTTTCGGTCTAAATTATTTTTGGGTACAATATTATTCCATGAGGAGATGTGCTAATTTTTCAGATCGTTGGTTGAATTTATAATAGTAAATCAACATGGATCATTTGGTTTAATTTATAATAGTAAATCAATATGGATCATTTGGTTTAAAGTTTTAATAGTAAATCAATATGGATCATTGGTTTAAAGTTTTAATAATGAATCAAGATGAATCGTTGCTTTAAGTTTTAATATGGATTTGTCTGCTTAAAAGTAAATCAACTCGACCGTTCATGAATTAGTTACTATGCGATCTATTTTTCTATAAATAGAAGCTCATTCCTTCATTATTTCTTACGAATTCAATTGAAACTCTAGAGAGAGAAACTATAGAGAGAAAGAAGAAAAGTATTCTCGCTACTTCACTACTTCTATATCCGGTTTCTTCTATAAGGTAAGGGTTATTATTTCTTTTGTATTCATGAAGAGAACTTTTTTATTCCATTATTTATTATTCTCGTTGGAATAACTCAGTATACGCCTGCTACCCTATACTTGGTGAAATTCTTACATTATTCCATTATTTATTATTACATTGGAATAACTCAGTATACGCTGCTACCCTATACTTGGTGAAATTCTTCATTATTTCATTTTATTATTTTGTTGGAATATCCTATCTGCATGCGCTTTTACGGACTGACCGTTCCGTTATTTATTATTCGTTGGAATAACTCGCCATACATCTTGAAGTAACGCATACATGGTGATTTCTTTGTTGTTATTCCATTCTTTATTATTCTATTGGAACATCCTGCTTGTCATGAATTTCGCGTGACTGACCGTTCCGTTATTTATTATTCGTTTAATAACTTTGCTATACTGGCAAGTACCGCATGCATGGTGATTTCTTTTGTTATTCCATTCTTTATTATACTCAGTTGGTTAAAGTTTTGACTTCTATACTCCATGAAATTAGTGAAATATATCCTTGATATTTGCGCTTCATCCAGTATCTTTTCATGGAAATATTCTTTTGAGCATTCTTCAATTTTATTCTACAAAGAAGTATCATGTTGACAATTTGGATGTTATTAGTTCCTGAATAATTTAATTCTTGAACTTGTTTTATTGAATTCTTATATCATTGTAATCATCCTCATGTTTATATTTTGTTGAAAGTCATCTATGGCCTATAGTGCATAGATGGACTTGGTATGATTATGACTAGGGATTATTCGGTATAATCATGACCGTAATGTTACAAATGATGTGGAAAAAGTCCTCATTGGCCCGTAGTGCATTGATGGACAGTTTTTGGTATGATTATGGCTATGGATTCTCTTTGGCCAAGGGAGCAAAGATGAATTGTTTTATGGCATGATCAGGACTGTTGATGAAAACACGATTATCTTTGGCCCGTAGTGCATGGATAATTCATGGTCGTGATACTAAATAATATCCTTGGCCTGTAGTGCAGGGATGATTTGATGATGTGGATTATTTATTAAGCTGAGTCTCAGCGATAAAAGTGATGAAAAACTTTTTAAATCATAAAAGATAGTAGATTTTATTCTCTACTTGACTCTTTTAATGGTTCGCTTGTTCCAATGCAGCTTAAACTTGATGTCTATTGTATGTTATCGTTTAACATTGTTGAGGACTAATGATAATTTATTCGCATTATCTTAGTCATAATATTTCTTCTTGAAGCTAGTTGAGCTCACCCTTTCCTTCATTGTTCTCTTCAGAAATGAGAATATAGGCCGGGACGAGTCTGAAAGCGGATTGACAAATCCGGATGATAGCATTAGTAGTCTTCACTATTCTGTTAAATAGTGTGACAATAAATGTAATGAGGACTCCTTTGAGTGTGGATATTGTCTAGATGACAATATTCTTATTAAAACTCTCAATTTATGTTTTGTCATATTGTTTACAAGACAGCTGTATTATTAAGTTGTATTTGAATTTTGTACCATGTATTTGGCGACTCAAGATGGGTGATGTATACCTATTTTGGGGGCGTCACATATTCCGCAAACTTATGTAATAATTTTAAGGTTAGATTACCTGGGATTTATTTTGGAGATTATGATGTAACCCTCTAATGGGAAAGATGATTGTTTAAGTTATTTAAATTACGTCTTTATCCTTTGATTATGGGTAGTTAGATGTAATGTTTTGGATAGTGAACACCAAATTCTGTGGGAATAGAGTACCTGGATTTGGGGGTGTCACAGGTTGGTATCAAAGCTTTAGGTTATGAACCTTAGGTGGGGAAACCTTAGGAAGTAACCTTTAAGGAAATAGAAAACATAGAGGTGTTTAACTCTTACCGAGTTTTAAGGAATGGATTAAGGTATCCATTGAAGTTAAATAATAAAAGACATTATGTGATATGTGTTAATAACTTATGTGCTCACGAGTATCAAAAAACATTAAGTAAAACTTAAAATATTTTGTTGTTAGGATGTCCAACGAAGGAGGATCCAAAGGTCAAAGCCTAGAGAGGTGATACCTCGGTACCTAGAGATAATGAACCCCGGATATTCACGTGGTGCGAGCAATGATTGATCCAGAGGATGTGCTCATGGCCGATCCCGGGAGGATAATTACGAGGAGATAGAGGAGGAGGATGAGGAAGAGGATCCTGAGGAGTTTCCACCAAACTCCATATCAGCCGAGATGTATGATGCTCTATATGACCGTAACATAGAGTTACAGGACGAAGTTGAGGAGCTGAAGGAGTTGGTTGAGATGCATCATGCTTCGATAGAGCAAAAAGATGCAGAGATTCAAGAACTTGACTCAAAACTTGGAAACACGGAGTGGGACCTGGTTCATACCAAGGGTCAGCATGAAGACTTGTTAGCGATGCGAGAAGATGAAGACCGAAATGGAGAAATTGAAAGATGATTTTAATGAGGAATCAACTAAGCGCTCAAGAATAGAGGATGCTTGGATAAAGGCGACTCAACGTGCGGGATCGTGTTGAAGCTAAGGTCCAAGTGAAGAAAGCCAAGATGAAGGAGATGGATTACGCTTTTAACTCTCTGCGATTGATAGGGCCCAGAACGAGTCTTTTATTACCCACCTCGGTTTGAAGACTCACCGTGTGGTTTGTGATGGATCGTAGAACGGCATATCGTATCATGGAGGAAAAGCATCGGAAGCTTTACGATGTCTTAATATGTCTAGATAGAGATAATAATAATAATAATAATAATAATAATAATTATGAATAAATAAATAAATGTGAATCCCTTATTTTGAGATAAATAAAGGGATAGTATGAGTATGTAATCATGAAATTTGTCTAGTTCAGAAAGTGGATGTTATAAGCGATTATGCTATCCTTAGTATGTTTTAAAACGCTTTTGAATAAATAAAATATTAGAGTTTATTTAAAGTGTTATGTGTTATAGCTTTAATCATGGAATGTTTAAGTTAAACTTTAAATACCCAAGAAATTGAGTAATGAACTAATAAGCGTATATCTTAGCAGAAGATGCCTCCTAGAAGAAGACAACCATGTCAACAAGCACCTCCTGAGGGGTCTACAAATAATAACAATGAGACCAACGCTAATCCGGTTCAAAGAGCTTGTAGCTCATATTGACGGTGCACTTGCGAATCAACCGCAAGCTCAAGTCACGACTTTCAAGGAATTCAAAGCGGTTGGACCGCCAGAATTTCAAGGGTCTATGAATCCAGTGGAAGCCCAAACCTGGATCATGGAAATGGAGAAGGTGTTCGACGTTGCTAGAGTTAACGAGGATCAAAAGATCTGCGTCATAACGCTCATGCTTTGAAGTCTGAAGCTAGCTACTGGTGGTAAGAAAATAAGGTTCGTGGGAGACAAGGAGTAATAGCATGGGATAGATTTAAGGAGATGTTTTTTGAAATGTACTTTCTAGCGAGTTCTCAGAATCAACTGGAAGTGCAATTTCTTGAGTTGAAGCAAGGAACGATGACAGTACCATAATATACTATGAAGTTTAACGAGTTGGCAAGGTTTGCCACTTATCAAGTCAATACCAACGAGTGTAAAGCGAGAAGGTTCGAATAAGGATTGAAGCCTTGACTTTACAACAAGGTTTCAATGTTTCAACTAAACACATTTGCGGCTGTACTGGAGAAGGCAATTATCGCGGAAGGTGGAAGCGATGCTTTGACCAAGTACAATCAAGAATAGAAGAAGAGGAAGAACGAGAATGAGAATAAGGCTGGTGGAAGTAATGTTGGAAGTAACAATCAAAAGAGGAAATGGAGCGAGAATTCGACTGCGGGAGGACAGTAGGGAAATCAGCAGAAGAAAAATTTTGAAGCTTGTGCGACGTGTGGAAAGAACCATACTGGGGTATGTTTGAAGAGAAAGCGGGTGTGTTTCAACTGTGGTTAGGAGGGACACATTGCACCGAACTGTTTTAGTCCAAAGAAAGGAGCATGCTTTACCTGCGGTTCGAAGGATCACATGGCTCGTGACTGCCCTAAGAAGCCAGTGGGAAGGGCAAGTGGAAGAAAAGGAAACAACAACGGTGGTGGTGCATTGACTATCTCTGGACCAAGCAGTCAAGTCGACCTATTGCGAGGACTTTTAGTATGATCGTGAAGGATGCTTTATATGATCCAAGGATGTGGTATTAGGTATCATTCCGATTAATGGTATTAATACTTATGTACTATTTGATTCGGGTGCTACTTGTTCATTTATATCCGATGAATTTGCTCATAACTTAGGTTTGCCTCAGGAAGAATTAGAATTTCCCTTAAGTATAGAGATTGCGAATAGAGAAGTGATTCCTGTTAGATTCATATATAGGAATTGTAGGGTGGTTATAAAAGGTCACGAGATGATGGTAGATTTGATACCAATTAGACTTGGTGAATTTGATGTTATATTGGGAATGGATTGGTTATTCAATTACGGAGCAGTAATTGATTGCCAAAGGAAGTGTGTTAACCTTATGACTCCGTCAAAGGTTATGTTCTTTGGTAGCAAGTCACCACGACAAGCAAGTTGTCTGATGGTGATGCAAGCCAAGAAGTTGTTGAGACAAGGATGTGTAGGATATTTAGCCTACATAGTAGATACAAAGAAGAATAGTACGAAGTTAGAGGAAATACCGATCATAAGAGATTTTGCGGACGTATTTCCAGACGATTTGCCGGGTCTTCCAACGGATCGACAAATCGAGTTCGTGATTGACTTACTACCAGGAACGATCCCGATATCTAAAGCACCATACAGAATGGCCCCGGTAGAAATGAAGGAGTTGATGGTGCAATTGCAAGAATTGCTTGACAAGAAGTATATTCAGCCGAGTGTTTCGCCATGGGGAGCACCGGTGTGTTTGTTAAGAAGAAAGACGGATCGATGCGGCTCTGCATTGATTACAAAGAATTGAATAAGGTCACGATTAAAAATAAGTATCCATTGCCTAGGATCGATGACCTGTTCGATCAGTTGAAGGGAGCGAGATATTTCTCGAAGATAGATTTGAGAAGTGGTTATCATCAGCTAAGGGTGAGGCCGAAAGATGTACCAAAAATAGCGTTCAGGACTCGATATGGTCATTACGAGTTTCTGGTTATGTCTTTTGGTTTAACAAATGCACCTGCAACGTTCATGGACTTGATGAACAGGGTGTTTAAACCATTCTTAGACAAATTTGTGGTGGTGTTTATTGATGATATATTGGTATATTCCAAAACCAAGGAGGAGCATGTGGAACACTTGAGATTGACGTTGGAGACGTTGAGAAATGAGAAGTTGTATGCTAAGTTCTCAAAATGTGAATTTTGCTTGGAACGTGTATAGTTTCTCGGACACGTTATTGATAAGGACAAAATTTTGGTAGATCCATCAAAGGTTGAAGCTGTAATAAACTGGGATCAGCCGAAGACACCATCAAAGGTAAGGAGTTTCTTAGGATTGGCGGGTTACTACAGACGTTTTATCCAAGACTTTTCCAAGATCGCAACTCCATTGACGAATTTAACTAGAAAAGCGGTTAAGTTTGTTTGGACAGAGAAGTGTGAGGAAAGTTTTCGAGAATTGAAAAAGAGGTTGAGTTCAACACTTGTGTTGTCGTTGCCCGATGATACAGGGAATTTTGTGGTGTATAGTGACGCATCGCATAAAAGACTAGGCTGTGTGCTTATGCAGAATGACAGAGTTATTGCGTATGCATCACGTCAGTTGAAAGATTATGAGAAAGGGTATCCAACTCATGACTTAGAGTTGGCAGCAGTGGTGTTTGCCCTAAAAATTTGGAGACATTATCTTTATGGAGAGAGGTGTGAGATATACACCGACCATAAAAGATTTGAACATGCGACAAAGAGGATGGTTGGAGCTGATCAAAGATTATGATTGCGAGATTTTCTATCATCCTGGAAAGGCGAATGTTGTTGCTGATGCCTTAAGTAGGAAGGGACGGGAGAAGTTAATGATATTAACTGCTCAGAAGAAGTTGGTGTCGGAAATGGCTAAGATGGAGTTGGAAATTAAATATCTGGCAGAATTCGATGAAAAGTTGTTCCAGATGGGAAACGGTTTAACGTTGGTAGATAAGGTGAAAAATGCACAACTTCAGGATGAAGACTGCGACAAGATAAAACAGAGGATATCTGTAGGTGAGGAAAACAAATTCAAAATCGATTCAGAAGGGTTACTTCGATTCGAAGGGAGAATTTGGGTTCCGCAAGTACTTGAAGTTAAAGAGGAAATTTTGAGGGAAGCTCACAATTCAAGATATTCGATTCACCACAGGGAGTACAAAGATGTACCAGGATCTTAGACATCATTTTGGTGGTAGAATATATGAAGGGGATGGTGAGTGTGTGGCAAAATGCTTAACGTGTCGAAAAGTCAAAGTTTGAACATCAAAGGCTAAGCAGATTGTTACAACCGTTGGAGATACAAGAATGAAAATGGGAGCATATCACAATGGATTTTGTGGTAGGTCTTCCAACAACCCAACAAGGTTATGATGCCATTTGGGTGATTGTCGATCGATCGATGAAGTCGACACACACTTTTTTCCAATCAAGATTCGATTTACACTAGATCGGTTAGCAAAAAGTCGTATACGTGAAGGAAATTGTTTCAAGGCACGATGTACCGTGTCCATTGTATCGATGTAGATCCACGTTTCACATCTAATTTCTGGAAGTGGTTACAAAAATGTTTGGGAACACAGCTGGGAATGAGCACAGCGTACCATCCTCAGACCGATGGACAAAGTGAGAGAACCATCCAAACACTAGAGAATATGCTCAGAGTTTGTATCATGGATTTCAAGGGAAATTGGGATGACCATCTACCATTGGTGGAATTTGCTTATAATAATAGTTATCACGTGAGTATTGGCATGCCACCTTACGAAGCGTTATACGACAGGAAATGCAGAACTCCGTTATGTTGGGACGTGGTAGGTGAACGTCAGCTATTGGGTCCAGAATTGGTACAACAGACCGTCGAGATAATTAAGGTTATTCGAGCAAGATTGATCGCAGCACAAGATAGACAGAAGAAGTATGCCGATCAGCATCGACATAATCGGGAATTCGATGTCGGTAGTTATGTTTTCTTGAAAGTGTCTCCCTGGAAGGGGAAAATTCGATTTGGCAAGAAGGGGAAATTGAGCCCTAGGTTTATAGGACCTTTCGAAGTGCTTCGACGAGTTGGTGAAGTGGCGTACGTGGTAGCTTTACCTCCGGAGTTGGAGCATATTCATAATATTTTCCATGTCTCGGTATTGAGGCCATATAAGCCTGACTATAAACATGTTATAGAATATGAGCCCTTACAGTTTGAGAAAGATTTGTCATATGAAGAAGTCCCTGTTCAAATTATTGATGAAAAGAACAAGTATCTTGAGGAATAAGGTGATACCTTCATTAAGGTAATCTGGAGGAACCACAATCTTTGAAGAAGCTACGTGGGAACTTGAAAGCGTTATGATGAAGAATTATCCTCAGTTGTTTGCTTGATTTTGTATAGCGATTCTAGGGATAAAATCTTGTTAAGGAGGGAAGAATGTAACAAATAAATTTTTTTGAGTTGTGATTCTGGGGACAAAATCCTTTTAAGGAGGGAAGGATGTAACGATCGTGAAATTTGTAATTTAATTTAAATATTTATGAAATTAAATAAATATTTTAAATAATTTATTTATTGAGAAAATAAATAATTGACGAATTGTGGTGAATCAATTTAGTAATTAAATTGATTAATGTAAATTAAATTGAGTAATGATAATTTTATTTGAAGGATTTAATTTAAAGAAATAATTAAATTAAATCAATTGCTTAATATGTAAGAAAATAATTAAATTAAATTAATTGTTTAATTTAAAGGAAATTAATAAATTAAATAAAGTAATGTCTCTAATTTATTAATTAAATTAGATATATAATTATTTAATAATTTATTATAAGCATAATTATAATAAGAATATAATTATTACAATTATAAATTATAAGCTATTAAAATAGTTACATGTGTGACAAGTAGTAACTATATAATATAAATATTATAAAAATAAACTAGAATCCTAATCTATGGTATAGCCAAACATGGCCTTGTGGCCTTTGGCATAATTTAACTGACGTGAGCCTTTTTGGTTTTTACCGGATGAACGTGGAAGCCAGTTATATGTTGCGCATTTCATTTCACGTACTATTTCTCTAAGGCTTACTAGATAGCAGAAAGAGAGAAAGAGAGAGCTTGGTGAGAATTGCAGAAAATTGATAGTGGGATCAAGAAGGAGAAGGGTTGAGAGGAAGTTTGCTATCAATTTTACTGTCACAAAATCAAAGGTTCAAGGTATAAACTATTCCTATTGTTATTTTTAGTTTTGGTAGTATATGTATATATCTTCTTGGTATGATTTGGAAATCACATGAATTGTGATGTATATATGTTCATATAGATTTGAAAAACTCTGTTAATTATCATGTAAACTTGTTATTTGTTATCAAATTCATGAGAAATTGGGTTTGAGGAAGAAAGTGAAATCACAGTGTTTATGTTCATATAAAGTGGCTTAGAAAGTACTAAATTTCTTGTCCAATATGTGATGTAGTCTGTAATTTATTGGTAGATTGTGATAATATATTAAGAAACAAAAGTGGCGTAGTTTAAATCATGACAATTGATCAAGAAACGAGTTCGTGGCGATCAAATTCGTTAAACGTATAAAAAAAAGGAAATTTGGGAAAAATATAGTTTTGATTCTTCTAAAATAATGTTTATGTAATGTTTTTGTTTATAGAATGGTGTTTAGCATGTGTAACTATAATATGACAAAGTGTAGATGTTGTAGTTTGGTGAAGTTCGGTAGAATTGGGATTTTTGGCCTATAACAGAGTTTAAGTGCGCGTCTGTAAAACTAGAGCTGAGGCATCATTGCAGCGCTTTCTCGCATGGTAAGCGCGAACATATGGGCGCCAGCGCATTACGTCGCGATGGTATGCCATGGTTACCCAATGCATTCTTTGGCCTTGCCATGCCATGAAAGTAGCCGATCTAGAATGATGTGAAGTCTCATTAATGCAAGTCATGCGCATTTGATACGTGGGTTAGTTTAGCATGCATGTTAAGGATATTAAAACATAAAGTGAACTACAATAAAAGATTGTAAGATGTTGTAATACAAAGTTTAAAAGAGTTTTAGGTGATTGTTAATTGAGTTATACAATGAAACTAAAAGTGATGTTTTTAAAAGTTAGAAATGAACGAGTAAGTTATGTTGGCTCGTAATGCGATTTTAGATTCTTTAAATATGTTAACTTAAATGGTTAGGTGCTAGGTTAGGGTTATGACCTAAATCATGGTTTAATACCCATAGTGTTAATATTCATTCAACTAATCGTTGTTGCGATTGCAATGATATATGTAGGGTAATTGGAGATTATTTTACACTTGTGTAGCTTACAAACAAGGCAAGTTCCTAAACCTTAACTCTTTACATTGAGCAAGTTTTCTAACTTCATTTTTTTCATATTGAATGCATGTTACCATTCCTAAATCGTTATTGTACAAGTACCTAAAATTCTTGTAAGGTTGAACTAGCCTAGTTTATCTTGAGTATGTTTGTGCAAGCTCTTGTAATCTAACTCGTTACATCGAGCGAACTTTACTTTCCTTATTATCATTCAAAGTAAATATTACTCTAATACATTGATTCATAGAAGATTGTTCTAAACTCCTTTGAATATAGCACTTTGCATGTATATCATGTTATTCAGTTATATATATTGTTGATATCTGATCTTTGACTTTAATAGCCTTGTTCAGTTATACATTCTCGTATTAAACCTTTATTGATGGAAGTTGAATAGTGTTCTAAAATTCTAGAGACACTGATAAGTTAGTTCCAAACTAAACTTTCTTTAGTGCGAAAATTCTAAATTCAAACTGAGACGAACAACCATAATATAGGGGATTTTTGTACGTGTAACGTTTAGATGTTTGTGCACAATACATGGTACAAAGGGCTGATCCCCCTAAGTACGTTAAGAAGGGTCTGTATAGTTTAATGACTGTTAAGGTTAAGGTAATAATACCTATATACCGGAGACATAGTTTGTGGTCTTAAGACCCTCAAACATTGATTTTGAACTTGTTTTCTATTTTTGATCCGTAGAACAAGTTCATTATTGTTCAACATTCGTTGTTCATTTCCATGTTGTTATTATTACTACTTCTTATATCAGTGAGCAATTGTTTGCTCACTCTTGCATTTAACATTGCAGCTAAAGTTGAGAAAGTCGATGAGTCCTCTACTAGCAAAGGAAAGGGCAAGATGTCCAAATGTTGAAGACTTATGAAAATTTTATTTTGATGGATTATGTTAAAGACTTGTTTTAATATGTGATGTATTCCGCAAACTTATGTAATAATTTTAAGGTTAGATTACCTGGGATTTATTTTGGAGATTATGATGTAACCCTCTAATGGGAAAGATGATTGTTTAAGTTATTTAAATTACGTCTTTATCCTTTGATTATGGGTAGTTAGATGTAATGTTTTGGATAATGAACACCAAATTACGTGAAATGGAGTACATGGATTTTGGGGTGCCACAAAATATGGTTTGACATTTTAACTTTTGGTGCAATATTTTACTACTTTGTTTTGCTATTTGGTTTTCTTCTTCTACTTGTAATAATAGAAAGTCATAGTTTGTTTTGATGTTCTTTGTACACTGCATTTCTAGTACTTACATGGGATGAATTTAGGTTTATAATGATAAGCAAGTATGTTGGCTGACTAATTTACAAAAAAATGTCTGTAAAATGAGAGAACTTGGTAGAATGGTATATACACATTATTTACTTATATACGACAGATTAAAAAGAAAGAATGGTATATACACATTATTTACATTTTTAGAGTCGGGTATTTAAACCCTCAATCTGGTGTTTGTAATCAGCATCATCACGAAGAGTAAATAGGGGGAGAAGTTCCAAGTTTATTCAACGTGTTCATACATGTGTTGTTGATTAGATAAGTTCCTTATTGTTTTAAGACAATAGAGAGGAGATACTTGAAAAGGATGCAAAACTTTAGAGATACTCGAAAAGGATGCAAAACTTCCAGATATGTATACACATATGCATGTATATACAAGGGTGTTACCTTATGTATCTAGTGGTATTTGTATATGAATTGTTTACTGGGGTGGACTAGCCATTTGATGAACTACCAACTGAAAGTGCTTGTGTTTGATTTTTTCTCATTTATATACTTGCAGGTAGAGATAGCTCAGAAGATACATGTCGATGGAAAGGTGAACAGGGCATAATGTATGCAGCAAAACCCATCTATTGTTCCAGCAAAGACTAGTAGTTGCATATATTGGCTTAAGATTTGGAAGGTGGTCTGGTGTTTTTCTTCCTTTGTTGATGTTTGAATCGGCAAAAAGGCTATTGGATGATGTGGCAGGTGGGTCTCAATGAGGCCAAATTTGTCACAATAAATTTTCTGTAAATTTGATTAAGTAATTGTTTAGTCTTGAGTTGTAATGTGAATGATTTTAAATGATGTATATAATATTTTTTATGTTTTATTTTATAGTATACTTGTGTTTGTTGAATAAATATGCATTATTAATTTTTTTTTTGAAATCTAAAATGTCTATAGGGACGGTCGCCGACCGTCGCTATAGTCGCTATAGTCCTAAAGACCGCCGCTATAGAGTTTACCGACAGCTTCTACGGCGACGGTTGGCAACCGTCGCTAAATCCTATAGCGATCGTTTTTTGAATAGCTATATATGACGATCGAACCGTATCTATATAGGTCGATTTTCTAGTAGTGGGTATGTCAAGTGCTATGAATATGAATCTATGAAGGAGTAATGAAATAATTAAGTGGGTATGAAGATAGTTGTTATTTATTGGAGCACTGGTTAATACAGTAAACCAAAATTTTTGAAATCTAATATTCTGAATATATGATTATTCGAGTAGAAAATTTCGCGTTATGTAAATACCCTAAGATATAGAAGGTAAGCTGATGAAAGATAAATTATGATTAATCAAATAATGCCCCCAAGACGAAAATGAAATCAACGGACAGAAGAACCTGCCGATAAAGCTGGAAGATAACCAGACCCGATATAGAATTTTGTGAATATGGTCGCTCAAGATATGCAGAATGGAATACTAGCCGTGGGAAATCAGCTAGAAAATTGATTAGCGAACTTCAAAGACTTCAAGGCAGTTGGAACGCTAGGATCAACTGACCCTTTGGAAGCATTTGTTATAGCTGGGGTAACGGAGGGACAAAAGACAACTTTTGCCACCTATACAATGAAAGGGGGGACAAATTTTTGGTGGGAGGCAAATCAAGCTAGAGCCGAAAAGGGAATAGTGGTAGTAGGACTGGAAAAAGGAAAGGAGATTTTGAATATATTGGAGCACTGGTTAATATAGTAAACCAAAATTTTTGAAATCTAATATTTTGAATATATGATTATTCGAGTAGAAAATTTCGCGTTATGTAAATACCCTAAGATATAGAAGGTAAGTTGATGAAAGATAAATTATGATTAATCAAATAATGCCCCCAAGATGAAAATGAAATAAACGGACAGAAGAACCTGCCGATAAAGCTGGAAGACAACTAGACCCGATACAAAATTTTGCGAATATGGTCGCTCAAGATATGCAGAATGGAATATTAGCCGTGGGAAATCAGCTAGAAAATCGATTAGCGAACTTTAAAGACTTCAAGGCAGTCAGAACGCCAGGATCAACTGACCCTTTGGAAGCATTTGTTATAGCTAGGGTAATAGAGGGACAAAAGATAACTTTTGCCCCCTATACAATGAAAGGGGGGACAAATTTTTGGTGGGAGGCAAATCAAGCTAGAGCCGGAAAAGGGAATAGTGGTAGTAGGACTAAAAAAAGGAAAGGAGATAATATTGGGAATACCGAAATTAGGCTAGGAGGTGGAAAGAAACAGTTTATGCAGTGTAGAAATTACGAAAAGAATCACTCGGGAAAGTGTCTTAAAGGTAAGTTTGCATGTTATAAGTGTGGGCAGAAGGGACATATCTCTCCCAACTGCCCTAATCTGAGAATGTATAGTGGATGTTTTATTTGTGAATCGATGGAACATAAGGTGAAAGACTGTCCAAGAAGGGTAAGGGATGCAAGGAATGTGAATAGGGGAAAAAGTAGAATGACATTGGCGACAACGGGACCAACTTCAACAAACAAACCAATAGAACCAACCATAGGAGTCTTCAGTATGACAACTCAAGATACGGTGGCAGCTGAGGATGCAACTCTAGGTATTATTCTAATCAATTTTATTTTCTTATATATGATTTTCTTATATATATAATAAATTATTTTATAAAGAAATTTTGAAGGAGGAAATTGAGTTCTATTAGAAATCAATTTTTCGCTAATCGATGGACAAGCTTTATGTGAATAGTTAAAGATCGATTCAATCAAAGTTGGTCGAGATCTACTCACAATGATTGTGTATGCTATGTACTCTAGTATGTATGGGTTTTAAAACTATGATTCCGGGATGGAATCTTTATAAGGGAGGTGAATGTAACAACCCAATATTTTCTATATAAATAAATCGTAAATTTTATGTATAATTTTTTTTTTATTAAAATAAATATGGAGAATATATACCATAATGATATATATGTGTGTGTATATATATATATATATATATATGTGATAAATAAAATATATTTATTACATGAATATTTACAAATGATTTTATTTTAGAATTATTGATAATTATAAATTATATTTTTATAATAATTAATTTTATTGTAGAAATATTTTTATTAATTATTTTCCATGAAAATATAATTATATATTATTTAAATAATATATAAAATTATTTTTAGAATAAATATAATAATTATTTTATTATATGTATTTTAGTACGATTATTAAGTTAATCATTTTAACTTAATGAATAATGTTAAGTATGGCGAGATAAATCAAATATGGAATCCAAACCCTAATTTTGGATTTTGAGCAAGCATGATGAGAATAATAATATAATATTAATTATATTTTGATTTTTCAATTTATAAATATGTAATTGTATGAATGTGAACTCATCGATGGTTGGTCAATTATAGTGCAAAGATTTGAAAACCCTAGTTTTACTGTGGAAAACCCTAAATTAAAACTCAATTGTGAGTTTAAGACTATTATATAAACCGTGTTATATGATTTTATAGTTAATTAGGTCAACCCTAATTAATATTTAGATATAATAATTTCTAGAAACCCTAATGTTTGAATTATAAACCCTAATTATGATTTGGTAACCCTAATTACCAAAATTATAAACCATAATTGCTAAATTAGCAAGGATAATTATAATTAGTATATAATACCCTAATGTTCATGTATAATTAGAACCCTAATCTAATTAAAAAAAACCCTAATTACAAATTTTAGAAGCTAAAATTTTTATTTTGTACAAATCCTAATTGCCAAATCTTGCAAATGTTATGTGCTAAACCTTAGGGTTAAACCCTAAGGGTTAAACCCTAAGGGTCAAACCCTAAGGGTTTGCCAAGTTACATTTAAGCCATTAAAATTATAAGGTTAATGACTATTTTGCCTTTTGTGTATTAAAGAGGCTAACATGTAGGTTTTGACATTAAGTGGGTTGTTTACCAACTCATACCAACTCCATGCGACTGAAATTAATGTTTACCAGCTGTATATCAACCATACAATGCATCTAACTTTATATATATATAGATTGGGAGATAGAGAATTGTATTTGCTAGCTCATTATGCACAAAACACTCAAACATTTTTTCTCAACCCAAACCCACGAAATTTTTTGCTAGATCAGTCCCCAAAACCAGCCCCACTAACATCTATATCAAATCAGAACCCTAAGATCAAGATTGATCAAAGAAAGGTATAAAATTCTAGCTTGAAATCTGACCTTTGATGATGTGTTAGATGTTAGGATTTATTGTTAAAACATGTTATATATAGTGTATAATGATGATCTAGGTTGCTAGATGTTAGATCCATAACATCTAGAGGCTCAGATTTGAAGTTTTGCAAAATCTGGAAAAAGTTTGTTTTGTGGTCTGACAATGAATGTCAGTGGCTGTAGATCTCTGCATGTTTTTGATTTTTGATGTTTTAAAGTTGTAATCTGTAGCTTGTTATGTGATCTTTAACCTGGAAGTGGAACCACTGTGATTACATGTCTAGATCGTAAGTTATTCTTGGTCAAAACCCGTTGACCGGGCATGACAAGAGGAAATCTGGGTAACCCAGAAAGTAGTTTGCAATGTCTGACATGTTTATTTTGCTCTAGATCTGACAATTTGTTTGATGTTTTATTATGGTTCTTGAATCTAGGTTACAGTGTGTTGTATGGACTTCATTTTTAGACTCTTAGTTCACTAAAACATCAAGCAGGTTATATTTGGTGGATGGTCAAACCAGGCAGTATGTTCACAAGATGTGTTTTCTGGGTAATCCAAAAAACATATGAGTGTGACTTCTGACATGGTTTGACTGAGCGATATCTTCTGATGTTGTTGTTGTTAATCTAATTTTATGTAATGAATCTGTTCATTTGCATGCTAGATACAAGCTAGAACCATTAGATATCTAAAACCTCACTTGTACAACAAGTAGTGGAAACCCAAATATGACCATTTGAACTATTCTTCATTTCTGGGTAACCCAGAAAATGAAGAACAAGTCTGACAGCTAATTCCAGGTGTGACGCCCCCAAAATAGGTATACATCACCCATTTTGAGTCGTCAATAACATGGTACAGACACAACTACAACTTTATTAATACAATACATAAACTGTGAGTTTAAATACAAATATTGTCATCTAGACAATATTCGCACCCAAATAAGTCCTTATTACAATTATTGATACACTATTTTACAAAATAGTGAGGACTACTAAACAACTTCTAGAACCATCATTCCACACCCGACTGGTACTCGCTACATTCTCGCCTCCTGAGAAGAAAAAAGGAACAAAAAGGAAAAGGGTGAGCTCAACTAGCCCAGTAAAGAATATTATGACTAAGATAATATAGAACAAATTATCGTTAGTCTTCAACAGGGAAAAATATGATAAAATACAATAGACAACAAGTTTTAGATCAATATTCGCAGCGGAAATAATAATTCATAGAAGAGTTATGTAGAGAATGAAATCTACTAATATCTATGAATTTAAAAGTCCATCATCAATATTTTATCCCTGTAATATCAATCAATATACATCTTGAATCAAATATTCATCTTTGCACTACAGGCCAAAGATGTTCATCGATCATTCATGTTCATCTCAACACTGTACATCTTTGCACTACAAGCAAAAGATATTCATAAGAAAATCAACCATCTTTGCACTACAGGCAAAAAGTATTCAAGAATATCATCATTTATGACCGAGGATGATGAAAATATTTTAAAGAAAAATCGAATCTAGTGAAACAAAAGAACAAATATTAAGGATTCAGACTTTAAACAATCCAAGTTCAAAAATACTTCATAAATAATCGTAGTGAAGTAAAATTAAAGAATGATCAAAACATGGATACAATCAAAGCTAGTATCCATAATAGATATTTTGACAAAAAATGAAAATTTAATTTTTTTGAATAGTGTCGATGATCGTGAATAGTGTCGTATACGTGAATAGTAATCCCATACACTAAAAGACGAGAATTTTACAAGAAAAATCTTACCAATATTCCTAAATAATGATATTAGAAGAAATAATATAATTTTTAAAAAAATAACATCCCTTACCTCCAAAAACAAGATTTCGATCGAAATCTTGGATATAGTCTTTGAAGAAACTTGCACCGAGATAGCAACACTCAAAGTATTAAAATACTCACAAGAATACGCCGACAATATAGAGAGAAAAACTTCAGTTTTTGGTGTGATTTTCAATTCTAACCTAAGCACCCTATTTATAGGAAAATGCTTAGAACACCAAAGCATAAAAATTTAATATAATATTAATATTTATAAAATAAATCATACGCAAACTTGGAAAACTTATATCAGCACATTTACATCACATTCAAGACCCACTCAACTCACCAAAAACATTTTTTGTAAAAAAAACTATTTAAAACTTCAAAAATTAATTATTCTAGAACTTCGGGATTTCAATAATTCATAATAAATAGCCATTTTATCAAAAAAATTTGAACTTTACTTCTTTTTCATAGGAAATTCCATTATCTATAACTTTGCAGAAGAAAGTTTTTCCAAATTCCAAACAGAAATTGACCGAAATCCACAAACGGGCAATTTTACAGGTTATAATCAAATTTCAGTCAAGAAATGGGCCCACATACATGTTTAACATGTTTTAAACAACTTTTGCAACAAAAATACTCTTCCTTCTCATATATTCATATATCCCACATTCATTGTAAAAATATCACCATTATTATATTATTAAAATATAATAATATATTTAAATGAATTATTTTATCGTAAAAAAGAAAATATCAATTTTCAACAATTGTTAGTTTAAAATTTTCTCCATCTATATCCACATAAAATAAATATTTTCTTTATCAAATAAATTAATAATTAATTATTCACAAATAATATTATAGAATCACAATATCGATAACCAAAGTAGTTTCTGTGAAAGAGGGGGCTTTCCAATAAGGATTTCTCCTTCTCGGCGGCAGCACAATTAGGTGACCAAACCTCTCATTAGATGTAACTTTCTAGACATTGTCAATAATGTTATCTAATAATATTATTCAAATAATATGAATTATTGATCCGATAATGAAAAATACTGTGTAGTGACAATTATTGAAACAACAATAATATAAAATATATCAACGTAGTAATTATTGAATCAATAAAATAAAATATCAAACAAGAATTCTTAGAATAATTATTGAGTAGTGCCTTCTTACGTAAGAATCAATAATTGGTGCAATAAATGCATCGTGTTTTAACCACCGTATATTTAACGGTATTAATTGTAAAAAAAACTACGTTATTTATAAATAACTTATACTTGTCGTTTCTTTATCCAATCGCTTTACATTATGGGGCCCACACAAGGTCAAGCTACCATCGCATTTAATATTCCCCTAATAATAAGAATATTCCCACGACCAAACGAATATTCTCCGATAAAATGAATATTTTATAACCACTTTCTTATTTAAAATATTTGTGTATTTTACCCATAACTAACCACATTAATCAAATCAACCCTTACTATTTCAAAATAATAAATAGAGGAAATTTAATTTCATTTATAATAAGTTGGGGTCTTACAACCTCCCCCCCTTATGAAATTTCGTCCTCGAAATTGACATACGTACCTGGTGTTTCGAAAAGGTGAGGATACCTCGCTTTCATTTCCGTTTCTAACTCCCAGGTCATTTCCTCAATAGCATGGTTCCTCCACAAAACTTTGACTTGTGGTATGACCTTTGTACGTAAGACATGCTCCTTCCTATCCAAGATCTTGACAAGTACCTCTTCATATGTTAAGTCTTCGGCTATCTCATCCGGTTCTAACTCAATAACGTGGTTCGGGTCTTTCACATATTTACGAAGCAAAGATATATGAAAAACATTATGAACACGAGACATACTTTGAGGTAACGCGAGTCTATAAGCCACATTTCCTATTCGGTCAAGAATCTGAAATGGACCTATAAATCGTGGATTGAGTTTTCCTCTCTTCCCAAATCTTGGAACTCCCTTCCATGGGGAAACACACAACAATACATGATCCCCAATACTAAATTCCATGTCCTTTCGATGAAGATCCGCATAACTCTTTTGTCGATCCTGTGCCGTTTATATACGTTGTCGAATCATTTGGATCTTTTTCGTAGTCATACGTACCAACTCGGGTCCCAACAATGTTTCTTCACCCACCTCATCCCAACATATTAGAGAGCGACACTTTCGTACATACAATGCTTTGAATGGAGCCACACCTATACTTGCCTGATAACTATTGTTGTAGGAGAATTCCACCAATGGTAAATACTTATCCCAACTCCCTTTGAAATCTAGGACACAGAGTCTTAATAGATCTTCAAACTAATAGATCTTCAAGAGTTTGAATAGTCCTCTCTGATTGTCCGTCCGTTTGAGGATGGTATGCCGAACTGAATCATAAATTCGTGCCCATAGCTTTTTGCAAGCTAACCCAAAATCGTGAAGTAAATCTTGGATCACGATCCGATACTATGGATACTGGCTCCATGTAATCTCACAAACTCATTTACATACATATGAGCAAGAGCGTTCAAGGAATAAGTCTCCGTGATTATCGGTAAGAAATGAGCAGACTTAGTTAATCTATCAACAATAACCCAAATCGCATTTATGCCTTGAGAAACCGTGGGAAGACCGGTAACAAAATCCATGGTAATGTGTTCCCACTTCCATTTCGGAATCTCAAGTGGTTGCAATGGACCCTTAGGCACTTGATGCTCCGCCTTTACACGTTGACAAGTTAAACACCTTGAGATAAACTTTGCAATCTCTCTCTTCATATTGTTCCACCAAAATGTATGTCGAAGATCACGATACATTTTGGTACTTCTAGGATGGATTGCAAATGGTGTATTGTGTGCTTCCATTATGATCTTGTACTTCAAATCAGAGTCGTTAGGAATACAAAGTCTGGAGTGTACTCGAAGTATTCCTTCTTCATCAATTCTTCGTAGAGTCGAAATACAAAACAGGTGTACTTCAGTATTCTTCTTCATCAATTCTTGCTTACGGAATAGCACCTTCTTATATTTTCTTCTTCATACGCATCACCGGTTCATGGGCTTGAGCAACTTTAACTTCATCGATTTAAAGTTGGTTTTATCGATACTTGACATCATCACACTTGTTCTTGCATATGATCTTCTACTCAACGCGTCAGCTACCATGTTTGCTTTTCTAGAATGGTATTGAATGGTGTGGTCATAATTTTTTAACAGCTCAAGCCAACGTCGTTGTCGCATGTTGAGTTCCTTTTGGGTGAAGAAATATTTGAGGCTTTTATGGTCTGAATATATCTCCACTTTCTCCCCATATAGATAGTGCCTCCTGATCTTTAGCGCGAAAATGACTGTTGCCAACTCTAGATCATGAGTAGGATAATTCCTCTCATACTCTTTAAGTTGTCACGAGGCATATGCTATGACTTTCCCATGTTGCATGAGAACACATCCTAACCCTTTGCCTGAAGCATCACTGCAGATAACAAATCCATCCGAACTAGATGGTATTGTCAGAACAGGTGCCGAAATGAGTCTCCTATTAAGCTCTTGGAAACTCTTCTCGCATTCCTCGCTCCATACGAATTTTGTATCTTTCCGAGTCAGCTGAGTTAACGGAGTAGCAATTCGAGAAAATCCTTCCACGAATCTCCGATAATAACCAGCTAAGCCCAGAAAGCTACGTACTTTAGTCACCGACTTCGGTTGCTCCCAACTTTATATTGCTTCAATCTTCGCCGGGTCAATAGATACTCCATGTTTTGACACCACGTGCCCAAGGAATGCTACTTCCTCAAGCCAGAACTCGCATTTCTTCAACTTGGCATATAACTTGTTTTCACGAAACCTTTGGAGTACCAGCTTTAAATGGTGCTCATGATCTTCACGGCTTTTGGAATATATGAGGATGTCATCAATAAAGACAACAACAAACTGATCCAAATAATCCTTGAATACTCGGTTCATCATATCCATGAAAGCCGCAGGAGCATTAGTCAATCCAAAAGACATGACTGAGAATTCATAATGCCCGTCTCGAGTTCAAGGCGCCTTTGAAATATCCTCGCCTAATCTTCACCGATGATATCCGAATCGAAGATCAATTTTGAAAAGAATTGTGCTTCTTGCAATCGGTCAACAGTCATCAATACGAGGTAGCGGATACCTATTCTTGATAGTGACATAGTTTAATTCTCGGTAGTCAATACAAAGTCGCACTCCCCGCCTTTCTTTCTTTACAAATAAAACAGAGCACCCCAAGGAGATGTACTAGGGCGAATGAAACCGATGTCCAACAACTCCCGTAGTTGGACCTTTAACTCCTGAAGTTCAATAGAGCCATTCGATATGGGGTTTTATAAATGGGCTTTGTACCGTGCTCAAGATCAATAAAGAATTCAACTTCACGCTCGGGGTAGATCGGAAGTTCTTCAGAAATACGTCGAAATTTACTAACAACAGAATATTATTCAAATCGACGTGTCTTTATTCAAATCCATAACATGGGCTAAGAAAGCTTGACATTCGCTTTTCAATAAACGAATAACTTTATGACTAGATATAACAAAGGATTGATTTTAGTAGTTTAGTTGCTTGAATTAATAACAAAGGTTGGTTAGGAATATGAAAACTAACAACCTTACGAAAATAATCAATTTTGGCATGATGAGTAGTTAACCAATCAATCCCTAAAATACATCAAAAGCAAGTATCTTTAAAGAGATAAGGTCAATAGGTAATGTGATGGTGCCAACTTGGATCAAACAAGATTTATAAACAGTGGATGTGATGAAAGTTTCTCCTAACGGAGTCTCCACAGATAAATCAAAGTCTAATTTTTCCGGAGTTAAGTTTAAACGTTGAGCACAAGCAGGAGAGATAAATGAATGGGTAGCACCGGTATCTAGTAAGGTATAAACTTCGCAAGAATTTATGGTTAGCTTACCCGTGATCACCTCGTTTGGGTTCCTCATATTTTGACCAGTCACGACAAACGCTCTTCCAGGAACCGTTGACATTGACTTTTCTGGGACAGCCTTTTGAGTCACCATCCCCGCTGGACTTGGTTTCATTTGTCGTATAATCTCGAGCGATATGTCCTTCTTTTCCACAATTATAGCATACCTTGAAACTGCTGTGGGCGCGTTGGTGATATGTCCCTCTTTCCCGCATTTATAGCATACGACCGGTGGTCGTTCTCCTCCCTTAGAACCAGTTGCTGCTGGTGCTGACGTCTTTGCATTGTCATTGTTGAATCTTCTCTTTTCAAAATCTCCCCCCCAACTCACTTCTTCAATTTTCATGGCCATGATTACCACCAGAGTGGTTGCCGCTTTTGTCCGTATTTTTCTTTCTCCACTGGTTATCGTTGTTTTGATGACTGCTGTCACCAATATGATCCTGGTTATGGTCCTTTGGTTGAACGTACTCATTATCTCGCTCTAATAATTGAGCCATGTTGACAACATCTGAATAGAGAGAAAATTTATGAGAAATGAGATATTGACGTTTTTCGGCTTTCAAATCTCTCAGAAACATCCGCGTCATACGTTCCTCATTCTCCACCAAATGAGGTGTAAACCTGGATAACTCTGCAAACTTCGTCTCGTACTGGGACACCGTCATATTGTTTTGTTCCAGTCTAATAAACTCCACTTCCTTCATATGACGAATACTTTCAGGAAAGTACTTGTCATTGAACAGTTTCTGAAATGTCTCCCAAGATATGCTAAGTGCGGTTTGGATGGAGTACGCTTCACGATTCCCACCAAGAATCTCGCCTCATTACGAACATAAAGGTGGCGAATGGAACCTTCGCATTCTCCGTGCATCCCAAGACATCGAATATCTTGGTAATTTGTTTGACCCACGCTCCGCTTTTTAATCGGATCCGCTTTTCCCCGAATTACGTGGTCCCAACTCTTTGAATCGCTTGGTTGTGACAAACCGCAAGCGTTGTAATCATTTCCACCTATATTTTGTGCACGAGTCTCCCTCGTCTGATTTTGCATGAACTGCAAAAAGCTTCTAAACATCCCGTCGTTCATCATCTGCTCAGTGGTGTTGTTTATAGGAGGAACATTGCCAGCATGTTGCACGTTCTCCTCGTTGGTGAGTAAAGGTGTCTCCACGGTCTCATTTACTCCACTGTTAACATTCTCAATTGACATTCTCAAATACTACCATAAAACAAGGGTTAATTAAAGAAATCAACATATCACATAATATCCCTATATACTGACCAACCAACAAATAAGCTTAGGTAAGACACACTAGCGAAGGATTTACTCGTCTCTCTCCCCTCCTAGTTCTATTCCCCATCTCCGCCAGAGATCATATTCCTAAGCTTCGATATTAATCATGACGCCCCCAAAATAGGTATACATCACCCATTTTGAGTCGTCAATAACATGGTACAGAAACAACTACAACTTTATTAATACAATACATAAACTGTGAGTTTAAATACAAATATTGTCATCTAGACAATATTCACACCCAAATAAGTCCTTATTACAATTATTGATATACTATTTTACAAAATAGTGAGGACTACTAAACAACTTCTAGAACCATCATTCCACACCCCGACTAGTACTCGCTACATTCTCGCCTCCTGAGAAGAAAAATGGAACAAAAAGGAAAAGGGTGAGCTCAACTAGCCCAGTAAAGAATATTATGACTAAGATAATATAGAAAAAATTATCGTTAGTCTTCAACAAGGAAAAATCTGATAAAATACAATAGACAACAAGTTTTAGATCAATATTCGCAATGGAAATAATAATTCATAGAAGAGTTACGTAGAGAATGAAATCTACTAATATCTATGAATTTAAAAGTCCATCATCAATATTTTATCCATGTAACATCAATCAATATACATCTTGAATCAAATATTCATCTTTGCACTACAGGCCAAAGATGTTCATCTGTCGGTCATGTTCATCTCAACACCAGTACATCTTTGCACTACAGGCCAAAGATATTCATAAGAAAATCAACCATCTTTGCACTATGGGCCAAAGATATTCAGTAATATCATCATTTAGGACTGAGGATGATGAAAAATATTTTAAAGAAAACGAATCTAGTGAAACAAAAGAACAAAAATTAGGGATTCGTACTTTAAACAATCCAAGTTCAAAAATACTTCATAAATAATCGTAGTGAAGTAAAATTCAAGAATGATCAAAACATGGATACAATCAAAGCTAGTATCCATAATAGATATTTTGGACAAAAAATGAAAAATTAATTTTTTTGTGAATAGTGCCGTATTCGTGAATAGTGTTGTATACGTGAATAGTGTCGTATATGTGAATAGTAACCCCGACACTAAAAGACGAGAATTTCACAAGAAAAATCTTACCAATATTCCGGCATAATGATATTAGAAGAAATAATATTATTTTTTAAAAAATAACATCCCTTACCTCCAAAAAGACAATACTTCTGACTGGAATACTAGATATAGTGCTGAAGAAACTTTCACCGTATAGCAACACTCAAAGTATCAAAATACTCACAAGAATACGCTCGACAATATAGAGAGAGAAAACTTCAGTTTCTAGTGTGATTTTCAATTCTAACCTAAGCACCCTATTTATAGGAAAATGCTTAGAACACCAAAGCGGAAAAATTTAATATAATATTAATATTTATAAAATAAATCATACGCAAACTTGGAAAACTTATATCAAAGACATTTACATCACATTCAAGACCCACTCAACTCACTAAAAAACGTTTTTTGTAAAAAAAAATTTAAAACTTCAAAATTAATTATTCTAGAACTTCAGACTTCAATAATTCATAATAAATAGCCATTTTATCACAAAAATTTGAACCTTATTTCTTTTCCATAAGAAATTCCATTATCTACAACTTTACGAAAGAAAGTTTTTCAAATTCTAAAAATGTAAATTGACCAAAAATCACAATTTTATTTTTACATGCTATAATCAAATTTCGATTCAAGAAATGGGCCCACATACATGTTTAACATGTTTTAAACAACTTTTGCAACAAAATACTCTTCCTTCTCATATATTCATATATCCCACATTCATTGTAAAAATATCACCATTATTATATTATTAAAATATAATAATATATTAAAATGAATTATTTTATCGTAAAAGATAAAATATCAATTTTTCAACAATTGTCGCTTTAAAATTTTCCATCTATATCCACATAAAATAAATATTTTCCTTATCATATAAATCAATAATTAATTATTCACAAATAATATTATAGAATCACAATATCGACAACCAAGCCGTTCCCAAGAAAGAGGGGGCTTTCCAATAAGGATTTCTCCTTATCGGTAGCGCCGCAATTAGGTGACCAAACCTCTCCTTAGATGTAAACTTTCTAGATATTGTCAATAATGTTATCTAATAATATTATTCAAATAATATGAATTATTGATCTGATAATGAAAAATATTGTGTAGTGACAATTATTGAAACAACAATAATATAAAAATCAACGTACCAATTATTAAATCAATAAAATAAAATATCAAACAGTAATTACTGTAACAATTATTGTGTAGTGCCTTCTTACGTAAGAATCAATAATTGGTGCAATACCGCAGATAATCGTGTTTTAAACCCAAAGGTATTTTAACAAAGATTAATTCAGAATAACTACGCCTGCTATTTATAAACAACTTATACTTGTCGTTTTCTTCATCCAATCGCTTTCCGTTATGGGGCCCACACAAGGCTGCTTCGTCATACGAATATTTCCCGACAATAAGAATATTCCACAACCAAACGAAATTCTCCAATAAAAATGAATATTTTATAACCACTTGCTTATTTAAAATATTTGTGCATTTTACCCATAACTAACCACATTAATCAAATTAACACTTACTATTTCAAAATAATAAATAGAGAAAATTTAATTTCATTTATAATAAGTTGGGGTCTTACACCAGGCCTTATATATGTCTTAGTGTTAATGCTTAAACTTGAAAGTTGTTCAAAATGTGTACCCTGCTAGAAACTCTACACATCCCGACATCTAAACTACATAATACATGATCAGATTGATAGATAAAAGGTCAACAAAAGCGTTGACCGACCATGACTTAAGTTTCTAGGCAGCCCAGAAACATGAAGAACATGTCTGACAGCTAGTTTGCTGGCTTATAACTTTCATTTGTAATGCTTTATGACCCTGTTATTTGTTTTTACATGTAGTGTTACACTAGCCCTGCAGGATCAAGGTATTAGCTTTCTCAGAAACATCACAGATTAAAAATTATGTTTGGTCAAAGTATGCATCTCGAATACTGCTTATGCATGTTCTTGGTGCTCAAGAACACATTCATCGATAGTTTTGTCGCTAAAGCTACTTTTAGCTACAGATTAATTGCTAAATAATTATTTTTATTAAATAATTAGTATTAATTATTAAAAATATAAAATAAATTATTAAAAATTATTTTAAAGTCTGAAAATTAGTTTTTAATAAATTTTAATATATTTCATAAATTTTTAATATTTTTGAAATATTAAAGGTATTTAATTTATTTAATTATTATATTACATAAATTATTTAAAATGATTTTAATACTTGAAAATCATTTAAAATTATATTATGTTCTAATAAAATATTTTAAGTTATTTTTAATGACTTTTAATATTTTATAATGAAATTCATTAATTAATTAATATTAATAATAATTTAGATATTTAATAAATGAATTAAATAAATAGATTAAAATGATTTTATTATATTAAAAATCATTTTAAATAATAATAAGGTAATTAAAAATATTTTAAGTTATTAAATATAACTTTCAATATTTAAAGTTAAATTTCATTAATTAATTATTATTAATGTTATTAAAGTTATTTAATAATTATATTAAATAATTTAGTTTAAAAATGATTTTATTATTATAAAAATCATTTTAAATGAAAATAAAGTGTTTAAAGATATTTTAAGTTATAAAATATAACTTTTAATATTTAAAGGTTAATTTCATTAATAATTGAATATTAATGATATTTATTAACATTAATGATATTAAATTTATTTAATAATTATATTAAATAAATGGTTTTAAAATGATTTTATTAATTTAAAAATCATTTAAAAAGGATATAAATGAATTAAAAATATTTTAAGTTATACTTAATGACTTTTAATATTATGAGGAATAGTACATTAATATTTTAATATTAATGGTAATTATTTATAAATGATTATAAATGTTTTAAAAATCATTTAAGGGTAATATTAATACTTTAAAAGTATTTTGAGTTATTATAAATAATTTTAATATTTTGGCAATGATTTCATTAATAGTTTAATATTAATTAAATATTAATGATAATAGAATTAGTTAATGTTTAAATCATTTGATAATGATTCCGGTGTTTGAAAATTCATGATAAAATTATAATAAATGTTTAGAAATTATTAATAAGTCATTTAAAATAATATGACTGATAATTACGGATATTGAACTTCAGGTAGAGTCTTAGACTCGATAATTACCCGATAAAGCTGTCGGTACACCGACGTGTTTCAGAAATTGATCTGGACTTAGATATTTTGATTGTGTTAATGTTTGTTTGTGATTTAATGACTGTTGAATATGTGTGATAATGTGATTAGGTTATGTGCTGACTGCGAAATGCAGTACTATATGTTATAGTATATTGTTCTAATCGAATGAATGATCTGATTAATGATAGGTCGTGATATAAAAGATAAAACTAAGTTGCATTTTGTAAGCAGTAGACCAGGCAAGTATCCTACCTTTGCATTTTTTTTATGCAATGGACATGAGTATGAATGTTTCAGAATTATATTATTACTGTACAGATTATTAACCCTATATTATATACGCTCATTGATTATCAACATGTTAGTATATGATAATTCAGATATATATTCTGTTCGTTAATTTCTATAAATGGTTATACAAGTGTCCCCACTTGGATAATCATTGTATTTAATCACATGTTAATACACCTTTCTTAATTACCCGTATATATATATATATATATATATGTTGAATTATAGATTATTGTTGAACAAGATAAAACCTTATTATTATCCAACCGAATTGCTTTGGTTTGGTACCCCGACAAGTATGAACATCCCTTACACGGGAAAACTTTTTATACACCCAAGGTGGACAGAGTGAACGATAACATCGTTCTTGCATGTAGTATTGATCAATACAGGGTACAACGGACTGATCACCCTTTGTGCCCGTAAGTTATGACGATTTACAGATGAAGTTTTGTTTAACCTTTTCGAAAATGAAAATAATGTTCATAGTATGTCACCTTAACCCTATTTATAGTCAGTACGTAGTTTCAAAATTTTGAATGAGGGTTGTTATGTTATTATTATCGGTTCAGATTACTTAACAACTATTGATTTATTGTAGAGGGGTAGTATAAAGAAAATATTTAAATTCTTTCAGCTTATATATTTAATTGCTATTACTTGTTGGGCACTCAAATGCTCATCCTTGCTTAATTTAAATGTTTTCAGCTAAGTGTGGAGAACTAGAAGGCTCATGCAAAAACAAAGGAAAAGGAAAGCTAACCAAATAAGATTTATGGTAGTTTTTGTAATAGTTTTATATTATTAAGACAATGATATATATATATATATATTATCTATCAGGTTATGTAATGAATGTTTAAAGGTCTCGTACCTAGGGAGATAGACTCTGATAATTATGTAAATTAAGTTTGTTATTTATTTTATTGTTATTATTATTAGTATTATTCCGCTTTCATAGAAATGGTATCGTGAAGCACCGAGTTTGGGGTTTCAAGTACACGGATTTGGGGGCTTTATAATTGTTGAATGTTTAAATTATGGAGTGTGCATATTAGTATTAAAAATCGACTATCTGCGAACTTATTTGAGCTATAATTAGTCGATTTGGTCTCTCACACACACATAGAATGGATCAAATATAGTCTTATGCTTGAACTTGATTGAAACCTTATTCATATCTATGTTTTGCCTCGATCTCTCGGGAGTAGCTTTGAGCTTTGGCGCCATGATACTATATTATAGTTTTATTTCTCTTTCAGCGTGTGTTTTACTTTTTGTAATGATTTTTAGATATTTTGCTCGAGGATAAGCAAAGACTTAAGTTTGGGGGTATTTGATGAATGAGATTTATACCTGCGAATCGGATACTTTATGACTTAAAGAATTGCCTGAATTCATAGTTTTTATGTAGTTTTATATAAATATAGTGTTATTACGCTTAACTGATGATTGCAGAGCTTTATAGTGCTTTTTTGCATTCAGGGGCAAAACGGTCATTTTTTTCATACTCTACTGTGGGGCGCCAAAGCCAAGCTTTGTGCTCACGCCACAACGCCACCTTCCATCCCCTTGGCCGACGTCACCTCTCGCACTGCAGACGCCATTGAAGCTTCTATAGCTCACGCCAGTAGCGAGCTCGTGTCCCTCATACTAATGTGGCGCTGCAGCGCCAACTAAAGCTTGGTGGCCCAAGTCGTGGCGCCACCTCTCCATGCCTGAGCAGAGAAGGCTTGTCTTCCACCTAGGAAATGAAGGAAAAAGGATATATAGATTGAAAGGGAGGCTCTGCAGAGATATATATACATAATATAGAGAGTAGATCCGAGAGAAGTAATTAGCTTAGCTTTGTTTTCTTCTGTAATTTCTCTTACTTTCTCTTAGATAAATGTTTGTAAATATAAATTAGCTAGATTAGGGAGAATTATGGGTTTCTTTTGAGCATCAAGAGCAATGAGCTACACGGACTGGAGAGCTTGATTCGAGCAGAATTCTTAGAGATTGAAGGGCTTTGACAGAGTTCCTTCTTATCTATTTATTGTCTTTGACTTTGTAACCCATAAATATTATCTTTATTGCTACTTGTATTTTATTCAATAGCTATGAACTGAATATTTGCTCTAAGGTTATAATGGAACCATTTGTTATTTAAATTGACTGTCTTATCTCTTTGGTTGGCACCATACAATTTGGTTCGATATATTTATGCTTAATGATTCTCGCTAAGACATTAATGATAATTTTGGTAATTTACATGATATCGACAAAAAAATTGTAGATTTACACCTGAATATATTGGCATGTGATTGTGGGTTTCGACTGTATAAGTTGTGTGTAAAATAGACATATATCTGGGCACCACGTGCGACCTAATTGAGAGCTTATGCTTAAATCCTTATTCTGATCAATTCACATAGACATATGTAGGATTGTATCTAGCTTGGGCATTCTTTTCTGTTCTATTCCCTATCGGGTGGATCTGGAAAGGATATGTTCATACATACCTCGATAGAGGTGTATAATCACTTGTGTGTTCTCGGTCGATAAATTGTCATGACCATTAAGACCAGAGAGAGAAGGGTAGCTAGTTTGATGAAACACAACACTCCAGGTGTTCGACAGAATGCCTGAGTGGGGTGAAGTTGTAACCTTAGCTTGTTATTCCTTAGATTACCATTCGTTATCCATTTACTTGCTTTGATAATTAGTTACGCTTAGATTAATCACACTTTCATTTAATGCTGTTCGAATAAGACTTTAGCGATACAAAGTCGGTAGCTTGGCAAATATTAGTCATAGTTCCTCGTGGGTACGATATTCTACTTATCATATTACTTATTAGACCACGTATACTTGCGCGTGTTTAGTGATCAGTTTTCTGACCAACACCAGTACTCGTATTTGTGAGGAGCCTAGTTAATTCCATCTCTTATGGATAGGCGTTGCTCTTTGAGACACAACCACAGCTTAGATGTTCACCGAATCCCCTATTTGTGAGGAGAGGTTGGGTAATTCCATCCCTTTGGTCTGAAGCCGATGAAATGTGGTGGATTGAAGTTTGATCCCAGTATCGCTGACAAGTATTTGTGTTTTTGTAGGGGGCTAGACCGAACCATAAATGGCTGCCTACGTACTCCTATTGAAGAGGAGATCAGGTCTGTGTAGTTCAAACTTGGTGTAAGAGGTTCAACGCTGAATGTGAAAGGCAGATAAGTGTAGAAGCTTTATTAATGAAGAAGGGTGTAGAAGTATTTTTGTGGTTTTTGTTTATGTAGAGAAAGGGGCAGAAATGTTTTTGTTATTTTGTTTGTTTGTTTTTTATTGCGACCAGGCCATATAGAATATGGTTGCCTACGTACTCCCGGGTATCAGGGAGATTAGGTCGACGTAGTTCGCCCCTCAGGACAAATTACAGCCGAAGTAAAGTATGAATCCCATATGCAGGTTATACTGTAGGGAGAAGAAAGTTTAATCCCATTATTGGGACAAATTGCAGGTGTGAAAAAGTTTGATCCCGTCTTCAGGACAAACGGCAAGCGTAGAAAAGTTTAATCCCATCTTCAGGATAAACTGCATGTGTGAAAGGTTTAATCTCGTCTTCAGGATAACCAAAATTGTATGAATGGTTTGAAATGAGGTGAAACCAGTCGCTAGTTTAATTATATGTTTCCTTGAGGCGCGTAAGAGTATGCAAAAGGGTTAGAGAACCGTAATGACCGTGATATGATGATCTAAAGCCGGGATGTTTTCTTGATGGTAACCTCAGACGTAGTCTTGCTTTCACCGGTGTGTGAGTTGATAAGCGTGTGGAAATTCATCGCCATCCATTTCACGTAATTTGAGAGCGTCTCCTGTCAATACCTCCTTGACAACAAATGGGCCTTCCCAGTTAGGAGCAAATTTTCCTTTAGATTGATCTTGGTTGTCAATGATCTTTTTCAAAACCAAGTCATGTTGTTTGAACTGCCGTAGCTGGACTTTTTTGTTGTATGATCTTGTGATCCTTTGCTGATATAACTGACCATGGAAGATAGTCGTGGTTCGCCTTTCGTCTATTAGAGATAATTGGTGATACCTGTCTTGTACCCATTGATCTTCATCCAACTGAGCATCCATTAACACTCTGAGGGATTCAATTTCCACCTCTATGAGGAGCACCGCTTCCATCCCATAGGCTAGTGAGTAGGGTGTTACCCCAATGGAACAGCTGCATTCTGAGTTTCTCGTTTTCCGCATAAGATCTAAGTTCTCCAATAAACACCTTCAAATGTGTATAAGGATCCCCTAATCCGTCATACTTTTCAAAGTTAGGTGTTTTAAATTTCTCTGGATAATGAACACCAGGGAATATGCAAAGATCAGCATATGAAACACTTCCATGTGTTCCAATCCCTTTGAGAGCACGAATAGTTTCTTCCATTTGAAGGACCTTCTTCTTGATATCACCGGTGTCTGGATCTCCTTTGAGATGGGTGTTTTCAGGGTCTTTATTGGTTGTATCCAACTGAGGTTCTGGATTTGTTTTATCCAAACCTTGTGTTCCTTCTGTTGTAGAGGATTCTGGATATGTAGGCATCTTTGTACCCCGAGTAAACTGATGCAATTCTTTAAGCAGGACAACCAAATCTGTAATTTATTTACTTAATCCGTCAAATTCTTCTCGAGAAATGGCATTAGGCCGGGTCGAAGAAAACATGATTGGTCAGAAGTGGCTCGTGGCCTTTCTGGATTTTGAGCGAGTAACAGGCCCAATTGTTTCCCTACAAAAGACTTATGTAGTTTAGTCTTAGGGATAATGTAAATGCTATCATAATGTGTCCATTTTAGGAATATTATCCTGCAAAAACGGGTGTCATTTGATAGCATGGCATGTATGCATAAATTTTCTTCATATTTTCCATTACATAAAGATGAACATGGAATGAAATTACAAGTAAATGCTTTTACAAGTAATTGAAAAGGGAAAGCATGAAGAGACTTTCCTTCACGTTTGGTTTATCAGAGGTTGACCTATCTTAGGGTTACTCTCGCGGCTTTTTGGCATGAAGGTTCCCAGATCATCGCAATTTACTTGACGAGAAGTTAATCTGGTCTTTCAACTGGAGCGAATCTGGGTGATGCCTTTCCTGAGCCTCGTTGGAATTAGCCTTCCTACGAGTCCAGTAATCAAACACCGGCAGGATAGCCTCCTGGTGGAGGAACCACACAACATACATTTACATACAACATGTCTCACCATTTATGAAAATGATGACATGTTCAAAGCACTAATATCACAGATAGATATATTATAGTGAAGTAAGTAAAATGCATTCGTACACATTCATCATAAATGTAAATGCAACATTCACACAAAAGCATATAACCATTTTGAAAAGCTTGTAATAGCGGCTTAAGCCCTCTTACTGGTGTCCCCAGCAGAGTCGCCACCTGTCGACGTCGAGATTTTTATTTGTCCCTTTTCGTTACTTGTTCTTTGGTGTTCTCATGTTATGTGAGATTTGTTTGAAAAAACAAGTGAAAAAGGTCTGACATGTATAATGTCGACGATTTGACTTTAAGAGTCGCCCATTGGTGTTTTTAACTGGTTGCACCAACGTAACTGAGAAAAGGTTTGCACATTGACCCAGTGATGTGATACTGCTAAATGGGTCTGTGAAATCGAGATTCATTTGGGTTCGAGGGCTTGATTATGCAGAGGGAAGGTGTTAGGCACCCCCCCCCCCCCGACATCCGTGTTGCCACGGTGACCACCACTTTTCAAGAAACTGTTATATGAATGTGTGTGTGTGTGGATCAATGTGCAATTATTTGGAAGTAGTGCGAGGCCTCGTTCACACCTATATATAAAGGGTTTGAATTTATATGAAAAATTCAGTTTTAAACAAGATATAGCAATGAGGTTTTATAAAAGAAGTTTTTCAAACCCTGTGCTCAATAGTAATTGAGACCTTTTCATACTTCCATTTTATTATTAAATGTTTGACTTGTTTGCTTTTATTTTCGATATGCGAAGCATCTTCGAGATCTCAAAAATAATATATAGAAGTGCTTAACTTCTAATGGGCATGAAAGCCATTTAAGGAAATTCGGACACAGTAAAATAATTTACAAGTCACTTACATTGAAAATGTCCATCATGAGAATCAAATCTAGATTCAAGAGATGAATCATGATCACATGATTCCTAGGCTCACATGATGTAGCAATTTGTATGAGAAGCGATGGCGATTATATATATATAAGTCAGAAATATATATATACTGACATGATCAACCACCACGAAAGCACCTCCATGGGGGATCGAAAATATAAATATATAAAAGCGGTATATATATATATATATATATATATATATATATATATATATATATATATATATATATATAGAGAGAGAGAGAGAGATGATCAACCAACCACCACGAAGCACCTCCATGGGGATCGAAATGTAAATAAAGCAATAAATGCGTTCAACAACCACGAAGTAAACTCCAAAGTGACTAAATGTAAAGAAAGCGAGAAGATTTATCAACCGCCACGAAGTAAACTCCAAGCGGGACTAAATATAAATAAAGCGGTAAAAGGCCACGAAAATAAACTCCGTGCCTAACATAAAAATATAAATATATATATATATATATATATATATATATATATATATATATATATATATATATATAGAATCCATCCATGGCAACCGGTTGCCATGGATACTGTTATAACAACCCACTTTTGGACCATTGATCAACTTATTGGAAGACTTAGATTGAATGTCATAAATAGTCAGGAAATGCCCAGCCGGCACAAGCTTTACGGGCTTTTATTTTAATATATTGCATTGCATGGTCAACTGTTGTCATTTTAATAATTTTAAAATAATTTTTTAATATTAAAATACTCGGTACATTTATACCTAGTATTTTTTTTTTAAAACATTTCTCCATTATATGGGATAACTCAACACATTAAAGTTGCATTAAAAAAATAAAAAATAATTCGGCCGGTACAAGCTGTACCGGCTAAGAGATGATATATTTTAGTCTCAAGTATTTTTACTTGCTCTGTTGGTTAAACTCGGGCATTGTATTTGAGGCACGAAATAAAATATTTAATGTTAAGTTAAGGCACGAAATTTAATTAATATGTACTTAATTTTTATAATACTAACACGAAATTTAAGGCACTTTTTGAAATAAGTTTTTTTAAGAACTCATAAAATATAC